>CM068768.1:327453-419882 GCA_035084275.1 Hydrolagus colliei
TGGGGGAGGGGGGGGGGGGAGGGGGGGGAGGGGGGGGGGGGGAGGGGGGGGAGGGGGGGGAGGGGGGGGGGGGGGGGGGAGGGGGAGAGCAACTCACACACTCACAGCCACAACCCCGCTTCCTGAGCCTTGATATTGTGCAGCTTAAGACCAAATTACACTCAGTCAAAGGTCTCTCTCTGTGTCTGTCTTTTTCAGTGTCTCTCTTTGTGTGTGTCTCTCTTTCTCTGTCCCTCTCTCTGTTGTGTATCTCTCTCTCTGTATTGCTGGTGAAAGTGTGCTCTATAAATGTAATTTTGTTGTTGTTGACAATAAAATGCAGGGTTTAAGTCCAACGACCTCGGCCTCCCTGCTATGTGGTTGTGAATATGATGCACTGGAGCCTCTGTCTGAGCTGCCTTCTCTTCTTCTCCTCCTTCCCTCCTTCCTTCCCTCTCTCTCTCTTCTCTTCCTCCCTCCCTCCTTCTTTCTTTTTTCCTTCTATCTCTCCCTCTGTCACTCGGTTTAAAGGATTCATTTGCTTAAAATATGCGCCTGACCTCTCAATAACCCCCTCTCTCACCTTCAAATGACCCAAGCAATCCCACTCGCTTTCTCTCTCTCTCTCCCTCCCCCACTCTCTCTGTCTCTCCCCCCTCCCCCCCTCTCTCTGTCTCTCCCCCTCCCCCCTCTCTCTGTCTCTCCCCCTCTCCCCCCTCTCTCTGTCTCTCCCCCTCCCCCCCCTCTCTCTGTCTCTCCCCCTCCCCCTCCCCCCCCCTCTCTCTGTCTCTCCCCCTCCCCACTCTCTCTGTCTCTCCCCCTCCTCCCCTCTAACTGTCTCTCCACCCTCCCCCACTCTCTCTGTCTCTCCCCCTCCTCCCCTCTAACTGTCTCTCCCCCTCCCCCACTCTCTCTGTCTCTCCCCCTCCCCCCCCTCTCTCTGTCTCTCCCCCTCCCTCCCCCCCCTCTCTCTGTCTCTCCCCCTCCCCCGCCTCTCTCTGTCTCTCCCCCCCTCCCCCCCCCCCCTCTCTCTGTCTCTCCCCCTCCCCCCCTCTCTCTGTCTCTCCCCCTCCCCACTCTCTCTCTCCCTCCCCCTCCCTCTGTCCGTCACTCTTCTTTCACTCTCTTCTTCCCTCTTTCTCTTTTTTCTCGAAGAACACAGGAACAAGGACAGATGTGGATCTGAGTCTTGACAGTGTTTATAACACATTCAACAAGCGTTAGAAACAGTGACACACAGTCCAGCTAATGGGCCGTTCAGAATTTCACAGATTCCATTTTGTAAATCTAACATTTTCGGAACACATGTAAAGTTTGGAAGTTGATGGGAGTGAGAGATTCGAGGAAGTAACAGTGAGAAATCAGCGCAGGTTATCTTTAATTACCAGGCCATTTGTTGCACTGCTGAACACTCCCCTAATTCTCTGTTGATTCTCTCTCTCTCTCTCTCTCTGTGTCTGAATACAGATCCCACTGTATACCCACTCCCCTAATTCACTGTTGTCTGTTTTCCCCCCTTTGCTGACATAATAATATTCCTTGCATTTGATATAGTGCTTTTCACATGCTTCACGTGATATGCTGCTTCTAGACTTCTCAAAGCACTTCACAGAATATACAGGTGCCCCTCCCCAACCGCGGGGGATACGTTTCTGAAAACTTCCACAGTTGGTAAAACCGCGGTTAGAAATTGCAGGGCCCGATGGGAAACATGGGGACAGGGGGAGTACGTTTGGGAGCATTGGCTACCAGGATCTGCAGCAATCCATGAGGCTGTCTGACTGACTGACTGATCTGTATACAGACACAGAGAGAGAGAGAGAGAGAGAGAGAAATCAACAGAGAAGGTGGTGTGATGGGTGACACGGAGGGGGGGGGGGGGGGAATGTGGAGAACCGACAATAAATTCATGTAATTTACCTTAATCCTAAGAGAGAAGCCACATCTCGTTGGTTGATTGAGACATCGCAACTGGTCCTAGCGCCAAACGTTCAGTGTTAAAACTCATGGGATAAGCAAGGGTTAAGCAATAACCATTGCCGTGGTTAGCAAGGGCAGTGAGTCAACCGTGGAGAAGTGAAATTAGCGGTAGAAAAAAACGCGGTTGGGGCGGGGTACCTGTACTGTAAAGTGAATTGATATGAGTTTCCCACAAATAGTCGTGGATTGAAGTGACTAATTTATTATTATTTTGTTCTGACAAAGTCATTAGAATAATACAGTTCTGACGAAGTGTCGTGGACCCGAAACGTTGACTCACTTTCCTTTTTCCATGGATGCTGCCTGACCCAGTTTTCCCAGCAACTTCTGTTTTTGTTTCAGATTTCCAGCATCTATAGTATTTTGTGTTTAATTTATTATTGTTGTTTTCCTTGAGGGATTATTATCAGGATTGTGGAGTAAGGAAACTTGCTCAAGGTGTCGCCCTACCTACCGGGAATCAAACCCAAGTGCTTTTCACATGCTTCACGTGATATAGTGCTTCTAGATATCTCAAAGTGAGTGAAGCAAGTGCTCTAACCTCTGAGCTACAGGATTCCACCAAGAATTGTAGAGAGTGTAAGAACAAGATTCCTCAGGGCTCCAACAATTTCCTGCCTTAATAATAACCAGCTGACCGACACTTACTGCTATTACTCGGTGGGTGAGCGTTCTGTCATTCTGCCCGTGTTCTCTGCTACTCTACCCTGAAGTTGCTCCGACTCACTCCCCTTCCTCCCCATCCACTTTCAAGATGGACCTTTTTGACTGTGCCTTTTAGTCATCTCTGCATCTCCCCTTCAGCCCCCACTCCATCACCATGGGTCTGGTGCCCAGCAAGCTGCGTAAAGCACTTTGAGACATCCTCCTGACATGAGAGCTGCTGTGTATACAAATGTAAATTGTATTTAACCACAGGGAATCCTGGCATCATCAGGACAAGAATAAAGGACAATGAGATGCTGGTGGTGGTGGAGGGGGGGGGAGGGGAGAGATAGTCAGTTTCATACAGGGCCTTGGGATGTCCTCCCAACGTGGAAGGCGCCAAACAAATGCCATTTGTTGTTGTTCGTACAGTTAAGTGGGTGCATTTGCTGTTTTTAAATCACATTGTTCAATAAAATTATACTCCCAACAGGATGAAGTCACAGAATGTGGAATTGTGAACACAGGAAACATAGAGAGACAGAGCTCAAGCTGTCAGCTGATGGGGTCTCAGTTCAGATGTCTCTACCTGTCCTCACTTGGTTAGAGGAAGAAATCCGCATACTCAGCACACCTGATGACTATCTAACGATTCTTGCTGGATGGTGTATTGTATGGCGATTGAGTCAGACTCTGAACTTTTTCCCACCCCACATCGCCCACCCCCCCTACCCCCCACCCCCCATCGCCCACTCCCCACCCATAGTTCAAAAGCTTTGACGCTGAATCTCGAGGCTGACATGTGAATAATAATAACAATAGCTAATTGGATAATGTAACACAGAGTGCCACCAAATCTTAACCCCAGCATGGGGACAAAGGGGTCAAATGGGGGAAATACCCGGAGGAAAAGAATAAATAAAAACTGTACTCCTCCTTGAATAACAAGAGAACCAACTTAATGATTGAGAACAAAGTCATTGATTTGCAGACCTTATGCAGTGAATGTCTCCTGTTGGGAATTGGGAATGTGATGTCCAACGCTGAGCAGAGACATCACCATGTTTTCTGTTGAGGAAACGAAGCTCATCAACCACAAGTTGTGGCGTTAAATTACCATTTGAAGAGAATCTATGGGGTTCCTTCTGTTAGTTGCAAAATTTCAGTGGCAAAAGAAGCTCCCACTGTTTGTGTGTAAGTTCCATCTGAAATGGCTGTGGTGAATGGGAGGCCTGTGATGGGGGAGTGCCTCCAGCCTCTCACTGATCCGATGCTCTGTATCGGGAATAGCAGGAGCCCAGATGAAAGGCAAGAAGATGGTTTTATTGTTGCTCCTCAGAAATTTTTCTCGTGCCAGGATTCCACCACAGATCGTGGCCAACAGCAAATTGCCTTTTGTAAACTTTTTTTTAAAAAAAGGACAGGTCAAACTAATCTAATTAAAGATCATAATCTTATTAGAAAAAACATTTTCAAGGACCTTTCACCTGGATGCAGAGACGGATTTCTGTTGATTTAATTAACTTGTGCAGAGAGCAGTGAATATGCGGAATACACTGTCCAGAAAGGGAGCCAGGCAAGGCAGATTGAGTTAGCGAATTCAACAGGGAATTACAGGACGCTTTGGGAAGGAATTCAATTCCCAGGATATAGCTGATGGGGAGTTGTGAAGAAGATATACAATTTATTTCACTATTTTGGGACCAGGTAGATGGACTGCAATAGTCTTCTCCAGTCCATTACATTCCTTTAAGCCTTGTCCTTGAAGAGTTAATTCAAAAGGCGATCAGAAGAGAACCAGACAGAGAACGCAAACTGCCTCGTTCACAAACTGCATTTCCCATTAAATATCAATATCTTGTTAAACAGGACTCAGTGAGGTGTCCTGTGAGTGTGTGATTGTATGTGTGTGTGAGATTGTGTATGTGTGTGATTGTGAATGTGTGTGTGATTGTGAATGTGTGTGTGAGTGTGTGTGTGTGATTGTATGTGTGTGTGTGTGATTGGGTGGCCGAAGGCACTGGTCGAAGAGGGAGATCTTTAGACAGGACTTGAAGGAGGCAGGAGAGGGGCTGAGGCAGAGAGATTGTCGGATAGAGTTCCAGAGTGTGGAGGCAGAAAGGCTGAATGCTCAACCACTGATGTTGGGGCAGGAAGCCTGGGGGATCTGAAGCAGGCTGTGTCCGCTGGGCGGAGGGAGTGGAGAGGCTGATACGGAGTTAGTTAGGAGGTCGGAGGGGTAGGTGGGGGAGCAAGACATTGGAGGCTTTGAAGGTGAGAAAAGAGGTTTTGTACTCAATTCTCTGGGAGCCAGTAAATCTGGGCAAGAACAGGAGCGAATGCTCCCGGGGCCATTGCAACCTTTAAAACCAGTCACTCCACTTGACAGCAATTACCTGTGAAAGTCTTGTGATGTTTGAAAGACACAAAGTGTCCTAAATGTCTAGTGTTGTTGTTGTCAATGGCTGAAACCAACAGCAAACTCGCAAATCAGAAGCTGTGTTTGTGGAAGTTTGGAAGATGGGGAGGGAGCAACGCTCAATCTGACCTGTCAATAGCCACTCAGCCGTGACAGAATTACTGCGGCCAGATCTCAAGGCAGAGAGAGAGCAGAGTCTGACTGTCCAGCTGAACCGCTCGGTTTTGTACAGCGAGTGGAGCAATTTCACTGCTGCTGGCCTATTACAGAGAATCCAGCAGGATTTTTTTATCAACGTCCAAAATGTCTGCGTTAATTCCCTAAATAGATAAACATTATGTTATGGAAACTCACAGGAAAAGCAGTAATGTTTCAGGTCATCACGTTGGCCACCGTGCCATTCGTAGACTCACTCTTAACCTCATAGCAACACTTAGTTTCCCAGACAACATGACTTGCAATGTCAGATGTGATGGTCTCACTAACTACTGTGTCTGGCACTGTGCTTGACCCTGCACCACAGCAGACACATTCATTTTTTATGGGGAGGAACATTGAGATGCTTTACATATCGAGGGCCTAAGTTCCCCCCACAAAATGTATTTTCCCTCTATATTAAAAACATCAACTAAGAGATGTTGTGTCAGCCGTGAAGTGAATGTCTTGGAATAACTGGCTATTTCTTTTAGTTATAAAGAAGCTGAACAGCAGAACAAAAAACAAACCCATTTTCTGGCTTCAGCCACTGTATTCGTTCCTGTTGACTGAGTACTTTCAGCAGCAGATCCCTATTAACTGAATTTATTTTACTCCCAATTACTCATAAAGGTCTAACACCGCACGGGACAGTGTAGTGATAACAATGAACAGTGGCCATTAATCATACAAGGGAAAAGGCAAAGCTAAAACTACTTTTAACCATTCATCACAGGGGAGAACAAAGATGCGGATTCCGTGACTTTTTCTCCTAAACACATCGAGGATTTTTCATAAAATGGGGAAAAAAACAAAAAGGACTCAAAGTGAAAAAGGTTGAAACTCATTGTTGGATCAATGTTTTTTTAAAATCTTTCTTTTTAACTTGAAATGTCCTGAATAATATTTAACCTGATTCTCTGTTCTGTTGCTCTCTCATCAATCTACCTATCATCCCTTCCTTTTATGTATTTCATACTATTGTGATGTGCTATTCAATCAGCCTTACAATCAAATATTTAGGCTTTTGTGTTTCTCTCTATCTCTGCCCTTTGGCTCAAAGGGTCTCATTAATCCAACTCATTTTGAACTTTTACGAAAAGAGTTTCAGTGAAAAAAAATGCAACATATCAAGAAGCTACAAGAAGTACAAATAGTCTCTTGTTTTGCCGTTATTGATACTCTACAGCACAACTGTGGTAGAGAGAGGACTGGAGGCAAGCTGTACAGGCAAGTACCTCAGCTAGGAAGAGAATTCCAATCAACCAGACTATCTATCCTCTGAGGTTCTCAGCTTTCTCTGCTCCTATTTAATAAAGTGAATGAGTGGTGTGTGAAGAAACCACCCCATATTTGGCCTATTTTCTTCCCACCTCTCCTGAAGACACTAACAAAACATGGGTCTGACTTTATTTAGCTGGGGAGGCTTTGCAACCTTTTGGCTCAAGTGAAGAACATATTTTCTCTGTGAGAATCTGTGACATTTCAGATTCCAGCTGAGCAAACTTCACGCTCATTTTTTGGGGGGTCAGCCAGGTGTCTGACACATGTAGAAACCCATGTTCATGCAGCATCCAAATCAAACAGATTCCCATCTGCACATGGGAATTCCTTTGTATTGGAAAGGAAAGTGCTCTCACTCTCTCTCTTCCCCTAGAGGGACATGTCCTGTTTACCCAATTCTGAAGAGTATTAGGTGCAGGTTAGCGAAGGCTTGGGAGGACATCCGAAAGTGTATGTAACTGCTAGAGTCCAACCAGCTAAACACACATAGCGATTGAGAGGGAGAAAGAGCTTTCCTGCTGCTTGTCCACCCTCCCTGTTAGTTAGGGCTTTGGCTGCAGGGTTAACAGGAGCTGTTGGGAGGATTCTCTGCCCTCAGTGACTGGGCTGCCCTTCCAGGTCCTGCCGCTGAGCCAGGGCTGGGGCTGTGCTGTCATCAGCAGCGAGAGAGAGAGAGCCCTGGATATACTGCGGAGCTGCCTGGCTCAGGACTAGAGACCGTCACAGAGGGAGGGCTGGATTCTGATATTCCTCACTCTCAGGGTCCAAGACACAAGATGCAATAATGGGAGCAACTAAAAAATAAAAACAGATTATGATGAGGAAATTGATTGCGCTGCAGACTGCTCTCTTTATAATCATCAGATGCTTTTCTATGTTTGATTTGTAAATCCATATTAGATAATCCTGCGTAACAGACGCAAAACAACCTTAATCCCACCCCCAGATTGTCTGCAGCCACACTAGCCAACTACTACTGGGCTGTAAGTCAAGTGTTTGGGACTCACTCCTCTCCTTACACAGATGAAACAGCTGTGTAAAGTGAGGCGAGTGCAGGGAGTCAGTGATTTTATACCACAGCTGCATGTGGAGCTAAGCTAAGCACAGCTCCTTTTCCTCTTCCCCACTCCTTAACCATTCAGGCAGAACAATACAGGACCTGTATTTACCAACTTGATCTGTATAAGCATAATGTCCTCAGGTGGTGAGCTGAGAATCATATGAACAGGGTTCACATGACCAAGATAAGTACAGAAATAATTGAATAAGCTTTAAATAGTAGCAGTCACTTCTAATTATTTTGCTAACTTGCTGAGTCCAGTCCTCTAACCTACTGTCAGCTGATATGCTGTTTCATCTGCTTACCACCAGCGATGGTAGATTTCATCTGTCTGGTGGGGTTGGAAATTGAATTCAAACTATAGCACATTTGAGTCCAGCCGCGCTTCCTAGAATTTTTTATTCTACCTTTGATTCATCATCATGTACAACAAGTCACATCAGGTAAACTAATCATAACATAATCTTTACTTTAAACATCAGGTGTCTGAATCTTCTCTTTTTTCAACTACGATGTCTCGACATGCTTGCGACAGAGAAGCAACACAATGACTATTGGAATAAATCCATAGGAATGAGTTAAAGGCTTGAAACCCTATCTAGGAGGTGCAGACGCTTAAACCACAAGAACGAAGGTTCGAGTGATTTATAATTGACATCTAAACCCAGAGATCTAGTTACAGCTTAATAATGGCGCCTTGCAGTAGTTCAGTAGTGCAGTAGTTCAAATTGTTCAGTTAAATCTTAAGCACATCAAGCTGGTTCTGAGGTCAAAGTCAAAGTATGAGACATTTAAACACCTTTGAGATGATCTAGCTGGAGATCAGTGTCACACAATCATATGGGGTGGAGTGGGGTGGGGAGAAATGAAGAGGCTTTTTGGTTATGCATTACAGGTGAGGGAGGGTTTGGCAGGAAGGTTTTGCAACATTTTTGTTGATTTTAGTAACTTATAATATCATCAACGGTGACAACAATTTTCATTTATATACAGGGCAGCG
This sequence comes from Hydrolagus colliei, assembly GCA_035084275.1. Taxonomy (NCBI): domain Eukaryota; kingdom Metazoa; phylum Chordata; class Chondrichthyes; order Chimaeriformes; family Chimaeridae; genus Hydrolagus; species Hydrolagus colliei. The sequence continues at coordinate 336,016 of CM068768.1, forward strand.
ACCAGGGAGAGTTTGGATCATTGAGACGTCTCACAGCATTTCAATCAATCAATAATTAGATTTATATAGCGCCTTTCACGTCGGGAGGACGTCCCAAGGCGCTGAACAGTCAGGTAGGGACCAGAGTAGGGGGGGAGGGGGAGGGGTAGGGGGAAGGAGAGTAGGAAAATTGACTATATATTTGTGGGCGAACCACAGCAGCCAAATTGTGCACAATAGTGTCCCATAAACAGTTGTGAAACTGGGGTTAGGTGAGAAAGGGTAGAAAGAGGGTAAGGGGTGGGGTCGGGAAAGGAGAAGAGGAAAACAGACTGTATATTTGTGGGCGAAACATGGCAGCCAAATTGCGCACAATTTCGCAGGATATACTATAAAGTGTAGTGACTGCGTTTTTCATGGGCAAACATAGCAGCGAATTTGTGTACAGGAATGTCTCACAAACAGGTGAGCAACCAATTTTATTTGGGGGATTGCTGGCAAGGACACCAGGAAACAAAAAACTCTCTATCTCTGAATAGTGCTGCAGGACCTTTAACATCCACCTGAACAGGTTGGTGGCGCCTCGGTTAAACTCACAACCTGAAGGCTCCTTTTGGCACTTATTAAATGATCAAAAATAATCCTACATTTTAGTGAATAGTACTGTAATACAATAATAATAGTAATACAATCGACACAATCACAGAGGAAGTCTTTTAGATATCTCAGGGTTTTCCCTTTGTGCGTTTCAATCTTTAGTAAACCCCATTGCTCCACTCAAACTACTTTGGCAACCAAGGGAGGAAAACACAGCCCTTGTCAGTGGGGCCGACGAGCTACTCTTTTCAATAAATAATACACTGTTCAATAAAGGAGATCAAGCATACAGAAAACAAACTTGTGTTCATCTTTCATCTTTCTCTTCGACCGCGCCTTTGGTCACCTTGCTACGCTCGGTCCCAGGATCCACTATTGTGAAGCGTTCTGAGACGCCATCCGGTGTGGAGGGTGCTATATAAATCAAAGTTGTTGTTGATCGATTCATTCTGATTTCTCCAAAACAACAGCTCACACACACTTTCCTGATCTTTTACAGAAACCAGTTCATAGACAAGCAGGGAGGGGCGTGGATCAGGACAGAGGCTGACGGATGGCGAGTGCAAGCTGTTCAGTTACAAACAATCCAAAGACTCTTTAAATTAATGCCTTTCTGTGACTGAATTCCAATATTTTTTGCTTCAAAGGCTATAGTTTAAGCAGCTGGTTTGGAGCCTGATACTAAGGCTGGCTAAATGAAGTAACATCAGGCGAGATACAGTTACATGCCAGGGGGTACTTCAGTAATTGTGGAATTTCAACCTCCCTGATACAGGCTTTGTTGTTCTTGACAGAGCCACTAAGGATCTTGTTTGTTCACTGCAGCTCAGCCCATATGAGGATAGATGTTCCCATCTCTAGCTGCTGGGTTGTGGTGAAAGTGGGAGAAATTCAAAGAGCAAGAAATAAAGCAGCCCAAGTGGATCGAGGCTCAACCGAGACAAGGGAACTGCTCCTGGACAACCACCTACTTTCATCTCTCTAGTCACAGCAATGTACTAATCCTCTACTGGATTCCATTCTCAACTTGGTTTGATTTCTCTTCACCTTCTCCCCACACCCCACCCCCTGCTTCCTCTCCTCCGTATACTACTGATACTCACCACTTATAAACCCATACAATAGGTTTGGTACCCGAGACGCTGCCCCCTGCCCCACCAAGGCCATTATATAAAAAATAACAATCCTTGCATTTGATATAGCGCTTTTCACATCTTCCAGACGTCTCAAAAGCTCTTCACAGAATATACTGTAAAGTGAATTGACTGTATATTTGCGGGCAAAACACGGCAGCCAATTGCGCACAGCAGCATCCCACAAACAGTCGCGGATTGAAATAACCGGTTTATTTAATTTTTTTGGAGAGGGATTGTTAGGTGTGTGGAGTAAGGAAACTTGCTCAAGGTTTCACCTGTAAAGTTGTTGTTTGGCACACTGTACCGCCATAGCAATCAACACAATCCACCCTGATCATGCCCTGCCAGGATACACTGTACAGGGATCAGTCCCTCAGTGTGAGCTGCTGAACATGCTCAAGGAACCTACATTGAAGGAAAAAGAACATTTACAAACTAAGTGACCCAGTTGTTAGTCGATTCGCGAATTGCTTTTCCAAAGATAATATAATAATTCCTTCTAATAGTGATAATAATAAGTTGGTGTCTCAACACTGCTGTGCACAATTGGCTGCCGTGGTTTCTCCCACATAATACAGTCAATTCAATTTACAGTATATTCTGCGAAGCGTTTTGAGACGTCTAGAAGATGTGATGAGGCGCTGTATCAAATGCCAGGATTGTTATTATTATTATGATGACCAGACCAGGGATGAATGCTGGAGGCTGACTGCTCAGTGTGGACCATAGAGAGAGCTCACACACTCAGCCAATGCTGGCTTTCTTTAAACATAAATTTTGACTCTGAATTTTTTGGAGTGAAAACAAGGGCAGCTCATGTTCCAGCAATTCTCTTTCTTGTATCGACTCTAAACTCACTCAACAGCTCAGGTGAGCGGAGATGTTTCAGGTGCCTGTGGGTTGTATTGATGATCAAAACTATTGAGGGTTGATTGCCTGTGAGTGGCCAGCTCCCAGTGACAAGCTACAGACATGTTTGGGGACATTGTTCCAACTACTTTTGCTCTCAAAGTGAAGTGTTGGGAGGATTTATGTCTAGTTTATACAGCCGGAGTCATTTGTCCTGTGGCAGGTTGTATTAGTGATTCGAAACTGATATAGGTCTATATTTCCCTCTCCAAAGCCACATCCATTGAGTCTGAGCAGCGCTCCGAACACATGGAGTCCTGTAGTCAGTGGTTGGAGTGCTCGCTTTGCAAGCCACAGACCTGGGTTTGATTCCTGGCAGAGCAAAACATTGAGCAAGTTTCCTGACTACATATGCCTGCCCTGTTTACTCAGCAGTAAATAGGAACACAGTTGTTTGTCAATTGGTGGATCGTTTTCCTGGGTGTAATAATTCCTTAAAAATAATAATAAATTGGCCACTCAATCCAAGACTGTTTGCGGGACACGACTGTGTGCAATTGACTGCCGAGATTCGCCTACAAAATAGTTGTTCCACTTTACAGCATATTCCGTGAAGCTCTTTAATACGTCTCCATGATGTGATAAGGCGCTGTATCAAATACAAGGAAAATTGTATATTTGTATAAACAGCAGGTTTGCTGCCCTGAACCTCAGATACCTTGAACCTTGCTGTCAGTCACACTACAAATGATACAGGGTGACTGACCATAGAATCATAGAATGTTACGCCACAGAAGGAGGCCATTCGGCCCATCGAGTCTGTGCCGGCTCTTTGACCGAGCAAGTCACTTTCATTAACCCCAATCACCAGCTTTCTCCCCATAACCCTGCAAACCCGTCTTCTCCAGATACCTATGTAGTTCTCTCTTAAAAGCTGCTATCAAATCGGACCTCACTACCCTTTCAGGCAGATCAAACAACTCGCTGAGTAAAAAAATTTCTTCTAACCTCCCCTCTGCTTCTTTTGGTAGATATCTTAAGACTGTGACTGTCACAGACACACCTACCAAGGGAAACAGCTTTTCCCTATCTAGCTGTCGAAACCTTTCATGATCTTGAAGATCTCTATCAGGTCCCCGCGTAACCTTCTCTGCTCTAATGGGAAAAGTCCTAACTTCTCCAGTCTGTCCTCATAGCTAAGGTTCCCCATTCCTGGTATCATTCTCGCGAATCTCCTCTGCACCCTTTCCAGTGCCTTAATGTCTTCCTGAAATAAGGTGCCCAGAACTGGACGCAGTACTCCAGCTGAGGCCTAACCAGTGTTTTGTATAGATTAACCATAACCTCCCTACTCTTATACTCTATGCCCCTACTAATAAAGCTCAGTACACCAAATGCCTGTTTTACTGCCTTATCTACCTGCCCTGCTACCTTTAATGATTCGCTTGCTTGAACACCCAGATCTCTCTGTACGTTCACACCCCATAAGATTGAGCTACCAAGTCTATATTGCCTCCTATCATTTTTCCTACCTAAGTGTATCACCTCACACTTATCCACATTAAAATCCATCTGCCACATGTCAGCCCATTCCACCAATCTGTGTATGTCTGCTTGCAGTTGGTTACAGTCCTCCTCACTATTTACTACCCTACTAACTTTGTATCATCTGCAAACTTGGAAATAGTGCTCTCTATGCCCATCAATCAGTTTGATCCCTGATTCTACCTTAAACCTCTGATTGCAAATATTTGAGCCACACAGGTAATGGTAACTGACCAAGGCTGCAACACAATATCATTCTCAACTTACATTGAATTCTGGCCACAGAAATATAGACTTTGCATTTGTCTGTGTCTCGAATGTTATAATATCCATGTCTAAGGATCCCTTTGAGGATCATCTTTCAGGTCGGAGCGATTGGCTTATGGAGATAGGATGTTGGAGAAGGAGAAGACGGCTTGCTGACCGGGTTTCAAGCTTTGAGCAAGCACGATCCTACCAAAAGTTCATTCAGAGAATACTGTGAAATCTGAAAAGGGATTATGTTCCAAACACATCTGCAATTCTACTTTGAATTAAGTTTGACACTTGGGCTTCGGCTAATTGCACGTGATCGGTGATGGAAAACTTCATCTCTGGAAAGTTAGCTTGGATCCCAGTGGAGTTATGGGCTCGTCAGTATGTTCATTCCAACCGAACCACATGTTAAATTGAATTGTTAAATCAGACTTTCAGCAAAATGAATCTCAAGCTGCGGTGAATAATATTCAGTAATGAAAATGAACAGAAAATCAATTTATTTTCCTTCACAAGTTACCATCAGCAAAGCGTGCAGGAAGCACAAACTTGTAACCACAATAAGTATAGGGTTAAAACAAGACAGGAGCTTTGCAGTCGATAAGGAAAAGTGAAGTGTTCAATGCTTTCTGCAGACTAGTATATACAGTGCAGTGTTGGTGGGAGGAGGGCTCCTCTCTGGTTCACTAAATGCAGCTAAAGGTTAAAAAGAAAAGAAGCTGATGCGTGATAAATATTTCATTGAACTTAGTAGAATACACAGACTCCCTGCTGACGAACCATCTTGGTTTGATTCTCAATGTCACGCGTACAATAACATATAAATATCAACATGGGCACAGCCTGACCCTCCATTTTTTCCCAAATTGCAAGCAATAATAAGGTCACATAAACTTATCATCTACCCTCAAGCTAGTCTGACATATTCTTTGTCCTGGAAATATCCTCACATGCAGCCCACAGATTGTTCATTTGTTTCTGTGAAGAAGGGGGAATTTCTGAATTGTGTGAAGAAGCGCCTTGTGCAGGCATTCAGGCTCACTAATGACTGCCTTCACTAAGCCTGACAAGTCTCATCACATCAATTACTGAATCCATCGACAGCCTGCGGCACCTCTGACCCACAATGTTTGATTTTTATTTCAACATTATCTCTGTTCCAGAAACAGAAAAGACAACTGGAATAACTACTGAAGTCGCAGAACGAAGGCACCAGGAAGAGGAAAAGAGGCCCTTGTCACCTCCCATTAGATGTTCCTGATTCTCTCTCTACCTCTGGACAACTGCACTCCAACTTTCCAGCATTACACTGGGAGCTGCACAATCCTCTTCTCCAGCTGCTCACCCACACCCCCAGACCCTCTGCAAATAATAATAATAATAATCATCCTTGCATTGAACAACAACAACAACTTTGATTTATATAGCGCCCTCCGCACCGGATGGTGTCTCAGAGCGCTTCACAACAGCGGATCCCGGGACCGAGCCAGGGGCAGGGACAGGAAGGTGACCAAAAACGCAGTCGAAGAGAAAGGTCTTCAACTGTGACCTGAAACTGAGAGGGGGCGAGGCGAATGGAGTGAGGAAGGGAGTTCCACAACGTCGAGGCATAGTGGCTGAAGGCACAGCCGCCGAGGGTGGAGCGGAGGATTCGGGGACATGGAGGAGGCCAGACCCAGAGGAGCGAAGGCAGCGGGTGCTGGTTTGGGGGAAAGGAGATCAGAGAGATAGGGGGGTGCAGAGGAGTGGAGGGGTTTGAAAACAAGGGTGAGGATTCTTGAAGTCAATTGGATCTGGGATAGGGAGCCAGTGAAGTCTGGCAAGGACTGGGGTAATGGGGGAGCGAAGCTTGGAGTGGGTGAGTACACAACCGGTAGAGTTGGGGATTAGCTGGATTTTGTGGATTGTGGTGGAGGGGAGACCGGAGAGGAGGGCGTTGTAATAGTCCAGCCTGGAGGCGACAAAGGCATGGACCAAGGTTTCAGCGGCTTTTAGAGTGAGGTATTGCCAGTGATCCATCGGAGGTGGTAGAAGGCAGTGCTAGTAACGGACCGGATGTGGGGGAGGAAGAACAGTTGGGGGTCGAACCTGATGCCGAGGTTGTGCACAGGTTCGGAGAGTTTTAGGGGCCAGGCCGGGAAGGTGGAGGAGGTGAGAGCCATGTGAATGGAGATGTTGACGAGAGCCAAGGAGTATGGCCTCTGTCTTGTCGACATTCAGCTGCAAGAAATTTGCGCTCATCCAGCCCCTGATGTCTGATAGGCAGGTGACAGAACATCGGGGACTGGGGGGTTGCAAAGTGAAGTGGAGAGATAGAGTTGCGTGTCATCCGCATACATGTGGAAGTGTGCCCCATGTCTGCGGATGACATCCCCAAGAGGGAGCGTGTAGATGAGGAAGAGGAGGGGGCCAAGCATGGATCCCTGGGGCACCCCACAGGTAACAGGGTGAGAGCGGGAGAAAAAATAGTTTGTGGAGATGTACTGCTGGCGGTTTGTGAGGTAGGACTCAAGTCAGGCGAGTGCGGTCCCACTGAGGTGGATGACGGAGGACAGGGGATTGAGGAGGATTGTGTGGTCGACTGTATTGAATGCAGCCGACAGGTCCAGGAGGACAAGGAGGCAGAGGGAGTCCTGGTCACAGATAGAGAGGACGTCGTTTGTGACTTTCACAAGCGCAGTCTCTGTACTGTGGGCAAGGCGGAATCCGGACTGGAGGGATTCGGAGAGGGAGTGGTAGGAGAGGTGGGCACAGAGTTGGTTTGCAACAATGCGTTCCAGTGCTTTTGAAAAGAGGGACAAGTTAGAAATAGGGCGGTAGTGGTTAGGGTTTGAGGGATCTTGGGAGGGTTTTTTAAGGAGGTGGGTGATGACAGCAGTTTTGAGGGGTGGGCAGCCACTGATCCGGTGGAGAGGGACTGGTTGATGATATCAGCCAGCAGTGGGCAGAGGAGGGGGAGCTGGGTGAGCAGTAGATTAGTAGGGATGGGATCAAAGCAGCAGGTTGTTGGTCTCATAGAGGTGAGAGTGCGTGAGAGGGAGGAAGGAGAGACTAGATGTCTCAAAGCGCTTCATAGAATATTAAGTATATAATATATAAATTAAGTTTATAATAAAGTATACTTAGTCCTCGCTTAATGTCGCAATTGTGTTTGCAAAAAGTGTGACTTTGAGCAAAACTATGTTAAGCAAACCTGTGCAAGAATCCCGGACGTTCGGTGTCTATATACGCCTACACTGCCCAAATTAGTTCATTTCCACCCGCGCGAACGACATAACAGCAAAGATCGTGACATTAAATGGATTTATGTTCCCTATGTATCCATGACGTAATAACAAAACATTGAACGAATCAACATTAAGCAAGGTCTACCGGTATATTAAGTATATAAAGTCTGTATCTTTAGCTCCAAGTCTCTACTCCAAGTCACATGATTACACTCAGCATAAAGCATTTGAGGATGCCTCTCCCAGGTAATTATGTGACATTCTTTTGGGGAATTAATGTTAGTTTCCTGTTTCATGTTGTTCTCCCAGATCCATACAGCATTTATTCATGATGTGACTCTCTACCCTAGTATGTGTCTATCAATCAGCTCTCAGCCCTTGTTGCCCATCCTGCCAACCGCTGGCACCAAGAGCGGGCAACAACCAAAGGAAAATCACAGTAAACATTCCATGTGTCTGACTGGGTCCCAAATCTAACCTATGTGTGCAGACAGCCCCACCTCAATGTGCTCACTGGCCAACCATGCCAGAGAGATCCAGCTTCTCTCAGTTTGAATCCCAAGAAAAGAGATTATTCACTATCTTCTGTTTCCGGCATTCAAACCAAGACAGCATAGCCATTTACCAAGACACCGAGACAAACTGGTAATATCGTTGCTGGCCTCAACTACACCACCTGTCTGCTCACTGGTCTCCCCAACTCTTCTCTCCACAAGCTGCAGATCATCCAAAACTCTGCTACTCATGTCCTCTCCCACACTAGGCTCTGTGATCCCCAGCAGCCCCACCCTCGCCCGGCTCCACTGGCTCATCCCTCAGAGGATAGTATTAAACGTCCCCTTCCTTCACCTTCAAAGCCTCCAATGTCTTTCTCCCCCACCTACCCCTCTGACCTCCTAACTCCGTATCAGCCTCTCCACTCCCTCCGCCCAGCGAACACAGCCTGCTTCAGATCCCCCAGGCTTCCTGGCCCAACATCGGTGGTCGAGCATTCAGCCTCTCTGCCCCCACACTCTGGAACTCTATCCCACAATCCCTCCGCCTCAGCCACTCTCCTGCCTCCTTCAAGTCCTGTCTAAAGACCTTCCTCACCTCCTGACACCAACTCCCAGCTTGGGTCCAAAACTCCCGGTTTGTCCAACGCCTGGGAATGTGAAGCCACTCGCTGTACAAGTCTAACTTGTTGTAATTACACTGTGAGACGCTGTCCAGCATGGAGGGTGCTATATAAATCAAAGTTGTTGTTGAGATGGGACCTCTCCACCAGCAATGTTCACAATCTTTCGTTGTGAAATACTTTCTCTGCCAATCACACATGAGTTCTCATTTTAGCAATCTGGTGTTTCCATGGCCTGCCCTGTACACAGCTCATATAGTTGCTTATGTACTTGAGTCCCAACAAACATAAAGCAGTTAATCTTTTCATCAGGGACCCATCAGAGAGGCAGGGCTATGGTGAAGTTTAATAACATGAGCCTGCACCAATAATTAATTATATATAATATTTTTAAATAGAAAGGTATAGATTTATTCACAAGATTTAATATATTACTCTCCAGCTGAATTGGAGGGGTGTAATTTTTCATTACAATCTATTGGAAGTATTTTTGGGAGTTCAGCAAAAGGCCACACTTCCTGTTTTGATACAGTAATGGCGAGGCAGAGGGGGGCAGAGGCAGCAGAGGGGGGCAGGGGCAGGGGCAGAGAGAGGAGCAGGCACAGGGAGGCAGAGGCAGGCAGAGGTTTGGGTTTCCTGCTTTCTAACTGTGCGAGCGAGAAAACCACTGATCAGAGCATTAGTTACGCTGCTGCTTGACATGAAAATGAACATAAATAACAGGGCCTATAATTCCACAATAAAGGCATAAAAGGTGTATTGTCAGCCGGGCTGAGTCAGTAGCTCTCGCTTACGAGTCTGAAGGTTGTGGGTTCAATGTGGGTTAGGATTTGATGCAGTCTAAAGTGACCCTCTGGGCAGGGCTGGGAGAGTCACTGGACTGTTACAGGTTATCTCTATTTGACTGTAAAGGAGAACATGAAGTTCCGTCTTTCAGATGAGATGTTAAACCGAGTTCCTGCTTGAGGAGGTGGATGTTAAAGATTCAAAAAGAGAAGGGATTCTCTTTCTCCTGGTGTCGTAGCCAACAATCCCCAAACAAAAGTGGTCTCTCTCTCACTCCATCACTGTTTGTGGGACATTGCTGTATCAAAATTAGCTGCTGTATTATCCTGCGAAGCGCTTTGCTGTTTTGAAGACTTTCATCTTCGATCGTGCCTTTTGTTCCACCCCGAACTCTTTTACCTCCCCTTCGTGTTTCACCCCTTCCTCTCAGCTCGGGTTACACGCCTCCTGTGCAGCGCCTTGGGACGTCCTCCCGACGTGAAAGGCGCTCTATAAATGTAAATTGTTGTTGTTGTTGATGCCGTATCAAAATTAATCATATTGTAAGATTTATGTTAGAATGGTTACTTAGTTTGCACATCTCTCTGTCATCATCAAATCTTCCTCAAAACACAGGAGAACTGAATGGGCTGTGATCTCTTTATCCCCTTTTCAATTGTAGGATTGCAATTTTATTTTGTAAAGCAACATGGAATGGTTTTCTAAATTCCTGTTTGTCTGTCACTGTATCTGACTGAAGGCAATAACACCCCACAACCCCACCAACGCTGTAACAGCTCTGGGGATTGGGGCACTGACCTTTGGGAAAGAAAATGAAACATCATGAAAATGAAACATCCATCCAAACAGGAGAAAACTTTGCTCTCATGCCTGAGACAAACCTACGCCGAGAGAGAGACAGACAGTCAGACACTGTACAGGCAGAGTTATACACACCCCCAGGCTGTGGAATGTTGGGCTTTGAGGTAAATAAATAATGAATGGATTAATCAATTCTTGGTTAAATTATATTCAAGATTCGCCAAAGGGGTCCCTGCTCGCTCCTCCCATTTGACTGTGCTGTTCCTGCAGTAACTATCTAATGCAAACAGTTCACAGGAAAGGGTTTGAAATGTTTCTACAAACAAACTCCTGACATTTTTGATTTTGTTCCCAGATTCACAGCCACAGCATTCGATTCCGCAAATCCTTTGATAGAAAATGTATCTTTTACACGTTTTGGCAATCTTCCACCAAAGCCTTCAAAAGGTGTTTGTGAGAGGCAGCCAATAAACGGTATATGTGCATTCCCATTGCCTGCTTTTGTTCTCCATTTCATGTGAAGTTTCTCATACTTTATCAGAATGTGATGAATTCTCTCCTGTAATTGGGTGACTTACTAATAATTAGTGTTAAAAGATTCAAATCCTCAAAATGTTTAATTGATTAGTAAAGTGATATTGCTGCATCTTATTCCCTCTCTCGTTTCCTAAGCCTTTGTGCTGAAGGTGCCGTTTCTCATTGGGTTGTCCTCCAATCTCTCAACCAAACAGCTGTCCTCATGCCTGAGCCTAGGCATCAGGTACCAGAGACTTGGGGAGAGGATTAGGCAGGAGATAGTGAAATCTGTAGCTCAGTGGTTAGAGCACTCCCCTCACCAGCAGAGCAAAATGTTAGGCAAATTTCTTTAATCTACACTCCTGTGTTTACCTAGCAGTGAGTAGGAACACAGTTGTTGGTTGATTGGCAGATCACTTTTCTGGGGATAATAATTAATTTTTAAAAAATGAATTGGTCACTCAATCCACAAGTGTTTGTTTTTTCCTTTCATGCAGCAGTTTATTTGAATTCCATCAGTAAATCAATTCATTCCATCAACTGGGATTCAGCTTCCTGCACTAACAGAAACTGATCAGTTCATTAAGCACTCTGCTATTTTTTTTAAATTACTCGTAAAAACTTTTTATTAATGCCATTTCCTTGAGTGCAGTTTTAAACACATGATTTGATGAACTTTAAAGGTCTAAATTATTACATGGCTGAGTGGAACATTTCTAGCAAAAATACAAACAAGTTCAACAACGGTATTTATAAAATGTCTCTGGCTATGAAGACTGGCAATCTAAAAACACAATTGTAAATGAAACAACCAGGATTTTGCCTGAAATTCTGCAACGACACTATCAAACATCATCAGTCGCTTGCCTGCCCTGCCCACTCCCCCAGGTCTCCAGGGCTTTTCCCCTTCTCTTTCGATGTGCCGATAATTCTCTCCAAATGGCCATTATCTGACAGAACCTGACCAAAGCAGTTTAATACCTCATTTACGCTGCTGATGCAGGTCAGAATGGAGCTAGCATCTGGTCTCCATTTAACCATACAAATGCTCAGAGTTGGTCCTGCCTTACCTCAATTTGGGGCCAATCAATATAGAGTGAGAACAATCTAACCCCTCGTTCGCTGACAGGACAATGTGAATAGAATGCCAGGTGTGTGCTTTGTGTGCCATCACAGCAACAACACAGAGCCAATGTCCGTGTGGAGCCAGCCCTCCTTCTGCAAATACCCAGCCTGGATTAGAATCAAAAAGTACACAAAACACATACCTTTTAAGTATAAGTGTAGGCCAAACAACTCAGGATGGCAGTCAGTCTTCAATAAATCCCAGTGATCTCTTTGTCAATGTAGTTTGAGCATTTTATTTGCAAATTTGCATTCTGGAACCTTTGTCCTTTACTTCCTTCAATAAAACAAATGTTTGTGGTGGGGGTACAATTCAGACACATGTCCTCTCAGCCACCGGCAACTGATTAGCAAGAATTGACACAATCCAAACCAGAGGACAATGACTTTTCCCAACCTTAACATTGTCCACCAGATCAGGCAGTGGGCGGGGGGGGGGCCACCCCGGGGGGGGCCACCCCGGGGGCTCAGACCCTGCTCTACACCACAGCTCAACCCCTCCTGTTTCATTCAATATTTTAGACAAAGTGGAACAAAACCGTTAACCACATTTCAGGGACAAGTTTGTGGTTCTTTATGCTTTTAACTAGAAATTATCAAATGTTTTACGTCTTCACAGTGCAGTGAGTGCATTACCCATTAAGGAGCCTTCAGCCACCCATTTAATAAAATGAACACATTCCTAATTCAACAGGTAATAGAGAAATATCACCACAGGACGGTTGGAAATCGAGTGGGCCCAAATAGAGTCCAAATGTAACTTAATCAGGAAGTACTTTCAGCAGGTCCCAGTCTTGTTTTCCTGATGAAGCAAACACCCAAACATTTAACCCAAATCTAATTCATACTTATTCTAAAATACAATTTGAACCCACTATTGTGGAATAACAGTAATAGCTGTACACAAATATACAGGTTATATTTTAATATGATTGGATATGAATGAATTGAATGAAACTGTTAGTAACTCAGCTGTTATTTCCTACTTTGGTAATTTGTCTCTGGGAACCATATGACCTCCACTAGCCAGAAATCTGTGAAGCATTGCCCCCCCTGCCCCCGACCTTCACATAGACACCAGGCTAATCTCAGGAGCAAAACTGTGAGCTGCGAGGTGCAGGAGGCACCAGTATAATAATAATAATCCTTACATTTGATATTGTGCCTTTCACGTCTTCTAGACGTCTCAAAGCGCTTCACAGAATATACTGTAAAGTGAATTGACTGTATATTTTTGTGGACGAAACGCAGCAGCCAATTGGGCACAGCAGTGTCCCACGAACAATTGTGGATTGAAATGACCAATTTATTATAGTTTTTTGGGGAGGGATTATTATAATAAACAAGATGGTTGGAAAGTTTGTTTTTACAGAACCACAAGCCTGCACGCAATTTGGCTGCCGCGTTTCCAAAAAAAATATAGTCAATTCAATTAACAGAATTCTGTGAAGCCCTTCTCATCTTGAAGACGTGATAAGGTCCTATATCAAATTTAATGATTGTAATATTATTATTATTATTAACAATGTTTGAGTAACGACAGGATGACAGTTTGCCTACAAAAAGCAGTGATTGCATTTATCCTGTGAAACAAATCTAGGTTTTTAAAATAATGAAGGGATTCAATAAGATAGATACAGAAAAACTGTTTCCTTTAGTGGGGAATGCAAAACAAGGGGTCATTTAGGAGTGAAGTCAGGGGCAGGTTTTCACCCAAAGGATAGTAGAAACCTGTAACTCTCTCCCCCAAATGGCTGTGGATGCTGGATCCATTCATAATTTCAAGACAGAGGTGGATAGATATTTGTTGGTTAGGTTATTAAGGAATATGGGGCAAGGGTAGGTAACTGGAGGAACAGACACAAGGGACTGAACAGCCAACTTCTGTTTCTATGTCAATATATCTAAGTACTTTAAGATGTCATCCTCTGTATCAAATGTAAGGATTATGATGTATAAATTCTGGGTTTATACTGGAATCTAGTCCAGACTGGCTGTGATTCCACCAACATACAGTAAAATCTATTTTACATTCCCATCAGTAACATGCTTAAGATGTGTGAGGGTGTGGAATAAATCGGTAATGATTGAACTAGATCAGTTCAGGGTGTATGTGAGGGTGGGGGGGAGGGGGTGGGGTGGAGAGAAAAACATTGCTTTGTTTGAAAAAACTAATGGAAGCAACGTTTAACAACATTTTACACTTTAGCTTGCGGAAAAACGCCTCCTATAATAAAGGGATAGCTCCTATAAGGGGATATAAGCCTCCTATAATAAGGGGATAGCTTTTTTTAATAAACTGGTGTACATTATCCAGACTATTAAAACTTGGACGTAGGGACACTCAAATATACAGTTACACTACTTGATAATTACTTTCCATTTGAGAAACATATTTGATAATCATACCTTTCATACACTTATAAAAACCTGGCTGTTTTTTATGTAAAGTAGTCCTGGATCAATGAACGGCTTTCAGCTAAAAATGTGACAAATACAAATTACACTCATTTCTAATGGCACTGAGTAGAAGGGTGGGTGGGTGGGTGAGTGAGTGGGAGGGTGGATGAGTGGTTGGGGGAGATTCGGATTCTACAGCACACATTTTTATCACAGAAATCTGAAACCATTAACAAAATCTGCACTAACCATATTCTTCATCGGTCGTTCAATTGGCAGTAAATAATAATAATATTCCTTACAATCCTTTTAATGTCTTCTACGTGTCTCAAAGCGCTTCACTGAATATATACTGTAAAATGAATTGTATATTTGTGGGTGAAACATGGCAGCGCACCCCACAAACAGTCATAGATTGAGTAATCAAATTGTTATTATTTTTCTTGGTAGCCCAGGGATGCCTGTTGATGTTGCTGCCTGTTCATTTCTCATCATCCCGATCATTTCTCGAAAACAAATTAAAAGAGCATAACAACTATAATAATAATCCTTGCATTTGATACAGTGCTTGATATAGGGTCTTCTAGATGTCTTACAAGCACTTCCCAGGATATACAGGGTACTGGAAACACACAAACTACACACTCGCCATTCAAGACAGATGCGGGATATCTTCCTATATTCAAGCTTTGCTACAAGGATTGTGGCCAGTGGAAAACCTTCCAGTCAGCAAAAGCCGGTGTGAGCCTGGAGATGACGGACACTCAACCCATGTGACAAGAGTGGGACTCGCAGTTGCTTTCGGCCTGTAACAAAAGCTTTGGAGGTTCAATTGTTCCATTTAACTTGAAAACTATTGTGTTAAGCATTCTCTACTCCAGTGGCTTCCAAACTGCGCCCCCATAACTCAGTAACGTTTTCGTTGTGCCCCCCCCTCCTTCACACTTGGCTCCACACACTGCAGGGCTTGAAACTCTAAAGCTAATGGTATGCCCTCCTTCAAGGGAGGCGCGCCCCACAGTTTGGAAACTACTGCTCTAACCTAAAACCTCTCACGTCCCCTGCCTCAACTCCAGCACTAGTCAGAGCTATAGACACTCAGTGTATACAAACAAAGAGCTCTACACACAGAGTGATACACACTCTCAGAGAGCTCTGTGTGTATTCAGGCCAGCTAGTTGTTGTTGGGGAGAGTGGATGGATGTGGCCATACTCATGGCCGAAGAGAAAGGTTTTCAGGCAGGACTTGATAAAGGGGAGAAAGGGACATTAGGATTAGCTCCTAATACAATCTCGCCCATAAAATATACAGTCAGTTAACTTTACAGTATATTCTGTGAAGTGCTTTGAGACGTCTCAACAACATGATAAGGGGCTTACATGTAAGGATTATTATTATTATAATTATACTTTCCAGAATTAGTTAAGCAGGATGTGTCCCTCTAGGGCGAGAGCGAGAGAGCGAATTCCAACAAGCTATCTCTGGAGTTTCTGTGTGTAGCTGGGATGTACTCTCGGTTTAGACTCTGAAGCAACTGAGTGAAGTTTCCACATGTCAGACACCCAGCTGACCCCCAAAAAACAGAAATAAACTTTGTGTATCCACACCCAATAAGAGAATCATTTACCACTATTAGCAATGAAATAGTCACATTCAATTCACTAAATGATTGTAATTGTAATTTGAAGCTTATTAGATATTCAAAACATAAGCACACCATAATAATATGAAACCTCATTACCACATCATTAATGTTCCACACACACATAATTTAGTCTTGTATTGTACCCACCACAAGTAATGTAATTAGAAGTGTAAAACTATTTAAATGCAAACCTCTGGGAGGGAAAATGTGCGATTTTTTTTGGCAAGTACAATTTAATGTGAAGACCAAAGACCATGTCAAGGCCAGTGTGTGTGCACTCACAATATAGTGATTAGAGCATTCACCTCGCAAGTGAGAGTACCTGGATTCGATACCCTGGCAGAGAAAAACTCTTAGCCAAGTTTCCTTACTGCACACACATGCCTCCAGTAAGATTTTCGGGACCGAAGTTGGGAGAGCACGGGGCCGAGGCCAGGTCAGTCAGGGAATCCAAATTCTCAAAAAGTGATGTATGTGTGTCAATATTTTTAAAAAAAGTAAAAGCCAGTTTATCCGTGACCCGATCAATCGTAACTTCCGTGTAACCAGCATCTCAAAAAAAAAGGTCCCCATTCGAATAACCAGATCTTATCCAGCACAATTTCGGTGGCGCATTTAATGAGTCAATTGTTGCACGAGAATATAGTACGATTAGTTCTAAATGCTGCCGGTAGTGCACTTCTGCACTTTCTTCTTAAAGGGCAATGTTTTTCTTCTTAAAGGGCAATGTTTTTTCTCTCCCTCCTTTTTCTCTCTCTCCCTCTTTTTCTTTTTCTCTCTCTCCCTATTTTTCTTTTTCACTCTCCCTCTCCTTCCTTCCTCTCTATCTCTCCCTCTCTCTTTCTATCTCTTCCCTTTTCTTTCTCTCTCTCTCTGATGAATATTACATATTGCCTGTATAGCCTGACGGTATCGTGAGTTTATACACTGTTTTGATGGAGGTGGGATGGGAGAAGGAGAGAGAGGAAAGGGGAGTGAGGGAAAGGGTGGGGGTGGTGGGAAGGAGTGGAGGAGGGGTGTCCCAGATCAGCCACCCCAACTGTCCTATCATTCACTCTCCACACAAACCACCTCCACTAATCCTAACCCAAGGCAAACACTATTTCCCCCTCTCTCATACATACCCTCTCGACTTCCCCACCCTTCTCACACTCCACACCCATCTCTTCTATACACTCTCAAATCCACCCCGCACGACTCTCCTCCCACCAGCAAACCCACCCGCATCTCCCTTCAAAACGTCCGTTCTCTCTCCAGCAAAGCCCTCAGTATCCATCCTAGATGAGAACATTGATATTCTTGGGCTTACAAAAACCTGGTTCTCCCCCAGTGACCCCATTTCTCTAGTCAAAGCCTCCCCTCCAGGCTACACCTTTAACCCATCCCCCCACCCCACCCAACCAACGTGGCCCTTATCTCCAAGGCTTCCCTTGGTTTTTCCCCCCATTCCTCTGGCTATTTCCCCTCTTTCGAGCACCTCACCCTCTACCATCCTTCTCTTTCTCTAAAATTCTTCTGCTCTATCACCCTCCTAAACTCCCTAGCTCCTTTCTCTCTGATATCTCCACTCTTCTCCCGGTGCCTCTGCTCTGAACGCCTGCTCATCATGGGTGATTTCAACCACCACCTAAACTCCCCCTGCACCACATCCTTTGATTTCTCTGCCCTCCTCTCCTCCCTAATCCTCACCCTCCACATCGACCCACAACCGTGACCACGCTCTCAACTATATCATCACCCACGGTCTTGACCTTTCCGACTTCAGCATCTCAAACAAGATCATCTGGGCCCACTTCCTCATTTCCTTCACTTTTCACATCCCTCTCTCCTCCACCAAGCTCTCATTGTACTCTTCCGCCCATGGAAAAGTCTCCCCCCTGAGACCCTCACATCCTATGACCTCCTACCCCTCTGGCCTTCCACCCACAGAGATTCTGAAGCAGCCGTCCACGATCGCCTCTCCTCCACTTTCAACTCTCTTGTCCGCCTGAAATCCAGGTTCATCTCCAAACCCACCCGCTCCCCCTGGTACAACAGCCATCTTCGCTCCCTGAAATCCCAAACCCGGCTGCTTGAGCGCAGGTGGCAGAAAACTGGTCTTGATGGTTCTCCACCAACTGTGGCTCAAGCATCTCCACAGCTACTGCTGTTCACTGTCATGGGGACAAATGGCTTATTACTCAAACATCATCCTGAAGACTAAAAACAGCCCCAAAGTCCTCTTTTCCACCACCCACCACCTCCTCCGTGCGGCCCCTCAGGCCTCCTCAATCTTCACTTCAAATGCGAAGTGCGAGGAGGTCAAGGACTTCTTCTCCTCCCAAATCCATAATATCCACCAGGCAGCCTCATCCTCCTGCCTCTCATCGCCCACCACTACCCCCATTCCGTCCCCCTCACCTTCCCCATCATCAGCTACTACCACGATCCCCTTTCCTACAATCAATCCTCTCCCCCGTCTCTCCTTCCTCCCTCTCACGCACCATCACCTCAATGATGCCCACCACCTGCTGCCTCGAACCCCTTCCCACCAACTTACTGCTCCCCCAGCTCCCCCTCCTCTGCCCCCTGCTGGCTGACATTGCCAACTAGTCCAACTCCACAGGATCAGTCCCTGACCCCCTCAAAACTGCCATTGTCACCTGCCACTCTCACCCTGTTACCAGTGGGGTACTCCAAGGATCCATCCATGGCCCCCTCCTCCTCCTGATCTACACGCTCCCTCTTGGGAACATCATCCGCAGACATGGGGTATACTTCCACATGTATGCGGATGACACCCAACTCTATTTTCCCACCTCACTTTGTGACCACCAGTCCCCTCATGTTTTGTCAGCCTGCCTGTCAGACATCAGGACCTGGATGAATGTGAATTTCCTGTAGCTATAATCTTTGGCTCTCGTCATTGTCTTCAGTCACATGGCTCTCACCTACTCCACCTACCCGGCCTTCCCTTAAAACTCTCCGAACCGGTATGCAACCTTGGCGTCAGGTTCGACCCACAATTATCCTTCCTCCCCCACATCCGGTCTCTCACCAACACCGTTATTGTAAAGCACTCTGAGACGCTGTCCGGCGTGGAGGGAGTTATATAAATCAAAGTTGTTGTTATAAGTAGGAACCCGTTTGTTTCAGTGCCTTGGGATAATGTGAAAGGTGCTATACAAATGTAATTTTGTCGTTGTTGTTAGTGAATTGGTAGATAGCATTTCCGGGGGTAATAATCCCTTCAAAAAAATTAATAAGTAATAATTTGGTCACTCAATTCATAGCCGTTTGTGGGACGCTGATTTGTGCAATTGTTTCGCCCACAAAATATTACAGTTTATTCACTTTACGGCATAGTGTGTGAAACACTTGAGACGTCTCAATGACATGATCAAGCGTTACATGAAATGCAAGGATTACTTTTTTAAAAATGCAATGGAAAATCGCCAACAAGAAGTTACATTTGTAGAAAAACTTTTCAGGTAAAGGAAACCTTTTTAAAAAGGCACCGTTCACATCGGGATAATCAACCCATGGAGACACGGAGCAGAGTAAAGTGCACTTCACCAAAGTCAGACAGTTTGTGACAGTCCCTTACTCCAGTCACTCCTGGGAGCACAGAACCCTGAACCATTATCAAAAATTTAATTCAAAAGAATTCAAGTCCCTGCGTCCCAAAGTCTCTAAGTATCTGACGTTCAGATCTCAGTATCTCAGGCTGGTTTTATTTAAATCCCAAACGAAGGACTATTAAATCCATGTCTAATGCTGTTCTTAGCACTGCTTCACTACAAAATACTTTCTGACCCACCTGGGTTCATTTATTAACAGCTTGTAATTCAAATAGCATGCAGCAAATTCATATGAGAATATCAAGTGGTTAGCCTCTAGGTGATGATCTATTGCCTGAAGTAGTGAAACGGTTTCCAGTTGTTATGCCTTTCTCTGGATGCAGAAACTCACAATAAAGGAATGATGAGTATTGCTATGTTTAATATGACACTAGTACTTACAGCAAAATAATGCAGCGGCCTCCAATTTCCTGTAGGCTTGTTAAAAGCAGCAATACATTTTACAACATGTAATGCGAGGTACTTAAAGAAACCCATTACGGTTTTATTATGGTTTGACTATACAAACTCCTTGCTTGTCGGCCTCCCCAATTCCTCCCTCCTCAGGCTGCAGATCAACTAGAACTCTGCAGCTCGTATCGTCTCCCGCACCAGGCTGCATGATCCTATCACCCCCACCCTCACCTGACTCTATTGGCTCATTACCATGTTATTCCCAAGATAAACACGAGTAACCCCTTACCCGATCATGCCCCCAGCATATTTTAAATGAGTCGGTGGTTGTGTATGAGGTGTGTGTGTGTGTGAGGGGTGTGTGTGTGTGTGAGGGGTGTGTGTGTGTGTGTGTGTGTGTGAACTATGCCAACGCTTGTTGGCCTTCCCAATTCGTCCCTCCACAGGTTGCAGATAATCCAGAACTCTGCAGTCCGTGTCCTCCACCGTTCCAAGCTTTGTGACCCCATCTCCCCCATCCTCACCCGACTTCATTGACTCCCCATCATCCAGATGATCCAATCAACATCCTGGTTCTCACATTTAAAGCCGCTAAGGCCTTGCCCCACTCTACCTCTGCGACCTCCTATCCCCCTACCAACCTGTTCGCCCCACCGCTCAGCGGGCTCTGGCCTGCTCCATGTCCCCCGACCCACCCGCCCCACCACTGGTGGGCGAGTCTTAAGCTACTCTGCCCCCAACCACCGGAACTCCATCCCGCAGTCCATCCACCTCGCCCCCTCCTTGGCCTCCTTCACATCTCACCTAAAGACCCTCCTCTTCCATGGTCCCATCGGTCACTTCAAATGCCCACTTCCCTCCCCCCACCCCCACCATCCCCGGCTCGGCTCTGAAACAGTAAGCGCCTTGGGACGTCCTCCTGACGTGAAAGATGCTACACAAGTGTAATTTTGTTGTTGTTGTATATGTAATTGGGGTGTGTGTGTAAGTAATGTGTGTGAGCGAATAATAATAATCCTTGCATTATATATAGCGCTTTTCAAGTCTTCTAGATGTTTCAAAGTGCTTCACAGAATATACTGTAAAGTGAATTGACTGTATATATTTGGGGTGAAACGTGGTAGCCAACTGCACACAGCAGCATCCCACAAACAGTCTGGAATGAAATGACCAAATGATTATTTTTGTTTAGGGATTATTATTAGGTTTGTGCAGTAAGGAAACTTGCCCAAAGTTTCGCCCTGTCTGGAATTGAACCCAGGTCTTCTGCTTGTAAGGCGACTGCTCTAACCACTGAGCTGCAGGACTTAGCAGAAATGTGTGTGTGAGCGAATGTGTGTATGTGTGTGAGAGTGACTGTGTATGAGTGACTGTGTATGAGTGAGTGAGTGAGTGAGTGAGTGAGTGAGTGAGAGAGAGAGAGAGAGAGATTCTGGAGCGAGTTAGCTGGAGGCAGTGATACACAGTGAGTGAGTTATTAATAATAATAATAATCCTTGCATTTGATATAGCGCTTTCCACATCTTATCAACGTCCCAAAGCGCTTCACAGAATATACTGTAAAGTGAATTGACTGTATATATTTGTGGGCGAATTGCGGCAGCCAATTGCGCACAGCAGTGTCCCACACACAGTCGTGGATTGAAATGACCAATTTTATTATTGTGGTTTTTTGGAGGGATTATTATTAGGCGTGTGGAGTAAGGAAACTTGCCCAAGGTTTCGCCCTGACCTGCCTGGATTCGAACACAGGTCTCCCCAGCTTGCAAGACAAGTGCTCTAACCACTGAGCCACAGGAGCACCGACTTCAGTGTTTCTCCTGATGGCAGTTCAGCCACAACCCAGAAGGAAGTGAGAAGTGAGAAGAGGATTATTGTTCAGGTGAGACCTGCAATATTAACCTTGTCTCACTGCGTTTCTCTTTAGATTTCAGATTTCCTGTATTTTCTGATTTTCTTTGTGTCCAATCACTCAGTGTTTTTGTTTTTCTTCAGTCGAAGCTTTCGGTCTCAATGTTTTGCTGTGTACAATGCCTTTTATAGTCTCCTTTACTAAGCCCAGGAGCAGGAACAAAGGTACAATAAACTTCAGTACACTTTAAGCAATGAATACGAGGGAATTTTATGAGGTAAACTTTTAGAGACAGATTGCACCCACTAAAGCTATTCTGATGATATTCGAGAGGATGGCGAGGTGATAAAACTTGGGACATCCCTGTGATGGTGGCTCTGATGTCAGAACTAATTAATGAATTATTTAGAATTACTGTATTACACATTGTCAGAAAGTCTGGCTGACAATGTCTGAGTTAAGTATGTTTTATCTTTATTTATGTGAGCAAGGAAATACCTGATATTAATGTGGCTTCACAATGAGTCTTTGAAGTAGGCTGCAGTATGGGACTGACGGGTTTGCTGAGTGTTTAGACAGCTTTTGAAATGGATCTGGCCTCTGTACCCTGCGCTGGCTTGTTATTACAGACCTGCGATAGGATGCTTGCTGCAAGGTTGGCTCGGGTCCCAGCTCTGGGAGAAACTGTCCCGTTTATACTGCGCAGTGATTATGCAAGACCTGCAATAGTGTGCAAACAAGGCCTGGGCCTGAGAGGATACATCTGGCCCGGCCACTACATCATTCCTAATGACAAACGTAAAAGCGCAGCCATATAAACAAAGGATTCACAGTGTGATTCAACACGGCACGATGATCATACCAAGTTTCCCTACTACTGGGGATAATAATAATAAACTTTGCATTTCATACAGTGCTTTCCACATCTTCTAGACGTCTCAAAGCGCTTCACAGAATATACTGTAAAGTGAATTGACTATATGCACTTGTTGGCAAAACGCAGCACAGCAGTGTTCTCACAAACAGTTATGGATTGAAATGACCAATTTATTATTGCTTTTTTCTTGAGGGATTATTATCAGGTGTGTGGAGTAAGGAAACTTGCCCAAGGTTTTGGCCTGACCTGCCGGGAATCAAACCCAGGTCTCTCCCTTGCGAGGGGAGTGTTCTTACCACTAAGTTACAGGACTCCACGATAGGGATAGCCACAATAAATGGCCAAGGCCTCGTCCATCTCTCAATCAAACTCCCTCTCTCATTCACTCCATTTTCCACTCACTCATTCACTCTCTCTCTCAATCATTCTCTCACTCTTCCTCACCCTCTCCCTCACTTTCTCTCCCCCAACTCAATCTCTCCCTCATTCTCTCTATCCCTCCCTCCCTCACTCACAAACCCTTGCTCCCTTCCTCCCTCACGCACACTCTCTTTCTCTCTCACTCCCACCCACACTCACTATCTCCCCCCCTCCTCTCTCCCTCACTCACTATCTCCCCCCCTCCTCCCTCCCTCACTCACTATCTCCCCCCCTCCTCCCTCCCTCACTCACTATCTCCCCCCCTCCTCCCTCCCTCACTCACTATCTCCCCCCCTCCTCCCTCCCTCGCTCACTATCTCCCCCCCTCCTCCCTCCCTCGCTCACTATCTCCCCCCCTCCTCCCTCCCTCGCTCACTATCTCCCCCCTCCTCCCTCCCTCGCTCACTATCTCCCCCCCTCCTCCCTCCCTCGCTCACTATCTCCCCCCCTCCTCCCTCCCTCGCTCCCTTATCTCCCCATTGAATTATGAAGAGTTCTGTCAGCTCTTTTATTGTTTAGTTTGGAACTTTCACATCCAAGCAAATTAGTGACTGCAGGGGAAACACTGAATACTCTTTAAGATGCTTCCAAAACCAGCTCCACACTATATATTACTCATAATAAATAATAACTTTGCACACGGCCTTTCATGTCAAGCAATGGCACGACAACAACAACAACAAAATTACATTTATAGCACTTGACAAACACAGCGATGGACAAAGGCAGATTTAGAGAGATTGTGCCAAGGCAGCATTACAGAGCTTCTTCAGTTCCAGGAGTAATGGCAGAGAAAAAGAGAGTTGCTGGAGTGGGTTAAGAGCTGAGCCAGTGATGGCTGAGGATGGCAGAATTATTAGTTGAGCAGCAACAGGAAATCCCTTGGTACTGTCTGTGCTGATGGTTTCACTCTAGACCCAGGATCAGGGGTGACAGGCCAGGGATGCGGAGGGAGGAAGAGTTTGCTGTGTGTACCAGCTATTTCACACCAATTGGATTCTTGCACCAGCAGAATTAGGCGCAGTTTAGTCGCAGTGCCTGCCAATGCCGACATTATCCAGTCATGTAATTTCCCAGCAGCTTAATACTACCTAATGAAAGTGCATGAGCTTCACTTCACACAGTAACTCACTCCATCAACTCAAACACAAGTAACAGGTCACAGTGCTGCATAGCTTCCCGACATGCACAGCACCAACTACAGGAACAGGAAACATATACGAGTGGGGGATAATACTAATAAAATGCTAATAATCCTCGTACTAATACTAATAACAGTAGCACCTTATCACAACTTTGTGACGTCTCAAAGCGCTTCAGAGAATATACTGTAAAGTGAATTGACTGTATATATTATGGTTGAAATGTGGCAACCAATTGCGTACAGCAGCGTCCCACAAACAGTCAAGGATCGAAGTGACCATTTTATTATTTTTATGAATTAATTTTTAACCTTCGGATGAGCAATCCGTAAAAGCTGTGTTCCTACTTAATGCTAGATAAACAGAGGCGTATTTTGCCCAGGAATCAAACCCAAGTCTCTGGCTTGCGAGGCAACAGCTCTACCACTGAGCTATAGGGATTGGGTCAAGTTTGACTGCGTTGCCGCCACCCTCTCTTTGATGGGGAAGGCACTGTAAATACTGTATAAGGATTCCCTCCCCCACCCCCCACCAAAGAATCGTGAATGTTAAAATGCTACATTGCGCAGATTGTTTGTGAGCCAGTTTTGAAAGAGGCTGAGCAAACCATAAAAAAGACACAAACAACTTATCAAACATACTGACTTATTGCATCATTTATTTTCCTTCCAATATCCTCACTTTTTTTCTTCAAACTAATCTAATCCAATCAGCAATCAGGTATCTTTATTTGTGACCCTCAATACCGAGGCAAAGTGATTGAGAAATTTCAATCTTTCTATGTTCTGAGCATATGAACTGGAATTTCCTGACTGAAGGATCTGTACCTAATAGCCTCCTGCAGCTCCTTGTAAGGTTCATTTAACAGTAATTATAAAGGTAAAGCTCCACACGCACCAAATTAATTTTAGCTAGTATTAGTAATATATAAACTAAGAAACAGCAAACATGGTAAAGAAAGAACAAACATTGTAGAATGCCTAAAATCACATTAGATGTTACCATAATCTAAACAATATCCTAACCAGATCAGACCCTACCCTAATCTAAACCTTACCTAAACCATACTCTAACCTAAACCTTATCCTGTGGAACTCCATCCCGCAGCCCCTCCGCCTCGCTTCCTCCCTTTCCTCCTCAAGGCCGTTCTCAAGACCTTCCTCTTCGACCGCGCCTTCGGCTGCCCCGCTAACTCTTCCCCTTCTCCCAATCTCCTTCCTCTTCCACCCCCGCTCCCCCGCTTGGGTCACGACCTTGCTGTTCAGCGCTTTGGGACGTCCTCCTGACATGAAAGGCGCTATATAAGTGCAATTTTGTTGTTGTTATCCTAACCTAACTCTATCCTAAACTTGTCGATCACTCCATGCTCCTCCCAGCTCAATCGTCACGGACATGGCCTCACCTGATTCAACCCTTATTTTTCTCACCGTCTCTACTTTGTCCCTTCTTTGGCTTCTCTGCAGCCTCCACAATGTCACCTGTGTCGTCCCCCAGGGCTCTATCCTTGGCCCCCTACTATTCAATATCTACATGCCCCCTCTTGGTGACATCATCCGCAGGTCAACTTCCACATGTATGCGGATGACATACTAACTACTCCTGTTCCTATGTTCCTAAACCAATGTTGCTAAACCTAAATCTTACCCTAAAATGGACTGAGGTTAATCCTGAGAGGCAGAAATGCTCAGTGCATTGTGTATGAAAATCTTCTGCTTGAATCATGTTGATTAATGGTGTCTTTGTTATTGGGTTTGAAAAGATCCTGAGATCAGCTGTTTTTAAGCTCGTTTTTTTTCATGTTCACCGTGAAATTGTTTCTTCCAGATCTGCCCATTGCAGTCACCAACGTTCTCTAATACTGTAATAGTCCATTGTTTAGGAGGAACCTGTATATTCACAACCAATCTACAGTATATCTGGACCATGTGGAATTGTCAGGAACAGTAGAACAAATTTACCATTGAATACACCCAGGGCACACAGAGGACATTTGGTCTATGTTATCTGTGCTGGAGTTCGCTCCCCCATTGAAGGGCTACCCTCTTTATACCATCCCCTGCTTTTCCACCATATCTACTGTACCAATTTACAGCTTTAGGTCATCTTATGAGATGACTGATTTGCTGAGGATCCTCAGTTTCTCTTGTGGTTGATTCTCAGATGTGAGATGACAGATTTTGTTGTATCAGCTACTCTAGACAGAGAGCGTTTCTTGAAAATATCTACAAGAACAAAAACTAAAAAGTAGACTTTTGGCGAAGATAAGGTGATTAAACTGTTGAATTATGAACAGAGAGAGCAGCCGAGACCTGTAGCTACGAGCTATTTACAGTTCATTGCAATCCGTATGGCACCTGAACTAAATTACTGCTTTAATTCATATCTACAATGATGATATTCATTGTTTCCCTTAATAGCACATTGCATTTTAATTACACAGTCAGCCCTGACTGGGCTTTACCAACACACTAATGATTAGTTAGATCATGGTCAGCAGAGTTCTGTTCCAGGAAGCCCTTCAGCACTCACAAAGGTTAAATCTTAATGCATTTTAATGGATCTTCCATCTGAAACCACTTAGACACATATGTTTGCTTTCTTTCTCAGAATTCCCTCAGCAATTGTCAAATGTGACGGGAAAGAATACCTCTCCATAGAGTGCATCTTGCACTGAGGACTAACACTGGCCTGTAATTTATATCCTGTACGTCTACTTAAGTG
This sequence comes from Hydrolagus colliei, assembly GCA_035084275.1. Lineage (NCBI taxonomy): Eukaryota > Metazoa > Chordata > Chondrichthyes > Chimaeriformes > Chimaeridae > Hydrolagus > Hydrolagus colliei. The sequence goes on from CM068768.1 coordinate 363,020, forward strand.
CTTGAGTTAGTCAGTCAGTCAGCCACTGATCATTTGGTTAGGAAAATACTGAAATGTATTTAATGTCACCGGAGTAAGAAAGCAGTCAATTTTTTGCAACTGGACAATATAGTTTAGGATTGGGCCGTGGAGTCAAGTGGACAATTAGTGAATATCTTAAGAGGGGCGGATAAGGTCAGCGAGGTCTACCTGGAACTGAGCTGGCCCCACAAGGTGACCTGCCTGGCAACAGCATATCAGAACGGAGCCAGCCCCTCTGTGACAGTATCCATTCCGATTCCTGAGCCAGACAGATCTGCAGTATGTCCAGGGCTCTCTCTCTCTCTCTCTCTCTCTGCTGGTGACAGTACAGCCCAGCCTGGCTCAGCGGCAGGACCTGGAAGGGCAGACCAGTCACTGGGGGCAGAGAATCCTCCCACTACAGCTCCTGTTAACCCTGCAGCCAAAGCACGCACGCACGCACGCACGCACGCACGCACGCACGCACGCACGCACTAACTAACTAACTAACTAACTAACTAACTAACTAACTAACTAACTAACTAACTAACTAACTAACTAACTAACTAACTAACTAACTAACTAACTAACTAACTAACTAACTAACTAACTAACTAACTAACTAACTAACTAACTAACTAACTAACTAACTAACTAACTAACTAACTAACTAACTAACTAACTAACTAATGGGGAGGGTGGTCCTAGCTGGACAAGCAGCAGGAAAGCTTGGCCAGACAGTGATATCAATGGTCAGGCTGTGGGATGGATCACCAAGCCTCTACTTGTGCCTATTTCTCTCTGTAAGTAGGTAAGCAACAGAAACAACTACAAAATCACACTTGTATAGTCAGGAGGACGCCCCAAAGCACGATTCTTCCCTCCATGGAGAGAGAGAGAATGAAGTTTGGAAACTCGTAAAGATGGTGATCGGTTTCTGTATGTCACACACAATAAAATAAAGAATTGGGCCAGGACCATGGTGCCGTTATTCTGGTCACTCTGTAAATAGCAGATTCCTGTTTTATAGTTGCTTAAATAAAACTATTGAAATCAACTAGTCTTGCAATACATTTTACCAACATTCCTCCTCCTCCTGTCCTGACTTTGTTTTAAACCTTTTATTGGTATATGACGCCTCAGACAGCACTGGGTGCTGTCTGAGGCAACTTCCCACCATCACTATTGCCCACCATCATCACTGCACATCAGTGCCAAGGGATAGAGAGATGGAGCAAACCAAGAGAGTTCTTCAGTTTGCCACATAGACTATGCTGCTGCAGGATCGTGCAAGATGTGGTAAAGCTCTATACAAAATGCAAGGATTATTTATTATTATTATCAACAAAATTGCATTTCTACGTTGGGAGGACGTCCCAAGGCGCTGAATTAGAAAGCAACAAATCTGCCTTCAACTGAGTTGAGATGTTTAGTTATTGTGATAAGGATTATTGTTATTAAGTTAACAAAGGACAGAGAAATTACACTACAATTAGGTCTAATGTGAGGTTTGGATTCCATCAGATTTGTATGTGTAGAGCAGTGTTAATTAGGAACTATCTCAAAGAGTACTGTGTGGTTCCAGATGGGCCCAAAACAATAGGATTTGGGGCTCAATCCAAATTCAAACAGAGATAAGTCCTAAACAAACAAACACACAGTTAAATGCTTGTGTGGATCAGTCACCTCTGCTCGGTCTTCCTGCTTCTGAAGCAAAAACCAAACCAGCAGATATTTACAGAATGTAATCAGGAAGAATTTGTTCCCTAGAGGAAGAAGGTCTCCAATCCAGAAGATAAACACGGCACTTCTGACAATAATGACTGCACACACCTTTCCTCTCCCCACCCCACACCACAAATAGAAGCTCACACAGTTGAATGCCAAAGGTTTTACCAAAGACACTTTCAAAGTTAAACGCGCATTTATTTATCAGAGCAATTCTTCTCACTGTTCAACGAAAGAAAAGCTCAGATACAAACAAATTCATGTATTTTGTCAAGATTATCAACTCGTTTTGTGACCTGATATCTACCTGAACTCGTGGTGTGCTGAGCTGTTACCATACCTGATAGATCATTACTATTATTGTTATAACTAGACGTCTCAAAGCGCTTCACAGAATAGACTGTAAAGTGAATTGACTGTGTATTTGTGGGCAAAATGTGGCAGCCAATTGCACACAGCAGCGTCCTCACAAACAGTCGTAGAATAAAATGACCAATTTATTGCTATTTTTTTTCCATGTAGGATTTTTATTTTGAGGGATTGTTATTAGGTGTGTGGATTAAGGAAACTTTCGCTCTGACCTGCCGGGAATCGAACCCAGGTCTCCCGCTTACGAAGCAAGTGCTCTGACCACTGAGCTACAGGACTCCTCAAATATTAATAATATTATTATTATTGTATACAGCAATTTCACACAGACAGGAATAAAGTGAATGACTTTATTCCATTAAAGTGGATGAATAAAATTTCATCTGTTGTGATTGTTGGTTAGTCAGGCACTTGAGAAAGACAAGTCACTCACTATCTTAGCATCGATCACCTCAGAAGATCAGAATTTTACAGCAAGAGAAAAACAATGTAATGTGCGTCTCCGAAACAACAGTTTTATTGTATCCCAAATAGCCCCCAATGTAAATAAAAGGCCGGTATATGTTTTGTGGTGACTGTGGAACTGGCTAAGACAGTACAAATCATTGGATTTTTCCTGCCTGCAAAAGAGGAACACATACGTGAACAGTGTAGTAATCATAGAATCATAGAATTTTACGGCACAAAAGGAGGCCATTCGGCCCATCTAGTCTGTGCCGGCTCTTTGAAAAGAGCGATTCAATCCCACTGCCCTGCCCGCTCCCCATAGCCTAATAGACCCGTTCTCCCTAAATAAAGATCTAATTCCCTTTTAAAAGTTGTTATCGAATCAGCCTCCACCACCTTTTCAGGCAATGCATTCCAGATTCGAACAACTCGCTGAGTGAAAACATTTCTCCTCAGCTCCCCTCTACTTCGCCTTGAAACTATTTTAAATCTGTGACCACGAGTCACAGATTCACCCACGAGTGGAAATAGTTTATCTCTATTTGCCCTGTCGAAACCCCTCATGATCTTATAAACCTCTATTAGGTCTACCCTCAATCTTCTCTGCTCCAGAGAGAATAACCCTAGCCTATCTAGCCTCTCCTCATAGCTGAAGTCCCTCAATCCTGGCACCATCCTAGTAAATCTTCGTTGTACCCTTTCCAATGCCTTCACATCCTTTCTGTAGTGTGGTGGCCAGAATTGAACACAGTATTCCAGCTGTGGCCTCACCAAAGTCCTATAGAGGTTAGTCAGCACTTCCTGACTTTTGTACTCTATACCCCTATTTATAAAGCCTAGTATCCCATATGCCTTCTTAACAGCCTTGTCTACCTGTCCTGCCACCTTCAACGAGTCACTAACACAAATCCCCAGGTCTCTCTGTTCCTTTACACCATTTAAAATTGTACTATCTAGCCTATATTGCCTCCCTTCATTTCTTCTCCCAAAATGCATCACCTCACACTTCTCTGCATTAAACTTCATCTGCCATGTGTCTGCCCACTTTACCAATTTGTCTATATCCTCTTGCAGATGGCTACTATCCTCCTCACTGTTTACTATTCTCCCTAACTTAGTGTCATCTGCAAACTTGGAAACTGTACTCCGTACACCCAAGTCCAGATCATTGATGTAGATTACAAACAGCAATGGTCCCAAAATGAATCACGAGGTACTTACTATGCGCTTTCTGACATGGTGGGTTTAAAATCTTCAATTCTTCTCTCACATAAATCCAGATTTGTAATAATGTATGACATTTTTAAATCAATCCATCAAACCAGTGCAGCTATGTGTGTGACTCTCCTTGTAGAGATAAATACAAATACAGGTATCCCCCGATTTACGACAGGGTTGCGTTCCTGAAAAATGTCACGCAAATCGAAATGTCGTAAATCGAAACGCGGTTTCCAGTGCGATCCCATTGTATAACCCGCGTTCTTTTCACCAAATTTTCGAACCTTAAACCCACTAAATAACACACAAAGCACGCAAAATAACCCACAAAACAACACACATAGGCAAGAAGGGGTACTTGGGGTAACTGTACAGTACAGGCACCTCTCCCCAACCGCGGGGGATACGTTCCTGAAAACTCCCGTGGTTGGGAAATTCAAGGCCTTATAGAAAACATGGGGTTAGGGGGAGTAAGCTGCTTGTTCTTTACTAAACACAAAAAAAATCCACAATAACCTAACAAAAAACAATAAATCTTCAAATAACACAATCAAAAAGAATATAAAAAACAATAAATTCATGTTATTTACCTTAATCCTAAGAGAGAAGCGACATCGTGGCTGGTTGATGCAACTGGGTCCTAGCGCCAAATGCTAGTGTTAAAACCCGTGGATACGTAAAATTCACTGCCACGGTTGGCAAAGGTTGTCGAGGAGAGGCAACCATGGATACGTGAAATTCGCGGTAGAAAAAAACAAAGTTGGGGCGGGGTACCTGTACTGGACATTAATACTGGTTAAATTACTGTAATACTGACTTGGCGTGGTGTTGCTTCAAAATCAGTTGGCTTTTAAACAATGATATACAATGATATCATTGTTTAAAAGTTTAAATTTAAAAGCCATGCTATTGGCTATTGGCCAGTTCAAACGCTTGGATAGACTATACGACTGTGATTTTACACTATGCATTTTTTGCGCATGCGCAAAAAAGATGCGCCAAAGTTTTTTGTCGTTAAAACTGAACCAAACGTCTTATATCTATAGAGGTGTTAAAAAATTATGTTTGTTAAATCGAAACAGTGAAAATAGAACTGTTGTAAATCGGGGGATACTTGTACACTTTATAGAAATACCCTGCAAAATGCTGTGAGATATTTCACCATGAGCCACATATCAAATTCAAGAACTATTATGATTATTATTATTACAACTACAACAAACTACATTTATATAGAGCAGCTTTCATTTGGGGAAGATGCCCCAAGGTAGACAACTTGTGGAAAGCAAAGTCCTATAGATAGTCATGAAGGGAATGACCAATTCTGTCTGTGGGATTGTTGGGAAAACTCTGAGAAAAAAAAACTTCTCTTTTTAAGTACCATGAAAGACATGGACATGAAACTAGGATTTCTGGTCTTTTTTTTCACCCACTGAGTATCTGAGCAGATCTTTATACTGGAACATGCAATATCACCCATTAGCCTTTTCTTTTCCCAAATACAAGGGCTATCAGGGAGGCAGGGAGAATGAGCAACAAAGCTTTGCAGAGAGCAGCAGCTTCTGTCTTAAAGATTTATTACTATTAACATCTGACTCGGAAGGTACTTAAGGTATATAAGTCGAAGTTGTTGTTGTACTGGTTGGGGGTGAAAGTGAGTGAGTGACATGCGTACATGGACTGCCACTGGTCTCAATCACACTTTGCTGGGAGACGACAAGTGTAATCAGTCGATTCCTGCAGGAAAGCCGATGGTTAAGGAATCCTCTAAAGGGAGAGAAAAACACAAACCACAAAATCTAACTGATGCGAGTTTTGAGAGCAGTTCCCTGTTTATGATTTGCACAACTGAAAAGGACCTGCCAAGGCAAACATTCTTACTGATGTTTCACACAAATACCCTCAGTATTTGTGTAACCCTCAATACCCAAAGCAACCTGGCCAAGAACACTAAACTGCACTCACCACAGTAAAGCAACTGAAATCAACTCTAATAACACACAATCCTCCTGTTGGCCGTGTTTTTAGTCCATACTCTCCGAGGACTGAATGTTCTTGGCAACTTTCAACGCCTGCACATGTTTCCAGGCTCTGTACATTGCAGAGAGCTGAGCAGTGTAAAGCGTCCCCAGTTAGTCCACAGGGATTGAGATGTATATTGTGTACATCGTACAAAAGGTAAAAGTGAATTTGTTTCCCGAGTTGGTTGTTTAGCAATTCATCCCTAACAGATTCAGCAACTGTTTGGAATACGAACTCTCGCTTGGTGCTGCTTTAAGATTGAATGACAATGAGCAATTCTCGGGTCGGGCTGTGCTGAGTTGGCTGATCTCAGAAAGGCTGCGTTCGAAGTGCTACAATTGGCCTCAGTAGCCTCGGGTTAGGGAGAAAAAAACATCAGCCAATTCTGATCACTATTCAGGGATTCCTGCTGCTAGAATGTGCCTGTGAGCAGTTCAGACTGGAGTCTCCACAGTCAATTTGGCTTCACTGCAAGGGCTGAGTGGGTGAGGTATGGGTTCCATAAACAGGGCCCCAGCAACAGTAAGTACTTCAGGTGACCAGAAGAGCCAAGGAAAGAGAATCGTCAAAAATATATTTAAACAAAGGTACTGAAATTAGAGAAACAGTGGGAATCATATAACCGTTAATTAATTCATAGAATTCTTGGAATGGAGAATGAAAAAGCTGTTTATAGTTTGAAACTCTGTTCTAATCCGCTTGCTGGGAGCCCTGAGAGAATATCCTACCACATTTATATCACCAGTGAAATTAGCCACAGAAACAACAACAGAGTAAAGTGAATTCAGTGTCCCACTGCTTCTTCACAAAATGTGTACTATTCTACCCAAACCAGAGAAAGAGAATAATTCTTGCATTTAATGTAGCCCGTTTTATGTCTTCTAGACGCTTCACAGAAAATACTGTAAAGTGAATTGACTGTATATTTGTGGGTGAACTCGGCAGCCAATTGCGCAGAGCAGCGTCCCACAGTCGTGGATGGATTGACCAAATTAAAAAAATTCATTACTCCTGGAAAACAATCCACCAATTGACTAACAATTTACTTACTGCTGGTAAGGAGTGTGGAGGAAGGAAACTTGCCTGATGCCTTGCCAGGGAACGTAACCAGGGTTATTGCTTATTGCTTATGAGGCGAATGGACTAAATATCCACTGAGCCACAGGACTACACAAACCATTGTACCCCTGACTCTGACAGGAATCAGGGCTACAACTGGTGTCAGTGTCTCTTGGATTGGGGAAACAGCAAAAATATGAGCCAGAGTTAATACGTCCTGTTCACATCAGAATTGAGCCTGAAGCTGTCATCACTCAACAACCACAGTTGTATGGCCTTTTCAGCATTCAGTGACACACAGCAATAGTTGAAGAGATTATTCTCTACGTGGCAAGGTGGCCTGATACTAACCACAGCGTCGCTCCATCACTTTGGCTGGGAATCAATTGCCTCACGTTAGACCCAAGGTCTGTATCTGGGGCTGTGTTGTGCTGCTAGGTCACTTGAAGCCCTAATTATCAACTGGAAATTGGAGAAGCTAAAGAGTGTAACAGTATTAGATAAAATAACAACTCTCTATCACTGAGCTACCTCAGCTTTATCAGAATGTTTACACAAAGCCTTCAAATGGAATCGATTTTGGATCAAATAATCACTTACAAGCACTGGCAGTATTGGTATGGTATAGTTGAGTGAACTTACTGATCATATCAGTTTGTGCACTGGACAGTTGACATAGTTTCAATAGAATCATAGAATCTCACGGCACAAAAAGAGGCCATTCGGCCTATCCAGTCTGTGCCGGCTCTTTGAAAAGAGCAACTCAATCCTACTTCGCAGCTCTCTTCCCATAACCGTGCAAACCCATCCTCCCCAAATAAACGTCTAGCTCTCTTTTAAAAGTTGTTAACAAATCAGCCTCCACCACCTTTTCAGGTAATGCATTCCAGATTTAAACAACGCTGGGTGAAACCATTTCTCCTCAGCTCCCTTCTGCTTCTTTTAGAAACTATTTTAAATCTGTGACCTCGAGTCACTGATACACTCACCAGTGGAAACAGTTTTTCCCTATCTACTCTATCGAATCCACTCATCATCTTGAAAACCTCTATTAGGTCTCCTCATAACCTTTTCTGCTCCAATGAGAATAAACCTAGCCTCTCTAGCCTTTCCTCATAACTGAAGTCTCTCATTCCTGGTCCCATCCTGTTAAATCTCCTCTGCACCCTTTCCAATGCCTTAACATTCTTCCTAAAGTGGTGACCAGAATTGATCACAGTATTTTAGCTGAGGCCTAACCAAAGTTTTATAGAGTTTAGTCAGAACTTCCTGACTCTTGTACTCTATGATCCTATTTATAAAGCCTAGCATCCCGTATGCTTTTTTAACAGCCTTGTCTACCTGTCCTGCCACCTTCAAAGAATCACTTACACAAACCCCCAGGTCTCTCTGTTCTTTCACACCCCTTAAAATTGTATCTAGCCTATATTGCCACTCTTCATTCCTCCTCCCAAAATGCATCACCTCACATTTCTCCACATTAAATTTCATCTGCCATGTGCCTGCCCATTTTACCATTCTGTCTATGTTCTCTTGCAGTCTGCTACTATCCTCCTCACTATTTACTATTTTTCCTAACTTTGTTTCATCTGCAAACTTGGAAATGCTACTCCCTGTAACAAAGTCCAGATCATTAATATAAATTAAAATGAGCAGTGGTCCAATACCGATCTCTGGGGGACGCTACTGTACACTTCCCTCCAGTCAGAAAAACAGCCGTTCACCACAACTCTCTGCTTTCTGTCTCCCAGCCAGTTCTGGATCCATGTCCCTTTAATGCCGTGCCCCCAGCCTTCTATTTTCCTTATAAGCCTCTCATGCGGCACTTCGTCAAATACCTTTTGAAACTCCATGTAAAATACATCAACTCCGCTACCCTCATTCACCCATCAAAAAATTCTATCAGATTTGTCAGGCAAGATTTGCCTTTAACAAATCTGTGCTGGCTGTCCTTTATTAACCGATACCCTTCTAAGTGAAGATCTATTTTGGAGGAAGATTGAAAGATTGTGCCCCTGCTATTTGCTATTTGCACCTGTACTTCAAATCAATCAAAACTTACATTTATATAGCACCTTTCATGTCGAGAGGACGTCCCAAGGTGCCTACAGTTAGGTAGGGACAAATGCAGAGGGGAGAGGGGTCGGGGCAGGATGAAGAAGAGTAAGATGCAAGGGGAGGGATCGGGGTAGGGGGAAGGAGAGCAGGAAAGCTTTGTGGGCGAAATATACTTCCCTTAGTAACCTAGGATGCATCCCGTCCCAATAAGATAAACTTTGTAATATGTTGCAGCTATTTCACATCACTGGGTACCATGATAGGAGAAAATGGAAATACAAACTGGAGATAAACTATTACACTAGTGTGTACAATCAGGAAGATGACTTCAACCAGCAAGCGACTGCTCCACTGGAGATCTGAGCAGATGGAAGCTCGGTCCATGGACTTGCTGTTATGGTTGAACTGGCATTATGTTTGAAAATTATATCCAAGAGCAAGGTATCCCACCCCAACAGTGGCCTTGCCAACCACAAAACACATGCAACCACGGTTTGCTAAATGCGTCAACCCTCGCAAACAGCGTTTCGCGTTTTACGCATTCGCAATTTAAATCCACGGGATTAAATTTTCAAGTTTAGCATAGTGTATAGCACTAGGACCCAGTTGCTATGCTGCAATCAACCAGCAGCAACACATCTCTCTTAGAATTAAGGTAAATACAGTAACATGAATTATTGTTGCTTCTCCGCAGCCTAGCTAATAAGTTTGGGAGCATTGCCTGCCAGCATCTGCAGATCTCTCTCTCTCTGTGTAAGTGTATGTCTCTCTGGCTCAGCTTCTCTCTATTTCACCTTCTCTTCTCCCCCCCCACCCCCGCACCCCACTCCCCCACCCCCAACTTCTCTCTCTGACTCACCTTCTCTTCCCCTCACCCCCTCCTCCTCTCCCAACCCCTCTGTCTCTCTCTTTCTCTGTAGATCAGACAGCTCCCCACAGCCCTCCGTGTCACCCCCCAACCACCCTCCATGTCTCTCTCTCTGTAGATCAGTCAGACAGCCGCCACAGCCCTCCATGTCACCCCCACCCCCTCCACCCTCTGTGTCTCTCTCTGTAGCTCAGAGAGCCCCCACAGCCCTTCGTGTCACCCCCCCCCACCCCACCACCCTCCGTGTCTCTCTCTCTCTCTGTGTCGAGAGTCAGTTAGTCAGTCAGACAGCCTCGCGGATTGCTGCAGATGTGCCCAAGCTTACTCCCCCATCCACATGTATGTTATAACTGTTATGTGTTTTTTTGTGTTTAGTTTTACTAAATGCAAACTTACTCCCCCTATCCCCATGTTTCCCATAGGGCCCTGTATTTTCCAACCGCGATTTTTCCAACCGCGAAGGTTTACAGGAACGTATCCCCCGCGGTTGGGGAGGGATACCTGTATAGCAAAAATCTCTAATCAGCTGGACATGTCTGTTAGTTTTCAGATTCCACTGCTGAATTTTATAGGCTTTCACACTTAAAATAAATGGTTTTAAAGTCTTTTATTCTTATGAATCAATCTCAGAATCAATTTTAGTAGTGAATTCCTATCAAAGCCATTAATTCATAGAATCATAGAATGTTACGGCACAGAAGGAGGCCACTCGGCCCATCGAGTCTGTGTCGGCTTTTGACCAAGCAAGTCACTTTCATTAACCCCAATCACCAGCTTTCTCCCCATAACCCTGTAAACCCGTCTTCCCCAGATACTTATCTAGTTCTCTCTTAAAAGCTGCTATCGAATCGGACCTCACTACCCTTTCAGGCAGATCATTCCGAACTCAAACAACTCGCTGAGTAAAACAATTTCTTCTAACCTCCCCTCTGCTTCTTTTGGTAGATATCTTAAGACTCTGACCACGGGTCACAGACACACCTACCAGCGGAAACAGCTTTTCCCTATCTAGCCTGTCGAAACCTTTCATGATCTTGACGACCCCTTCAGGTCCCCGCGTGACCTTCTCTGCTCTAATGGGAAAAGTCCTAACTTCTCCAGTCTGTCCTCATAGCTAAGGTTCCCCATTCCTGGTATCATTCTCGTGAATCTCCTCTGCACCCTTTCCAGTGCCTTAATGTCCTTCCTGAAATAAGGTGCCCAGAACTGGACGCAGTACACTAGCTGAGACCTAACCAGTGTTTTGTATAGATTAACCATAACCTCCCTACTCTTATACTCTATGCCCCTACTAATAAAGCTCAGTACACCAAATGCCTGTTTTACTGCCTTATCTACCTGCCCTGATACCTTTAATGATTCGCTTACTTGAACACCCAGATCTCTCTGTACGTTCACCCCCTTAAGATTGAGCTACCAAGTCTATATTGCCTCCTATCATTTTTCCTACCTAAGTGTATCACCTCACACTTATCCACATTAAAATCCATCTGCCACATGTCAGCCCATTCCACCAATCTGTGTATGTCTGCTTGCAGTTGGTTACAGTCCTCCTCACTATTTACTACCCTACCTAACTTTGTATCATCTGCAAACTTGGAAATAGTGCTCTCTATGCCCAAGTCCAGATCATTAATATATATTAGAAAGAGCAGTGGTCCCAATACCGATCCCTGGGGGACACCGCTGCACACCTCCTTCCATTTCGAGAAACACCCATTAACCACCACCCTCTGCTTTCTGTCACTCAGCCAGTTCTTAATCCAAACTGCCACTGTCCCTTTAACACCTTGGGCCTCTCATTTTTTTTAAATTAATCTCTTATGTGGTACTGTGTCAAAAGCCTTTTTGAAATCCATGTAAATAACGTCCACCGCATTTCCCTCATCAACCCTCGCAGTCGCCTCTTCAAAAAATTCTATTAGATTTGTTAGGCAAGATTTGCCTTTGTAACTTATTGTAACAAGGAGTCCTATAACACAGTGGTTAGCACTAGCCTCGCAAGAGAGAGAACTGAGTTCGATTCCTGGGCAGGACATAAGTTTCCTTTCTCCCCATATTTACCTAGCACTAAGAAGGAACCCGGTTAGTAGCCGATTGGTAGCTCACTTTATTTTCAAGGAATTATTTTAAAGGTAATAATCCCTTCAAAATAAAAAATAAAAATGAATAATCATTTGATCACACAATCAATGGCTGTTGGTGGGATACTGCTGTATACAATCGGTTGCCACAAAATATACCAAATACTAAATATACAGTACAGGTAAGCCTCTATTTAGGACACTTCTATTTAGGATATTTTGATTGAAGACCATAAATGTTTAACACCTTTTTATCGATATAGGACACTTCGATTCTTTTTAAGGACCCCAAATTTTTGGGGGACATGCGCAGTACATATTGTTTAAAATTGTTTAAACATTGATTTTGAAGTGACACCACGCCAAGTCAGTATTATAGTAATTTCCAAACATTCCCGAGCAACTTCCACCGACTTACAGACTCTACCATTTATACCATGCCAGGAAGAGAGCAGTACTGTAAGTGAAATAAGCAGCGGTAATATCGCTAGCGGCCATAAACCCCTCAAAGTCAGCATTTTAAATACCAAATTGGAGGTGATAAAGCGCATCGATTCTGGTGAAAAAGGTACGGACGTCACAAGGGCTTTAGGGCTAACTAGATTGACAGGGGCTACTATAAAACAGAATAAGGACAATATACTGGCAAGTTCAAGGTGTGTTACAGCTACAGGTGCAAGCAGATTAGCAAAACATAGGAGTGATGTGATGGAAAACATGGAAAGAATGCTGAGTATCTGGATTGAGAATCAGAACCAGCGTAATATATCACTCAACACCCTGGTTATCCAAGAGAAGGCAAAATCATTGTTTATAGAGTTAAATGATCAGGAAGGAGAAGGCTCAATGGCACCATCTTTCAGTGCTAGCAGAGGGTGGTTTCAAAGGTTTAAAAGACGCTCTGGGCTCCACACCATCAAGATGAGTGGGGAAGCTGCAAGTGCCACTGCCACACTGCCAGTATTAAAGTTTGCCAGTAGTGTACTGTATAAAGATTTGCCAGTATTAAAAGTACAATACTGTACAGTTACCCCCAAGCACCCCTTCTTGCCTATGTGTGTTAATTTGTGTGTTTTGTGTATTATGTTTGTGGGTTTGTGTGTTATTTAGTGGGTTTAAGGTCCAAAAATGTTGTGAAAAGAACGCATCTCTGATTATATAATGGGACCGCATGGGAAATCGCATTTCGATTTAGGACGTTTCGATATAGATACAGTTTTTCAGGAATGCAACCTCGTACTAATTAGAGGTTTACCTCTATATATTTTACTCTATAATTTGTGAAGCGCTTTGAGATGCTGCTCTATATCAAATGAAAAGCTTGTTGTTATTAATAATAATTATTATAATATTTATAGTAATCACTAAAACTTTTTGTTATTAGTACAATATTTATAGTAAATTATTGTGATATTGTTTATATTATAGGAATGCTACCAAGGCTCATAGATATGTGCTGGAAATGAGCAGATATTGCAAACCTCCAGCACATGGAAAGCACATTGGTTGCTCCAACAGTAAGTACAAGTGGACCCCGCTTAACGAACGCCCGGTCAACGTAAGTTCACTGTAACGAGGGTTTCTATTTGTACCACTTATCCGCTTAACAAAGGCTGCGTTCGCTATAACGAATGTTGACACACACTTTAAATCTCGCGGCTTCTCGTGGGCAGCTTCTCATGGGTAGCGTCTCTCCCGGTTGCCCCAGCAACACATGCTCAGTCTTTAGCGTGCCTCAGTTAAGCAGTGCAGTGCAGCCCGTACCATATGGGAGGAGCTTAAGTGGCAGGATGCTTCGTGGCTTCAATAATAGTAAGTCGAGGACTGTCTGTATTTTATTGTTTATTGTTGTATTTACTAACATTTTAATATTTTATTGTTGTATTTAAAGTTGTGTAGCCTTCAATAGCAGTAATATCTACCTTAGGCTGTCACTAGTACAGGTTGAGCGTCCTGAATCCGGCAACCTCAGGACCGAGGCCGAGCCGGTTTTCGTGTTTTTCCGGACTTCGGAACGTGTTTCTGATGTCCGAAGTCCGGAAACGCCCGAGGCCAGTTTGGGTTCGGGTATTTCTGGACTTCCGGAACGCCAGAAGCGTATCCCGAGTCCGGAAATGCCTAGGCCCAGGTTGCGCTTTGGGACGTCCTCCCGATGTGAAAGGCGCTATATTGTGCAATTTTGTTGTATTTGTGGTTGCGATATTTCGATGCGTTGACTGTGAGGACCTGGCCTGGAGCAGGAGGATTGGCATTTTTATTCTTGGAATTTTTGTCACTGTACAGTAGGGTCCGTTGATATGGAAATTTTCTGATTTAGATATATCGATGGGCTCATATCGAGATATACCGAAATATTGATATTTTCGGGTTTTTCGTAGTGCGCATGTGCGCACGGCGCGCACATTCGGAGTGCGCGCGCATTCGGGGCCTATCCCCTCAGGAGGTAAATATCTTTCTCTCTCTGTGTCTCTCACTCTCTCCATCTCTGTGTTTTTCTGTCTGTGTCTCTGTGTCTCTCTCACATCCCCCCCATCTCTATCTATCTGTATATTATCACATCCACCCCGTCTCTCCCCCTACCCACCCCACGCCGTCTCTCACCCACCCCCATCCCCCCCAGCCATCTCTCTCGCACCCCCACCGCCGTCCCTCTCTCCCCCGCAGTCTCTCTTTGCCCCCCCCCCCCCCCGCCGTTTCCCTCTCCCCCCCACCCCGCCCACCCCCGCCCCCTAGCTGTCTCTCTCCCCACCCCCAGCCGTCTCTCTCCCCATCTCCCCCCCCCCAGCCGTCTCTCTCCCCCCCACCCCTTGCATACCTGTATATTGTATTCTAGAACTATGAATACAATATGGCGGCTTTGCACCTCGGTCTGTGCATTGTGTATAGAGATGAGCATTCTGGGTCTTGTAGTTCAGTGTGCGCACATTCCGATTTTTCCCCTCGATATATTGATTTTTTGATATATCGATATTTTTGAAATGCCTATATCGGCGTATAGATATGAAAATTATATCGGGGTTTAGCGATATATCGATATATCGCCGGACCCTATTGTACAGTAGTTGGATTTCATTTTTGGACTTATCACTGGGCCCGGCTGGCAGCGGAAATGGTTTGACAGGGTGTCCGGATTCCACAACATTTTACGGATTCCGGACGACTCTTCCACCAACCGTCCTGGAGTCTGGATTCCGGAACATTCCGGATTCCGGGACTCCGGATTTTGGACGCACAATCTGTACACCGAAAATGTTAGTGCTAGGAACCTCTAGGAGCTAAACTGATGTTAGCGGGGAGGCTCGGGTCGGGGCAGTGTTTTGGCTGCGGCCAAATACAGTAATACAGTTAATCTCTCATTTAACAAAATTTTCGCTTAACGAAGGATTTTAAAGTCCCTATTGTGAAGTGCTCTGAGACGCCGTCCGGCATGGAGGTCGCTATATAAATCGAAGTTGTTGTTGTTGTTGTTTTAAAGTCCCTAACCCCCTCGTTAAGCGGGGTCTACCTGTAATTCAAAACAAAAATCCACTACTGTTTGCAGGTGCTTGTATAGAGGGTGTTCTGACAACAAAACACTAATGGTACACACACCATACCAATGGTGTATGCAGTGATTTAAACACAAATACTTCATTTAAATCCAATATTAAATAATGAAAAATCACATTTTCATCCAGAGTATCGCTGTTTTAAAGCAAAAACATTTTAAAATTTAAGATTGGGTTATTAAGTGTTTTATTACTCCATATATTATACATATGAAGAGCACTATATCAAATGCAAGGATTATTGTTATTATCAATTAAGCGCTGAGACGCTACCCTGCCTGACAAGCTTTATATAAATCAAGCTGTTGCCGTTATCACATTTTATTCCCCACTTTCATAGGGCAGGAGGACATCTCAAAGCACTGCCCTGTGTATTGTAAGCACTGTGTTGTTTATAGGCAAGTGTAGTTTTTTAGGCAAACCTCAAAAAACACAGTGCAACAGAACATCCCAAAAGCCACAGATATTGAGTCCGTGCTAGATTACTATCACTGTAACAGGCACTTCAGAGACATTTCAACATGAAATCACCGTAACCCGGCATCAAATCATCATATCAACAATATATGATTAGCCATTTCTGTCAAAACCTTCCCAGAATAAAACAAAACTCAAAAACCACGTAGAAAGCTAAACGTAACAGCACTAAAAATAACTGTTGACATTCATTCCAATACAGTAAAATAATCATGTGCTAAGACAGTGTGAGGCAGCTGTGGATCACCCTCTGCCATCAAACAGGAGACCTTGGCTCTTGACCTTTGAGAAATCACTGGAGGAGGCATTAATGTAATTGTAATCAGCACTGACTCCTGAGCTGACAGGATATGCTTTCGCTCTTAATGGTCCCTTTAGTTCTCAACAGTCTTAACAAGGCCAAACAGGAAATTGGGAGATGTTTTATTTTATAACCGGGCTTTTGATTAGACACAGCCAGTCACAGAGAATAATAAAAATAATAACAATCCTTGCATTTGATATAGTGCTTCTTGCCGTCTCAAAGTGCTTCACAGAATATACTGTAAAGTGAATTGACTGTATTCTTGTGGGCGAAATAGCAGTCAATTGACGTATTCAATCTCTGGCTCAGACAAAATCTTTTTGAACATGTTTTAGTTACGGCTACTGAAACTGCTTTGAATTTGATAAAGGAGCGAGGTCCTTCTAACTGATGAATTCATATGAAACCCTCACACAGATTGATAAGCTATTGTACAATAAGCTGCACCTTGTTCACTTCATTACGAGATTCTTTCAGTGAAATTATACTTGCATTTATTTTTCATTGCTTTTCTGAACTGCCTGCAATTTTTATTGCCTGAAAATACAGAGTAAAATGTACAACAGTCTGGTTAGATGAGGTTAAATGTGCTGTATGGGGCTTTGCTGAGCCTGGAAATCCCACATTGTGCTGATTTAGCAGAGCAATGCTGATGCTGCACACACTTCAATTGGCCTCAGTGTCTCAGGGTTAAGGAGGAAGAAAATTTTGGTGGTGGTTCTGTGTGTTTACCCAGGGACACCGGCTAGAACAATGGGTCAGGACAGAATTGGAGCTTGGCTTTGACATCGGCATCAAACATCAAATCAGCATTCACAGGGCAGGCTCATCTGCTAAGAAATGCAACATGATAATAAGACAAGTATCACTGTCTGTGAGCCATAGTCCAGCCACCATCTCTGCTCCACATGAGGAGAGTAAAACACAGAGCTTTTGTGGTTGAGCACTCACCTCCAGATGGGTCCCAGAATGCTTTGATTGTAAAATGTGCAATGCGTTGCTCAATTAATCAATCCATTGTATAGTATATCCTATGAAGCACTTTGAGACGTCTTGACAACGTGATAAGGATTATTATTAATACTAGCTATATCTCCGAGTAACATTCGGGCGATCTAGTGTTTTTGAACATGTTTATTCATATATATCGAAACTTTTTAAAAATAATGTATTTGTAGTTTACAAAACAAAGGGTTTTAATCACTGGGTTGTTTTTCGTTGTTGTTAAGCTGTATTGGTTTTTGTTTTCCTTTTAGAAGTTCAGCGTTACAATAGCGGAAACATACCTGAGGCTTTTATATACAGTAAAAGCCTGTTTATCCGGACCTGGGGACCTGGCCAATGCCAGTTAAAGCGCCTGCTGGATATTCGGCCGAAAATCCAACCCTCCAAAAAATGATTTAACATTTTTTAAAATTATATTTTCAAAACATAGCATATTAATAATAAGCTAAATAATCATTTATATAATATAATAATCCTTTTACACACAGCGACCAGGCAATTCAGAGAGATCTTTAAACTAGTGCAAAAGTCACACGTTTGAATGCACTGTTCTATTGGAGGCAGAGGAGAGGAAACCAAACGTGCTTTTGAGAAAGCAGCCGCTGCTGTCACTGTTCAGTTACCTTGCTTTCCAAAAAGCCTTGGTGTGTGTGTGTGTCTTTCAGGATAAATTATTTGGGGAGGACGGGTTTGCGAGGTTATGGGGAGAGTGCTGGACAGGGGGATTAAATTGCTCTTTTTAAAGAGCAAGCACACCGAATGGACTCCTTTTGTGCAGTAAGATTCTATGATTCTATGTATTTGCTAACAGCACTGGTACCGCTGAAATCAGACTTGTCTTAGCCTTTTCTTTTTAAATAAAACTTTTAAATTCGGCCGATGCTTTGCCAAACATTTGGAAACAGACCAATTTCAGTAACAGCCGTGTTGAGATATTAATTAAATTATAGACATTAACTAAACACCTGGTTACATTACAATGACAAACAAACAAGAACAAAACTTACATTTATATAGCGCCTTTCACGTCGAGAGGACATCCCAAGGCGCTGTACAGTCAGGTAGGACAAGAGCAGGGTGGGAAGTCTGTTACAGCATAGAAAGTGGCCATTCTGCCCATCGAGCTTCCACTCGTGTTTTGTTTCACATTAACCAATTCCACTTTACTCACTGCTCACCATCCTCAACATTACTCAGATCCCTTAACATGAAGAGCAGATGCTCTGAGGAGGAAGCCCTGCATGTAACAGGAAGCCAATGTTTATAAATAAAATATGTCTAAGACAGACATGACTGAGGATGGATGAGAACCTTGTTCAGCACTTACTGGGGGAGGCTCAGCATAATATAATAATAATATATTGCAAAGCAACCACAACAACAACTTGGCAGTGATTTCATGCCCTTTATTTGATGAGCTATCTCAGAGATTTACTCTCAGTTCCAAATGATAAATCAGTGGGCAGACTCCAGGGGTCCTGTAACCTTGTGAATTGAATCACTGACATGCCTCACTAAGTTTCCGATCTATTCATGACAAAAACAATCAATTGTGTCTTTGTGGAATTGGACACAGATCTCACACTACACTGACGGCTGTGTTCGGCTCTATATACTGTAGGTCTATCTAAACAGAGTCAATGGGAAACAGCAGGAAGCCATCTAACATGCTCTGTGCACACTGGTCATATGCCCAAACCCACGACACACTGCACTTCAAAGAAGTCAGTGCTCTATGGAGATTTAAGATCATCATATCTAATACCAGCTCCACAGTGCGTGCTGAAAGTTAGCCCTTTCAATGGCAGAAACATACAAGAACAAACTGCATTGTGTGGGATTGAATAGGTTTCAATTAGCACCAAAGTTCCCCGTTTTATTTAATCAATTTACGTCAATTTTTGTGAATAAATTGACCGAGTTTATTCATTTAAATCATCAGTAATTCAGAGGCATTTGGAGGGAAGATTCTCCCTCAACCCCCACACAATGGGCCAGTCTCTCCCATCCGCTTTCCTCTCTTCATAAATTTTGCCTGCTGAGAGTTCCCAGCGACTTATGTTTTTATAATGTAATATGAGCAACTGGATTCATTTGAAGACCAAGACAGTGAAACCCATCCTCACACACTGTCTCCCTCCACTTTTACACAAACACGTTGGCAATTCAAAATGCTGCATTCGAGACCTTGAAACCTGCATCTGAGTCTTTTGGGGGGTTAGTGACCGGCAGAATTCCTGTTACTAGCAGGAGGCACTGTTGTCAAATCCAGGTACAAGAAGGCACAGCTACACCATAGAATCATTGAATGTTATGGCACAGAAGGAGGCCATTCGGCCCATCAGGTCTGTGTTGGCTCTGTTACCGAGCAAGTCACTTTCATTAAACCCCAATCACCAGCTTTCTCCCCATAACCCTGTAAACCCGTCTTCCCCAGATACCTACCTAGTTCTCTCTTAAAAGCTGCTATCGAATTGGACCTCACTACCCTTTCAGGCAGATCATTCCAAATTCAAACAACTCGCTGAGTAAAAATTCTTCTAACCTCCCCTCTGCTTCTTTTGGTAGATATCTTAAGACTGTGACCACGGGTCACAGACACACCTACAAGTGGAAGCAGTTTTTCCCTATCTAGCTGTCGAAACCTTTCATGATCTTGAAGACCTCTATCAGGTCCCCGCATAACCTTCTCTGCTCTAATGGGAAAAGTCCTAACTTCTCCAGCCTGTCCTCATAGCTAAGGTTCCCCATTCCTGGTATCATTCTCGCGAATCTCCTCTGCACCCTTTCCAGTGCCTTAATGTCTTCCTGAAATAAGGTGCCCAGAACTGGACGCAGTACTCCAGCTGAGGCCTAACCAGTGTTTTGTATAGATTAACCATAACCTCCCTACTCTTATACTCTATGCCCCTACTAATACACCAAATGCTTGTTTTACTGCCTTTCTCTTTAATGCAGAGAAGTGTGAGGTGATGCATTTTGGGAGAAGAAATGAAGGGAGGCAATATAGGCTAGATAGTACCATTTTAAATGGTGTGAAGGAACAGAGAGACCTGGGGATTTGAGTTAGTGACTCGTTGAAGGTGGCAGGACAGGTAGACAAGGCTGTTAAGAAGGCATATGGGATACTAGGCTTTATAAATAGGGGTATAGAATACAAAACTCAGGAAGTGCTGACTAACCTCTATAAGACTTTGGTGAGGCCTCAGCTGGAATACTATGTTCAATTCTGGTCACCACACTACAGAAAGGATGTGAAGACATTGGAAAGGGTACAAAGAAGATTTACTAGGATGGTGCCAGGATTGAGGGACTTCAGCTATGAGGAGAGGCTAGATAGGCTAGGGTTATTCTCTCTGGAGCAGAGAAGATTGAGGGGAGACCTAATAGAGGTTTATAAGATCATGAGGGGATTCGACAGGGCAAATAGAGAAAAACTATTTCCACTCGTGGGCGAATCTGTGACTCGTGGTCACAGATTTAAAATAGTTTCAAGGCGAAGTAGAGGGGAGCAGAGGAGAATTTTTTTCACTCAGCGAGTTGTTCGAATCTGGAATGCATTGCCTGAAAAGGTGGTGGAGGCTGATTCGATAACAACTTTTAAAAGGTAATTAGATCTTTATTTAGGGAGAACAGGTCTATTAGGCTATGGGGAGCGGGCAGGGCAGTGGGATTGAATCGCTCTTTTCAAAGAGCCGGCACAGACTAGATGGGCCGAATGGCCTCCTTTTGTGCCGTAAAATTCTATGAATCTAAATCTATGAATCTACCTGCCCTGATACCTTTAATGATTTGCTTGCTTGAACACCCAGATCTCTCTGTACGTTCACACCCCATAAGATTGAGCTACCAAGTCTATATTGCCTCCTATCATATTTCTACCTAAGTGTATCACCTCACACTTATCCACATTAAAATCCATCTGCCACATGTCAGCCCATTCCACCAATCTGTGTATGTCTGCTTGCAGTTGGTTACAGTCCTCCTCACTATTTACTACCCTACCTAACTTTGTATCATCTGCAAATTTGGAAATAGTGCTCTCTATGCCCAAGTCCAGATCATTAATATATATTAGAAAGAGCAGTGGTCCCAATACCGATCCCTGGGGGACACCGCTGCACACCTCCTTCCATTTCGAGAAACACCCATTAACCACCACCCTCTGCTTTCTGTCATTCAGCCAGTTCTTAATCCAAACTGCCACTGTCCCTTTAATACCTTGGGCCTCTCATTTTTTTATTAATCTCTTATGCGGTACTGTGTCAAAAGCCTGTTTGAAATCCATGTAAATAACGTCCACCGCATTTCCCTCATCAACCCTCGCAGTCGCCTCTTCACAAAATCCTATTAGATTTGTTAGGCAAGATTTGCCTTTAACAAATCCAAGTTGGCTGTCTCTAATTACCTCATGTTCCTCTAAGTAGAAATTTATTCTGTCCCGGATTATGGTCTCCAGTAGTTTTCCTATTACCGAAGTAAGGCTGACTGGCCTGTATTTTCCGGGTTTGTTTTTCTGCCCCTTTTTGTAGAGGGAGGTAACATTAGCCACTCTCCAGTCTCTTGGCACCACTCCTGTGTCCAATGAAGATTGAAATATAATGGCCAGAGCCTCCGCTATTTGAACCCGTATCTCCCACAGCAACCTTGGGTGAAACCCATCTGGTCCTGGTGACTTATCAATTTTGAGCCCAGTCAATCTTTTCAGAACTTCCTCTCTGTCTATAGTAATCTGATCTATTTCCTCTACCCTTTCATCCAATACTGCGGCATTTGGGGCATCCATTTCCGTTGCAAAGACAGATGCAAAGAACTCGTTCAGTACATCAGCCATGCCCTCTGCCTCCATAATAAGATTGCCGTCATTGTCTTTGATTGGCCCCACCCTATCTTTAACTAACCTGTTTTCCTTTATGTGCTTATAAAATATTTTAGGATTCCCCT
Organism: Hydrolagus colliei; assembly: GCA_035084275.1. Taxonomy (NCBI): domain Eukaryota; kingdom Metazoa; phylum Chordata; class Chondrichthyes; order Chimaeriformes; family Chimaeridae; genus Hydrolagus; species Hydrolagus colliei. The sequence goes on from CM068768.1 coordinate 385,151, forward strand.
TTATGTTATCCGCTAACCTCTTCTCATGCAATCTTTTAGCCTGTCTTATCACTCTTTTAAGATCACTCCTGCATTCTCTATAATGCGAGATATTTTATGTCATTTTATGTCATTCATGTCTTCATCACATCCAGGCTCGATTGCCAAGGCCCTGCTTGTCAGTCTTCCCAATTCCTCCATCCACAGGCTGCAGATCATCTAGAACTCTGCAGCCTGTGTCCTCTCCCGCAAGTTCCACGACCCTAACACCCCCACCCGACTCCATTGGCTCTTCATTCAGAGGATTCATGTTCCTGGTCCTCACCTTTAAAGCCCTCTATGGCCTCGCCCCACCCTACATCTGCGACGTCCTAACCTCATACCAACCTCCCCGCCCCCTCCACTCAGCAGGCTCTGGCCTACTTATCCTCCGATCCACCATTGGTGGGCAAGGCTTCAAACATTCTGCCCCCAACCTCTGGAATTCTATCCCGGAGTCCCTCTGCCTCTCCCACTCCCTGGCCTCCTTCAAGTCTCACCTCAAGACTCTCCTCTTCGATGGTCCCATCGGTTACCCTAAATCCCCCCTTTCCCTCAAATCTCCCGGTCCCCAGCTCAGATCCGAAAAGTTGATTGTCCAACGCCTTGGGACGTCCTCCCGACGTGAAAGGCACTGTCTATACAAGAGTAATTTTGTTGCTGTTGTTGTTTAAAAATAAAACCAGCTAAGATAATAACAATTGTACATCATAGCCAACTGATTCTCAGTATCATCGCAGTGAGAGCAGTAACATACTGACAGAACACAGACAAACCTTTCTCAACGCGAGGTTAATGATGGAGTGTTACTTACTGGCAGGTGAGGGTGTGCTGTAGCCACTGACTGGGAGCTGGTGCTGCAGTCCGTTTAGAGATGGTGGTGAAAGTCCCCCAAGAACAGGTGGGAAGAAGAAAGGGTAATGGGCCACAGGGAAGCCATTAACATGTCCATTCCCAGGAGTGGGGCAGGAGCTGCTGTTGGTTGACATGGTGAAGCAAGTAGTGAGTGTACAGTGTACACCACAATAGCGATCACTCTGTGCCGTGTATAACAAACAGTGAAAAGTCTTCAATCAAACCCAAGGCAGCAACAGCAGCACCAGCCGTGCATGTATATATATAAAATACTTCAAGAAAGAGACCGTCAAATCAGTTTCTCCAAAAAGAAAAGCAGAAGCTGGTGTGGGGATTCCGTATTGACGGCAAACCCGATAGATAGCCAGTCACTGGTTTCACATGAGGTTTCCAAGTGCTCCCTAATGTACAATACACAGAGGAGTTTCTTGAGAGGCAAATGCTCTTCACGTCCCCACAGACTCTTCTCGTCTAAAGCTGGACCAGAGTAGGGACTTGATCACTGCAAGAGAAAAGAATCATAAAAAGAAAGGTAAATCACCACAGCTTTAAAAAGCCAACTGCAAAATGAATGGCAGCTAGTCTCCTCAGGATTCCCCTTGATAATAATAATAATAATCCTTGCATTTGATAAAGTGCTTTTCACTTATTCTAGATGTCTCAAAGCGCTTCATAGAATATACTGTAAAGTGGATTTACTGTATATTTGTGGGCGAAACACGGCAGCCAATTGCGCACAGCAGTGTCCCCACAAACAGTTGTGGATTGAGATGACCAATTTTTCTTATTGTGTTTTTTTTGGAGGGATTATGATTATGATTAGTGTGGAGTAAGGAAACTTGCCCAAGGTCCTGACCTGCCTGGATTCGAACACAGATCGCATGTTTGTAAGGCGAGTGCTCTAACCACTGAGCTACAGGACTTCATGTGGGGGAACGAAGGGGAGAAGGGGGATGCAGATGGGAAGATGGGGCAAAGGGGGAAGGGCGGTGAAAGGGGAGGGGTGGAGGCCAAAGTGAACCGTTGGGATTTGTCTTTGATTAATTTGAAAAAAAGCTAAGAAAAGACTATTCATCCCACCAAGTCTGCTCTCTGCCCAATGCTATAGCTAACTCTGCTCCATTCTCTGAACCCTAATAACTGCAACTAACTGCAAAAAATAAGTAACATAATAATCTGCCATTTCTACTCCTGCACTAATCAGATTGAACGCATTCCCCTCCAGTCCCCGACCCTGCCCTCGGCCCACCAGCACATTCTGAACTGGGGACAATTTGAAGTTTGTATTTTACAGAAAATTAACTCACAATTCATTATTGAGTTTTTGTTGAGAGATTATTATCAGGTGAGTGGAGTAAGAAAACGTGCCCAAGGTTTCATCCTGGCCAAGAATCAAACCCAGGTCTCTCGTTTGCGAGGTAAGTGGACTAACCACTGAGTTACAAATGACACAAGTCCTGACAAAGTATGTTATCTTTTCCACATACAAGATGGACAACACAACAGGACTACATTCGATTGGCAAACCATCTTGGTCAGAATCTATGTTGAGTGCTGTCAGGTTTACATGATTTACTGGAGGCAATTACAAATTACACATCTGCTTCATGGGAAAGGGAAAGGTTCATTCTCTGAAGCTCGTTGGAAAATTGGAAACCTATTTGCGAGATTTTAGAAATCCTGGAACATCAGAAAATGCTGATCAGTTACAGAAATGTTAGAAAAGTTGGTTTGTGCTCTGTGCGACAAGCCCAAACTCCCAACAAATCAGACTAAACCTCTGGAGAAGATGACAGGTGCTGCCTCTAACCTCTGCTCCCAGGACATTCAACAAAATACAAAACAACAACAAAATTACATTTATAGAGTGCTTTTCACTCTATAAAGGAGGACGTTCCAAGGCACTGCTGATTCAGAAACCAAATAGTCAACTATGTTAAATAAATAATAATAATAATCCTTGCTTTTCGCAACTTCTGGACGTCTCAAAGCCCTTCACAGAATATACTGTAAAATAAACTGACTGTATATATTGTGGGCGAAATGCTGCAGCCAACTGCACATTGCAGTATTGCACAAACAATCGTGGATTGAGTGACCAATTTATTCCTAGAGGGATTATTATCAGATGTGTGGAGTAAGGAAACTTGCCCAAGGTTTTGCCCTGCCTGGGAAGACGAGGCGAGTGTTCAAGCCATTGAGTTACAGGACTCCATGTTGCCTATATGTGGAAGAAACCAGACCTACATTCTTGTTCATCTTAATCCACGTGAGTTTGGATGGACACAACTAGATGGCAAATACATAAGGAATAAGAATGTTCTGGCAAACAAGACCCAGCTCCAACTAGTTCTTCCACCATCCTGGCAGTTGCTTGACATGTCGTGTCCCAAACTATATACTGTACTATATCCCTAGATATTATTTTCTAGCAGAAATCTAGGTAATTTGTTCATGAAACAAAGAATATTTTCTGCTTCACTGTCTTCCTACAGAGCCTGTTCCATAAATTTACTGGGATTGTTCTCCCAAGAGCAGTGTAAGTTATGGGGAGATTTAAAAGAGGGGTTCAAAATTATGAGGGGTTTTGATAAGAGTGGACAGGGAGAAACTGTTTTCATTGGCAAGGGGGTCAATAACCAAAGGACATAGATTTAAGATAGTTGGCAAAACAACAACAAAATTACATTTATATAATATATAGCGCCTTTCACGTCGGGAGGCCGTTCCAAGGCCAGAGGGGAGACGAGGAGGCATGTTTTTTACACAGTGACTACGAGGGAAAGAGTGGGGGAGTCAAGACTGATCAGGCAGTTCCTCCAAAGAGCTGGTGCAGACACGATGGGCTGAAAGGCCTCCTTTTATGCTCTAATATTCTATGATAGTAAGGCAGCTTCACACCACTAATGGATCTGCACAAAAATCTGCAACCCCAATTTTGTCTCGTTCCGACCAGTGAGAGCAGCAGTGGATGAGCCTACAGAGTAGGGTCCGTCGATATGGAAATTTTCCGATTTAGATATATCGAGATATACCAAAATATCGATATTTTCGGGGGTTTCCTACTGCGCATGCGCGCGCATTCGGGGCCTATCTCCTCAGGAGGTAAATATCTTTTTCTCTCTGTGTCTCTCACACTTACTCTCTCCTTCTCTGTGTTTTTCTGTCTGTGCCTCTGTGTCTCTCTCCTCTCTCACATCCCCCCATCTCTATCTATCTGTATATTATCACATCCACCCCGTCTCTCCCCCCACCCAGCCCCCACCGCCATCCCTCTCTCCTCCCACCTCCCGGTGCCGTCCCTCTCTCCTCCCCCACCCCCCCCCCCACCCGCCGCTGTCCCTCTCTCCCACCACCCCCCGCCATCTCTCTCCCCCTACCCACCCCTTGCATACCTGTATATTGTATTCGAGTACTATGAATACAATATGGCAGCTTGCACCTCGGTCTGTGCATTGTGTATAGAGATGGGTCTTGTAGTTCAGTGTGCGTGCATTCCGATTTTTTCCCTCGATATATCGACTTTTTCGATATATCGATATTTTTGAAATGCCTATATTGGCGTATCTATATGAAAATTACATCGGGTTTTAGCGATATATCGATATATCACCGGACCCTACTACAGAGACATCGATATTGAGAGGAAGTGGCCTGTATTTTGTTCAATATAAAAACCACAGAAATCTGCAATAGGAATTTTGACTACAGCTCTGGAAGCAGCCTCAATATGGCTCTGTGGAATTGTGTAGCTTAGTGGTTAGCGCACTGATAATAATCCCTAAAAAAACAATAAGAAATTGGTCATTTCAATCCACGACTGTTTGTCGTTTCTGCTGCGTTTCGCCTACCAATATACAGTCAATTTACTTTACCGTAAATATACTGTAGCGCTTTCAGACATCTAGAAGATATAAAAAGCGCTATATCGAATGCAAGGATTATTATTAACTTTATCGTAACGGTGGTGAGGACCAGGGCTGATAGGGATGGGATTGAGATACATAAATCTATGAATGTTCTGTTATTTATTACAAATAAAACATTGATACAATTTGTGCAAGAACGCACTGACTTCTCAGATCAAATCATTCTTAAAGATGATTCCTTGTCTGCAAACACAATCACGGAACCTTTCACAAGCTATCCTGCAGAACCAATCAGTCCAGCTCGGAAAACAGTTAATAGAGAGCAGACAGGAGCCAGAAACTGAGTTTAACACAAGATGACACGCACATTGAGGTGCAGGTTATTAACTTGAACACTAATTTTTCACCAAAGGCACATTTCTAAATATATTCTCGCGCTTTTGGACAAAAAGGTACGTTATTCTGAGTGAAGCACAATAATAACAATAATAATCCTTGCATTTGATAGAGCGCTTTTCATGTCTTCTAGACATTTCAAAGCGTTTCACAGAATACAGTAAAAGCCCGTTTATCTGTGACCCGATCAACCGTAACTTCCGTGTGACCAGCACCTCAAAAAAAAGGTCCCCATTCGAATAATCAGATCTTATCCGGCACAATCATGGTGGCGCATTTAATGAGTTGATTGTCACACGAGAGAATACAGTACAATTAGTTCTGAATGCTGCCGGTAGTGGCACTTCTGGTTTTTCATCTTAAAGGGGCACTGTTTTTCCTCTCCGTCTCCTTTTTCTCTCTCTCCCTCTTTTTCTTTCTCTCTCTCTCCTTCCTTCGTCTCTATCTCTCCCTCTCTCTTTCTAGCTCTTCCTCTTTCTTTCCCTCTCTCTCTGACAGATACTACATTGCCTATGTAACCTGATTGTATCATGGGTTTATACACTGTTTTGGTTGGGGTGGGTTGGGAGAAGGAGAGAGGCAGGGAGAGAGAGGATGGGGGGGGGGGGGGGGGGGGGGGGATGAGAGGGAAAGGGGAGAGAGGAGTGGGGGGGAGGATGGGGGGAGAGACGGGTGGATGTGATAATATACAGATAGATAGAGATGGAGGGGATGTGAGAGAGGAGAGAGACACAGAACACAGACAGAAAAACACATAGATGGAGAGAGTGAGTGTGAGAGACACAGAGAGAGAAAGATATTTACCTCCTGAGGAGATAGGCTCCGAATGCACGCGCCGCATGCGCAGTACAAAAAACCCGAAAATATCGATATTTCGGTATATCTCGATATGAGCCCATCAATATATCTAAATCGGAAAATTTCCATATCGACTGACCCTATTATTTAGTCTATTATTAATACGGTACGTTTAAAAAAAGGTAAAAAAAATTTGTGTTGGGTTTTCAGAAGCTGACTACCTGACTATCCGGCACGCGGTTTAACCGGCATTGGTCAGGTCTCGAGGGTGCTGGATAAACGGGATTCTACTGTATACTGTAAAGCGAATTGTATAACGGCTTCCCTCTGAATGTTATCAAGCAGATAAACGCCTTAAACAGTCAGAGCCACCTCCTCCTCGCCTTAATCCTCATTGTTGAGAATGGTTTATTAGCTTTGATGTCTCAGCAAGAAAATGGAACCAAATGGATCAGAAATTCACAAGAGAAGTGGGTCTGAAGAGGACTGGAAACCTGAGCCCCCCACACTATAACTTTATATAGTCACTTCGGGACAAGACGACCCACCAGGCAGGCAGTGCTGGGGTGTGGAGTGCGGCACGTCCTCAGGATTATTTGATGGAGGATTAAATGACCTGCCCAGCAATTTGTGCAGTTAAATTTACTTTAAATCTGCAAGAGATCTACTTCTCGTTTACAGCAGCCAGGTGAAACTGACAAGAATGAATGCAGTGAGACCCAGGGACAAGCTGCTACTCTTCAAAAGTTTCAGTTACATTGTGTTCAATCCCAATATAAACCCTACAGACACCTGAACCCCAAACTCATGGATTATCCAGGATGAAACTGTTCCCAGAGGTATGAGTGAATTTTGTTTCAATTTCAGACTTCAGCGTGATTTACACCTCAAAATTCATCTCTAGAATTTCATTAACTTAATAAAAATCATGTAAACAGTGGCCTTGTCGTATATCGTTAATTGGATCTGTTGGGACTGAATTAGTGTTTGTTTACAGAAATCCCGTTCTACCTTCAAACATTCAGTGATAGTCCCAGTGCAATTCATGACAATAAACACTCCACTTAATTACGACATGATACAAACAGTGATTGTAAGGTTGTAGGTATTGAGCTGCACTGAAGCTGCTGTGAACCTTTCCACTGTGTCTGTTAGGTTATTTTCTGACATTTGCTACAAGAAGATTACCTCTAGAAATTAAACCTGCCCTAGGAAGGACACAGATACATTTTCACATCTAGTTCCTTAGTCAGTTAACAGTTAGGGAACATTTCACATTTCACGCTAACAAAACCAGTGGAATTAAACATTCCCAAACCAACTGGGAACGCAGCTCAGAAAGTCTGAAAAGTTGGCTATCATAGTTACACACGAAAAACAGTCCATGATTTGGCTGCCAGAGTTGTGATGCCTCCACAAAAATGTTTGGCAAACCTTGTCTTGCTTGCCTTGGGAGAGAGAGAGAGAGAGAGTCCCGTGATTCTGATGATCGATTTCAGCCACTCAGGTGTCGTGTTCATGTTTGTAACAGTTGGGAAATGTTTGCCAAGCGATCCGAATGACAACAACAACAACAACAAATTAGACTTATGGACGTCCCAAGGCGCTGCACAGGAGACGTGTGACCCAAGCTGGGAGGGGAGTTTTCGGGAAGGGGTGAAAAACGTAGGGGAGGTCGAAAAATTAGGGGGGGAACAAAAGGTACGGTCGAAAAGGAAAGTCTTCAAACCGGCCTTGAAAGAGGAAAGGGAAGAAACAAGGCGGAGGGATTGGGGGATGGAATTCCATAGGGTGGGAGCGGAGAAGCTGAAGGCCCAGCCTCCGATGGTGGGGCGGTTCGGGCGGGGGGCTTGGAGCAGGCCAAGACCTGCTGAACGGAGGGTCCTGGTGGGCTTATAGGGGGAAAGTAAATCAGATAGATAGGGCGGGGCAAGGCTGTGTAAGGCCTTGAAAACGAGGACAAGGATCTTGAACTCGATCCTCTGGAGGATGGGGAGCCAGTGGAGACGGGCGAGGGTGGGGGTTATGTGGTCACGGAGGCGGGTGCAGGATAATACACGGGCTGCAGAGTTTTGGATGACCTGCAGCCTGTGAATGGAGGAACTGGGGAGGCCGACGAGGAGAGAGTTTCCGTAGTCCAGCCGTGAGGTGATGTATGCGTGCACGAGTGTTTCGGCAGCGTGGGGGGTGAGATAGTTGTGGAGCCTGGCAATGTTGCGCAGGTGGAAATAAGCGGTGCCGGTCAAGGAGCGGATGTGGGGGAGGAAGGAGAATTTGGGGTCGAACGTGATGCCGAGGTTCCTGACTGTCTTTGTGAGGTGGAGAGTACAGCCTTGGATGTTGAGGCAGCGCCCGATGTGCAGAGGTGCTGGCTTGAGCCAATCAGGAGGCCTCGGTCTTGCTCACGTTCAATTGGAGGAAGTTGTCCCTCGTCCAGGACTCGATGTCGGACAGACATGCTGTCAGAACATCGATGGTCTGGGGGTTGAGGGATGAGGCAGAAAGGTACAGTTGGGTGTCATCCGCATACATGTGGAAATTTACCCCATGTTTGCGGATGACATTGCCCAGAGGGAGCGTGTAAATGGTGAAAAGGAGGGGGCCAAGGACAAAGCCCTGAGGGACGCCATGAGAAACTGTGCGGGGGTTTGAGGAGAAACCGTTAGAAGATACAAAATGTAGGCGTTGGGTCAGGTAGGAATGGAACCAGTCAAGGACTGTGCCTTGAAGGTTGAAGTGGGAGGAAAGGCGTTGGAGGATGGTGTGATCGACTGTGTCGAACGCAGCAGACAGGTCAAGGAGGCAGGAGGTAGAGGGAGCCCTGGTCACAATGAAGAGCAAGCACTCGCAGTAATAATTAAGAAATTATACACACTTTTTTAAAATCCTGTCAAAGTGATAAAATCACCATAATAATAAAAATACTTTTCACGACCTCTAGACATTTCAAAGCGCTTCACAGAATATACTGTAAAGTGAATTGACAGTATAATTTGTGGGCGAAACGCAGGAGCCAATTGCGCACAGCAGCATCGCCACAAACAGTCATGGATTGAAGAAACCAATATATTACTGTTTTTATTTCTTGAGGGAATATTATGTGTGGAAGTAAGGAAACTTGCCCAAGGTTTCACTCTGACCTGTCTGGCATCGAACCCAGATCTCTCATTTGTAAGGCGAGTGGCTCCACAGCATCATAAATCACTGTCAAGGCAATGCTGACCACAATGTCCTTCAGATAAGATGGAGATACATTATATATGTCTTATACCATTATATATGTCTTAGCCAGTAGGCTATAATGGATCTTGTGAACAGACGTGTAGCTGCTGTCCTATTATTGAACCTGAGCTAGTCCAATGGGGTTTCTACAAAGTTAGAGAGCTCTGTGCTGGCCCTCATGGGAAAATTAGCAAAATCTTAACTGATCAGCTCCTGCAGCCTCCCTGTCCCCAGCAGTGTGTTACCTTCAGTCACAATCTGCTCCCTATTGATTTCGTTAGTACAGAAAAATCACACAAAGGGTACACAACTTTAAATATATGTATATCTGGAACTCCATACCACAGTCCCTCCACCTTGCCTTCTCTCTCTCTCGCCTCCTTCCAGGCCCGTCTCAAGACTCTCCTCTTCGATCTTGCGTTTGGTTAACCTCCTGCCCTTACCCTCCCTGCCCTCCAACCCTCCTGATTCCAGCACCCAACTCAGGTCCAAATCCCTGACTGTTCAGCCCAGCGCCTTGGGAAGTTCTTCTGATGTGATGGGATCTGTGTAATTGCAATTTGTTGCTGTTGTTGTTTAACAGCCACCTGAACAAGAAGGCAGGACATTGGTTTAATGCACCTCTGACGTCACAGCGCTCCTCGCCCTAGACCATGATCCCAATCATAATAATAAGAATCTTTGCATTTGATATCTTCTGGATATCTCAAAGCCCTTCACAGAATATACTGTAAAGTGAATTGACCATATATTTGTGCGTGAAACACGGCAGCCAATTGTGCATAGCAGTGTCCCACAACAATAACTTTGATTTGTATAGCGCCCTCCACGCCAGACGGCGTCCCAAACAGCCATGGGTGAAAATTACCAATGTTATTATTTGGGGCGGGGATTATTATCAGGTATGTGGAGTAAGGAAACTCGTGCCTGGAATCGAACCCAGGTCTCTCACTTATGAGGCAAGTGTTTTAACCACTGAGCTACAGGACTCTCAGAGAGAGGGATTGGAATGTGGAACACTGCCATAAACTGTTGAGTCAAGTATCTTAAAAGAGAGTTGGATCCTTTAACAAAAATATTAAAAGATGCAGTGCATGACATGACACTCAATGGCTCCTTCCTCTGAAGAAAAACACCAGCACAAACTCAACCGTCCTTCCTGCTCCAGCACTGACGCTTCCAGGATTCTATGTGCCAGATAAACATGGAATTCCTACAAATTAACAATGTGTTCACATCGGAACCTGGGAGCTCACAAACAGGCCGGGAATGGCAGGCTGCAGTTTGCAGCACAATCCCTCTATAATTACCAATGGTAACATTTGTAATTTAGAACCACATGTATGATTGTTTAATTTGAAACCCGGTCTGTTTATGTGTAAACACATCCAGCTCTGGGATTATTAACCTGAGGATTCTTAACAAATGGCTGCCCTACCCACTTCGCTGAAGCCAGTTTGATTCAAACCTGTGACCTTGTATTCTCCCATGAGTTATTTTAAAGAACATCTGTGGGCTTTTGCAAAAGTATCGTCAAGTCATACAAACCGACAATTATTATCAACATACGTGACTGACCATTCCTCACGTTCTTCACTCTCATGTATAATTAAATATTATATAATAATTCTCTCTCTATTTCCCTCTTTGTTAGGGTCCGTCAACCGGTTGGTCACCTGACAAGAATCTTTAAGATTTCCTAGATCTGTTCATCATTTCAACCACCTGGATTCCTGTGATACGGATCAAACACAAAACCAGGAACTTCCAGCTCGGGAGTGTGACGAGGTCCCTGCTGCCTGCGCGCAGGAATTGCTGCTGCTGTAAAATGTTTGCAGATTTGCTGTAGGTCTGCATCATTTCCTATTAGGAAATGTGAACTGGGCGGGTGACAGAACTGAACAGAGGTTCAGTACTTGTTATTAATTCAGTAAAGCAATCTGCAAAAGCAGAACCGGATCCAAGGTTCAGGTGATCTCTCTTAAACAAGGATGTTATTGCTGATAGCAGTCAGAGAGCCAGGATCCCACCAGCATCCATTATAAAACTGTTTTTTTAAAAAGCTGATTTTAAGGATTCATTATAACACAGTCGAATCCTGTAGTTCAGTGGTTAGAGCACTCGCTTTACAAGTGTGAGACCTGTATTCGAATCCAGGCAAGTTTCCTTACTCCACACACCTAATAATAATCCCTCAAAAAAAGTAATAAAATTGGTCATTTTAATCCACATCTGTTTGTGGGACGCTGCTGTGCGCAATTGACTGTCGCGTTTTGCCCACAAATATGCAGTCAATTCACTTTACAGTGCTGTATATTCCATGAAGCACTTTTGAGACGTCTAGAAGATGTGAAAAGTGCTATATCAAATGCAAAGATTATTATTATAAACACGTGTAAAATCACACATGCACAAGTAGTTACACACACATACCGCACATACACACACACACACCTTCAAGACGATAGCAGCAACCCCTTTTAATTATTGTTAATTGTTAAATACATTATTGTTGCCCTAAAACAAATTCTGCACCACTACAAACCAGAAAATATACAACACCAACAAAATTACAATATAGAGCACCTTTTACATCAGGAGGACATCCCAAGGCGCTGAACAGTCCTGGGTTTAAGCCATAGGTTCCCACTACAGATGGATTTCCGAGCAGTAATCTCTCTTCTCAAGTCTTGTCAATGAGAGATAAGGCAAACCTGAAAAATTATCTGTCATTCTTTGCCAAATGTGAATTTACCTGGAGAACCTGGAAGAGGTGCTGTCTGCATCCCTTGGCCCCAACAATAATCATAATAATCCTTGCATTTGATACAGCATTTTATCACGTCTTCGGGATTTCTCAAAAGCATTCCACAGAATACACTAGTAAAGCATAATGACTGTGTATTTTGTGGGAGAAATATGGCAGCCAATTTCTATATTGTCACACAAACAGTTGTGGATTGAAGTCACTAATTTATTATTATTATTTTGAAGGGATTATTACACCCAGAAAAGTGATCTACTAATCGACTAACAACTGGTTCCTATCTATTGCTGGGTAAAGAGGCGTGTGGAGTAAGGAAACTTACCCAATGTTTCTCGCTGCCGTAAATTGAATCCAGGTCTTTTGCTTGTGAGGTGAATGCTCTAACCACTGAGCTACAGGACTCTGCTCCACATATACAGGACCCACATCCATAGCTGTACAAGCAGAGTCTGGAGTCCAAGAGGAAGCTAGAAAAATGTTAATAAAAGACTTGTTATGAAGGATGATTATCAGGGCCAGTTTTACTGAAGGCCATGATCTTTTTTGTTGAGACATTAAAAAGATTAAAAATCTTGTAATGTCCCATTTTCCATCACTCTATCACTGCTCTGCTCAGTCCATGGCTGAGATCGTAGCTGCAGATTTGTTGGAATAATGTGCTGCATCAATTGACAAGGCCTCGTCAGAGCATCTCTGGCCTGGTTTAAATTCAGATTGTCTGGACTGAAAGCCACAGTCATTTTTGTGGGACATTAGAAACGCAAGAGGCAGCTGTCTGCTACCTGAACATTCTCTGTTTACAGCAATATCTATTCTGACGTGTAAGACAAGATGGTGAGTTTCCAGTGTGGGTGTGGGGGGAATGATGTGTGGGGTAGTGTGTGTGTGTGGGGAGGAGCGGGGGGGGAGGGGTGCGGCGGGGGAATGATCTAAGCAAAGGAGAAGGCAGGACAGGGGGGAGGCTAGGGAGAGAGGTGAGAGGACAGCAGAAGGCACAATTGAAAAGGAGGGTCTTGAAGGAGGCAAGGGAGGAAGTGAGGTGAAGGGACCGTGGGATGGAGTTCCAGAGTGTAGGGGCAGAGAGGCTGAAAGCCCGGCCACCGATAGTAGGGTGGGTCGGGCGGGGGACATGGAGCAGACCAGAGACCACAAAAGGTTATTTCACCCACAAATATCAATCAATTCACTTTACAGTATATTCTGTGAAGCACTTTGAGATGTCTAGAAGACGTGAAAAGCAATATAACAAATGCAAGGATTATTATTATTAATAGAGAGGCCAACTTCCATAAGAAAAACACAAGGACATCCTTGAGAGCGTTTCATCATATTCACTGTAAAGTGCATACTTCACGATTAAAGTAATAGAATTCATAATAAACCTTGTACTGTATTTGATAAAGTGTCTCATTGTGTTATTGAGATTCGCTGTAAAGTGACTGTGCATGTTGTAAGCGAATGCGGAAGCCAACACAAGCACACAACAACCCCACCCCCCACACACACATACACGAACACACACACGTGTGCACACTCACGCAGAACAGAGACACACACACTTACACACGCAAGCAAGATGGAGTGTAAACTCAATTACAGAGTAACTGAGTAAGTGATTTTCTTATTTTCATAGAAACATCTTTCAGAGGTGCATTAAGAGTATTATCACTTTTCAAAGCAGCTCTGTGTGAGATTGCTGGTCATGTCAATGGAACTGGGTGGGTGGGTGGGGGGTGGTGAATATTGGAGAACGGGAAGGCAGAGGCATCTCATCAAATTGTATTGGTTGGAAATGTGTGTCGTGTCTCGTTGTCTATCAGTTGCAGCATGATACACAAGACAACAAGGCCCCAAGCACTAAGGCTCATCCATCCCTCCCTCCCTCCCTCCCTCCCTCCCTCCACCCACCCACCCACCCACCCACCCACCCACCCACCCACCCACCCACCCACCCACCCACCCACCCACCCACCCACCCACCCACCCACCCACCCACCCACCCACCCACCCACCCACCCACCCACCCACCCACCCACCCACCCACCCACCCACCCACCCACCCACCCACCCACCCACCCACCCACCCACCCACCCACCCACCCACCCACCCACCCACCCATCCATCCATCCATCCATCCATCCATCCATCCATCCATCCATCCATCCATCCATCCATCCATCCATCCATCCATCCATCCATCCATCCATCCATCCATCCATCCATCCATCCTCACCAAGCCCCACTGACTCAGTCTATCATCTTACCATCCTTGTCCCGGTCTTCAAATCTTGTCCTGCCTAAGCACCCTTCTCCCCGTGTATATTACAGCTGACCTGGCTCTGATCTGTTAACCTCTCACTGTCAGTAGCCGAGGCTCCAGCCCACTTTGCCTGTTTTCTGGAACTCTGATCCAAAACCACTTTGGCTCACAACTTGTTTTCAACAACAACAAAATTACATTTAGAGCACCTAAATGTGCTCTATTCACCTTTCACGTCAGGAGGTTCAAAAAACCTCTACAAACTCCACTCCTTTCACCAATATGATTGAATCTCTTATTCTTTGCTATGTTGTCTACCATCACACACGTTAAGTGTGTTTGCAACGTTGTTTTCCCTGAAATACACTATAGAAATTCAAAGCTATTGTAGTACTGTATATGGATTATTGTGACTTTTGGTAACATTTAGACAACCACATTCAGACATATCCAAAGGCAAGAATGCCAACAAGCATGGTTTCACAGGCGGTGCTACCATCACTCCAAATATTCTACACTCATAATCTGTGCTTATTGCAACCGCTGAAAAATTCTTGAAATTTTCCCCATATTTAACCATTGAAAATATTCTGAATGAGCCTTGTTTTGGCACAATCGATCAATCAAAACGTTTATATAGTGCCTTTCACATCGAGAGGACGTCCCAAGGCACTGTACAGTCAGGTAGGGACAAGAGCAGGGTGGGGAGGGGTCGGGGCAGGATGAAGCAAAGTGGAATTGACTGTATATAGGGGCCAAGGAGGAAATCTTATTGTGGAGGCAGAGGGCATGGCTGATGTACTGAATGAATACTTTGCCTCTGCCTCTGTCTTCACAAGAGAAGAGGATGCAGCCAATGCTACAGTATTGGAGGAGAGGGTAGATGAAATTGATAGGATTAATATAAACAGAGAGGAAGTACTAAAAAGGTTGACGGCGCTCAAGGTAGATAAGTCGCCCGGTCCGGATGGGATGCATCCTAGGTTACTAAGGGAAGTACGGGAGCAAATAGCAGAGGCTCTGGCCACAATCTTTCAATCTTCCTTGGACACAGGGGTGGTGCCAGAGGACTGGAGGGTTGCTATTGTTACCCCCCTGTATAAAAAGGGGCAGAAGGACAAACCTGGGTCAGTCAGTCTAACGTCAGTAGTGGGCAAACTTCTAGAGTCTATAATCAGGGACAAGATAGATCTTCACTTAGAAAGATACAGGCTAATAAAGGACAGCCAGCATGGATTTGTTAAAGGCAAATCTTGCCTGACAAATCTGATAGAATTTTTTGATGAGGTAATGGAATGGGTGAATGAGGGTAGCGCAGTTGATGTAATTTACATGGACTTTCAAAAGGCATTTGACAAAGTGCCGCATGAGAGGCTTATTAGGAAACTAGAAGCCTACGGTATTAAAGGGACATGGCATTAAAGGGACGTGGATCCACAACTGGCTGCGAAACAGAAAGCAGAGAGTTGTGGTGAGCAGCTGTTTTTCAGACTGGAGGGAAGTGTGCAGTGGCATCCCCCAGGGATCGGTTTTGGGACCACTGCTCTTTTTAATATATATTAATGATCTGGACTTGGATGTAGGGAGTACAGTTTCCAAGTTTGCAGATTATACTAAGTTAGGGAGAATAGTAAATAGTGAGGAGGATAGTAGCCATTTGCAAGAAGATATAAATAAAATGGTAAAGTGGGCAGACACATGGCAGATGAAGTTTAATGCAGAGAAGTGTGAGGTGATACATTTTGGAAGAAGAAATGAGGGGAGGCAATATAGGCTAGATAGTACAATTTTGAAGGGTGTGAAGGAACAGAGAGACTTGGGGATTTGTGTTAGTGATTCTTTGAAGGTGGCGGGTCAGGTAGATAAAGCCGTTAAGAAACCATATGGCTTTATAAATAGGGGCATAGAGTACAAAAGTCAGGAAGTGCTGACCGACCTCAATAAAACTTTGGTTCTGCCTCAGCTGGAGTACTGTGTCCAATTCTGGTCACCACACTATAGAAAGAATGTTAAGGCATTGGAAAGGATACAAAGAAGGTTTACTAGAATGTTACCAGGATTGAGGGACTTCAGTTATTGGGAAAGGCTAGATAGGCTAGTTTTATTCTCTTTACAGAGAAGGTTGAGAGGAGACCTAATAGAGGTTTATAAAATCATGAGGGGATTCGACAGGGTTAATAAGGAAAAACTGTTTCCACTGGTGGGCAAATTTGTGACTCGTGGTCACAGATTTAAAATAGTTTCAAAACGAAGCAGAGGGGAGCTGAGGAGAAATGTTTTCACTCAGCGGGTTGTTCGAATCTGGAATGTATTGCCTGAAAAGGTGGTGGAGGCTGATTCGATAGCAGCTTTTAAAAGAGAATTAGATCTTTATTTAGGGAGAACAGGTCTGTTAGGTTATGGGGAGAGAGCTGGGCAGTGGGATTGAGTTGTTCTTTTCAAAGAGCCGGCATAGACTAGATGGGTCGAATGGCCTCCTTTTGTGTCGTGAAATTCTTCGATTCTATGATTTCCAGTGATGACATGGTCAGCAACCTGAACACACAACTGCTTCACTTTGAAAAGTGACAATACTCTTAATGCACCTTTCTATAAAAATAAGGAAATCACTTATTCAGTTACTCCTGATAATTCTCCACTTCCCCTAGCCGTGCCTGTGACAAGAGCACTGGCTTTATTGGGCTTAGACAAAATAGCTCAGGTTTTTGGACACAAACAGTTTGAAGTGTTGGCAAGGTATTCCAGAGATTGCTCTTTGTGGACCAGATAAACGCTGTTCATGTCTCACTTTGGAAGGCAGCAGAATATCCTCCCTTAGGTCAGCTTGGTTTTGGCATCAAGTGAGCAGCCACTTTGTAACCATTGACACTGCCCCCAGCCACCCTTTGGGTGGTTTCAACGAGGTTCTCTGTGACAATTAACTTACGCAAGACAATTAACAAACTCAGGTCTTACCTGTTGCAAAATGGACTGGTATATATTAAGGCAATAATACCACCCATCAACTAGATAGAAGGTCTGTTTGGAAATAAATATTTTTTAGCTTAAACTCAACGAGACAGAAGATTCTTATTGCATCCGTTGTCTACTAGTGTCTACGGGCGAGGGACATTGGGGAATGTGCAGCAATATTGGATCTGGCCTCATATGTTTTACAGCACAGCCCACTTCTAACTTGAAAGGGCAAAGGGGGTGCAGAGGAGGAAGATGACCAAAAGGCACAGAGGTCAAGGAGGCAAGTCATGAGCAGGACCTTGAATGAGATGAGTGAGAATTATATTAAATTAAATTTGTTCTAGAGAAAATTCAAGGTGCCTTTTTGCTGAATCTGGTGCTGCAGTTTTCATTTACTGCTGAACTCAAGAGAGAGATTTACTCACATTTATAAATGGGGAACAACTTCATATCAACAGATTCAAAAAGGGGGTAGGGGAGAAATACATATTTTATATATATATAAACCCTAGATGTTCTGAATTAACTTTTAAATGATTTTCTTTATCACTCTAATGCTGTTGCTGCTGATTAAAGGAACTAAACCTGAACTTTTAATCAAATGTGACATTCTTGAGTACAGGAAGAAATTCATCAAACCAGTTGTTACAACAACAGAGAGAATGAAATGTGATAAGCTGAAAGTAATGGAGGAAACAGATGACAGTCTGACTAGACAAGAGACAATCCTGACTGTAGACTCCTTTCATTAAAACTAAAAATTCTTAACCTTTTGACAGTAAATAGCTATTGGCATTTCCTTCTGCTTCTTACTGTAAGTTTAAAATAAAATCACAAAGCTTTCTGTCCGTAATGTTAACAATTCCAGGCCTGTACATTTTGCTACAAAACCAGAACAGATGCTTAATTCAACAAATGCTGGTAGGTAAAGGTTCCTGTTTGCTGTCAGTAATCTGGTGATAGCAAACGCTGGACTTGGCTAAATGATACAAGTGCAGACAGAGCTGTCGGGAGGTTATAGAATTCCTAATAAGATTCAAAATCATTGAGCAGTTCCAAAACAGCAACTTACTCCAGGCTGTGATCATCTCCCTGCTCCTTCTCCTCTCTACACCAAAGACAAGGTGACAAGCGAGCCTTCCTGAAAACATTACTTGACCTCATTTTGACAGGGCTCCTCCACTGTTTCAATTAACGAATTGTTCTTGTAGAATAAACTGAACAGAAATCAGGTTTGTGTTTTTCCAGTATTTAGTTCCTGATCAATCACTCACTGCCTTGTGCTAAATGGTGGCTCATGTGTTGCCTCAGGTCTGCTCTCCCTCAATCCCTCCTCTGCTTTGGCCCCTCTCCCACACTTTTCAAGTCCAGCCTAAAAACCTTCCTCTTCCATTGTGTTTATGACCACTTCCCCCCTCCACACGCTCAGAGTCGGACTTCCCCATTGTGAAGTGCTCTGAAACACTGCCTGGCGAGGAGAGCGCTATATAAGTTGCCTTTATATTTCTCTGCCATCTTGTCCACCAGGCAAAGCCTGATCCCGAGAGCTGTCAATGTCTCATGATATTCCCTCCCTCAGTATGTGAGGAAGAATACACATAAATGTTAGACTGAAAGGATCGCCCTCAAAAGAGAAAGCTCAGGGGTGATGGGCTGAATGGCCTTCATCTGTAAATTTCTATGGGTCTAGAAAGCCTGAACCCTTCCACTGTACATACGGTCAACCACCCTTCAGGAGGAGGCAGGAGGGGTGGGGATGAGGGGGAGGAGTGGGGGTAGGAGGTTTGAAGGGGCAAGGGATCAAAATGGATCCCATTGATTAACTAATTGTAAGGTTCAGAAACACTTGTTGAAAATTGGCAATAAAACTTGTGCCGTGGGACATCTCAGCCGAGAAGCCCACACACGAGCAGATCGGTCAGACCTGGGTTCCATACTTAAATCAGTGTCCTCGGGTTACTGACCCACTTAGCAGTGGAAACAGTTTTTCCCGATTCAACCTATCATATACCCTCATGATCTTGAAAACCTCTATTAAATCCCCTCTTAATCTTCTCTGCTTTTGGAAGAATAATCCTAGTTTTGTTAACCCCTCCTCATAACTAATTCCTGGTATCTTCCTGCTAAAACTCCTTTGTACCCTTACTAATACCTTAACATCCTTCCTAAAGTATGCTGCCCAGAGAACACAGTCTCCAGCTGAGGTCTAACCAGCATTTTATAAATATTCACCATATTCTCCTGTCTGTTGTACTCTATGCCCTTATACATAAAGCCTAGTTTCCCGTATGCTTTTTTAATAGCTGTATCTACCTGTCCTGCCACCTTCAGAGATTTGCTTACGTGGACCCTCTGTCTAAGTCCTCTTGGCGATGATGGTGACAAACTCTTTGGTTGGCCAACAAAATAAATCTTTCTTTACTGAATATAATATTAATAATAATAACCCTTGCAATTGATGTATTCTAGACATCTCAAAGCGCCTCACAGATTTTGTACAGCAAAATACCGGTATATTTTTTGAAGAGGCGACTACGAGGGTTGTTGAGGGAAATGCGGTGCACGTTATTTAGATGGATTTCAAAAAGGCGTGTGACACAGTACCACATAAGAGATTAATTTAAAAATTAGAGGTATTAAGGGGACAGTGGCAGTTTGGATTAAGAACTGGCTGAGTGACAGAAAGCAGAGGGTGGTGGTTAATGGGTGTTTCTCGAAATGGAAGGAGGTGTGCAGCGGTGTCCCCCAGGGATCGGTATTGGGACCACTGCTCTTTCTAATATATATTAATGATCTGGACTTGGGCATAGAGAGCACTATTTCCAAGTTTGCAGATGATACAAAGTTCGTAGGGTAGTAAATAGTGAGGAGGACTGTAACCAACTGCAAGCAGACATACACAGATTGGTGGAATGGGCTGACATGTGGCAGATGGATTTTAATGTGCATAAGTTATGTGGATAACTTAGGTAGGAAAAATGATAGGAGGCAATATAGACTTGGTAGCTCAATCTTAAGGGGGGTGACAGGGCTGTAGTCGAGTCCTCCTCATCCGAGTCCCTGGTGTCCGAGTCCGAGTCCCTGCCACTTGGAGCTCCTGTGGCTCAGTGGTTAGAACACTTGTCTTGCAAGCTGGGGAAACCTGTGTTCGAATCCAGGCAGGTCAGGGCGAAATCTTGGGCACGTTTCCCTACTCCACAAGCCTACTAATAATCCCCCCCAAAAAACCACAATAATAAAATTGGTCATTTCAATCCACCACTGTGTGTGGGACACTGCTGTGCGCAATTGGCTGCCGCGATTCGCCCACAAATATACAGTCAATTCACTTTACAGTATATTCTGTGAAGCGCTTTGGGACGTTGATAAGATGTGGAAAGCGCTACATCAAATGTAAGGATTATTATTATTATTATTACCTTTTAATGTCCGAGTCCTCAATGTCCGAGTCCTCCATGTAAAAATTCACGCCCATCACCAACTTATACATACTAGAATTTCAGTCTTTTTTTGATGTATATTGCTTGCTACACTTTGTTTACAAGGGTTGGGTTCTTACTTCATGGCTTTATGCAATAAATTGACACATTATCCTGAAGTTCAAGTGCTTAATGGTTTGGTTCAAGAATAAATTAAAATTCTATTTTTAGTCCCTGAAGTACAAGGAATATTGACTTCTCAAGTCGTCAGTCACTTGTCTGATAAAGTAATTGCACAGATATTCACTGAAATGAAGATTCACAAAATGCTAAGACAGTGATATGCATTCATTAATTTGAGGAAGGTAACACGGTAGGGCATGAAAAACAAGTGTCTAGAAAGTTGATGTTAATCCTCTCCAAACATGCAGTTAAGCAGTAGTTCTGCAGTAACCTGAGCCTTATTAAATTTGTCTTTCGAAGTGCTTCAAATTGATAAGTTTGCCTAACTAAAAAATTCTAGCTCAAACGTCTGACTGCAATTTAGAGACTTTGCAGTTTAAAGCTGACTTGGAACTAGTAACTTGGCTGGCTTGTGGTATACGCTTTTATTCAAACTGGTGGACGAGAATTCAGTGAATTCCTCTTACGAGTCCCCTAAATTTGTGTGTTTTCTAATTCCGTTCTCCTTTCCCTTCACAGTGCTCGCGCTCTACTTTTTATGCGTATCTCTATGGGGCTAGATTTTTGTCCCTGTTTATACTTCTACTACATAGACCTACGATCTACCCCTAGTAAGGCCAATTTCAGCACGTAGCGGTATATTATACGTGACACTTCCACCTGTGTAGGCCCAACATAGTTCAGAAAATAGTCTTTATTAGATTAAATCTTCAAGACTATTAACATGATAACATTTATTGTGATTCGTGAGTAACGCGTTACGACAAAAGTCCATGCTAGGGTCCGTCGATATGGAAATTTTCCGATTTAGATATATCAATGGGCTCATATCGAGATATACCGAAATATCTATATTTTCGGGTTTTTCGTACTGTACATGTGCGCGCAACGCACGCATTCGGGGTGCACGCGCATTCGGGGCCTATCTCCTCAGCAGTTAAATATCTTTCTCTCTTCTGTGTCTCTCACACTCACTCTCTCCATCTCCGTGTTTTTCTGTCTGTGTCACTGTGTCTCTCTCCTCTCTCACATCTCCCCCATCTCTATCTATCTGTATCTTATCACATCCACCCCGTCTCTCCTCCCACCTCCCACCCCCCCACCCCCACCGTCTCTCTCCCCCCCCACCCCCTCCAGCCGTCTCTCCCCCCCTCCTCCCCACCACTGTCTCTCTCTCCCTCCCCCAGATTGGAGGGAAGTGAGCAGTGGTGTGCCACAGGGATCGGTTTTGGGACCATTGCTGTTTGTAATCTACATCAATGATCTGGACTTGGGTGTACGGAGTACAGTTTCCAAGTTTGCAGATGACACTAAGTTAGGGAGAATAGTAAACAGTGAGGAGGATAGTAGCCATCTGCAAGAGGATATAGACAAATTGGTAAAGTGGGCAGACACATGGCAGATGAAGTTTAATGCAGAGAAGTGTGAGGTGATGCATTTTGGGAGAAGAAATGAAGGGAGGCAATATAGGCTAGATAGTACAATTTTAAATGGTGTAAAGGAACAGAGAGACCTGGGGATTTGTGTTAGTGACTCGTTGAAGGTGGCAGGACAGGTAGACAAGGCTGTTAAGAAGGCATATGGGATACTAGGCTTTATAAATAGGGGTATAGAGTACAAAAGTCAGGAAGTGCTGACTAACCTCTATAGGACTTTGGTGAGGCCACAGCTGGAATACTGTGTTCAATTCTGGCCACCACACTACAGAAAGGATGTGAAGGCATTGGAAAGGGTACAACGAAGATTTACTAGGATGGTGCCAGGATTGAGGGACTTCAGCTATGAGGAGAGGCTAGATAGGCTAGGGTTATTCTCTCTGGAGCAGAGAAGATTGAGGGGAGACCTAATAGAGGTTTATAAGATCATGAGGGGTTTCGACAGGGCAAATAGAGAAAAACTATTTCCACTCGTGGGTGAATCTGTGACTCGTGGTCACAGATTTAAAATAGTTTCAAGGCGCAGTAGAGGGGAGCTGAGGAGAAATTTTTTCACTCAGCGAGTTGTTCGAATCTGGAATGCATTGCCTGAAAAGGTGGTGGAGGCTGATTCGATAACAACTTTTAAAAGGGAATTGGATCTTTATTTAGGGAGAACGGGTCTATTAGGCTATGGGGAGCGGGCAGGGCAATGGGATTGAATCGCTCTTTTCAAAGAGCCGGCACAGACTAGATGGGCCGAATGGCCTCCTTTTGTGCCGTAAAATTCTATGATTCTATGATTCTAATACACAAGACAATGTACAATAAAATACTCAGAGTCTCAGCAGAAATCAGTGTTACTACTCACACAATGGAACTGAAACACGTGGCAATTCAGGGCATTGGATTTAAACGCGTCACTTTTTAAAGGGCTTTTTTCATTGGTAGAAAATTGACATGTGATAGACAGGAAGTAGTATCTCACGTGGGATACTACTCACAGTTCATTCACAAGCAACTTTGGCTGCGAGATTTCCAGTAGGTCGGCCAGTGTAGTATTTGCGCAAACTGCAGAAAACCCTGTAGCTCGGCTCACACCTGCCGGACTCGCTGCGGTCTCCAGCCCGAGTCCTCGAGGCCCTGCTGTCGAGTCCGAGTCCTGCAAATGAGGACTCGAGACCGGTCTCAAGTCCGAGTCCAGGACTCCAGTCCTACAGCCCTGATGAACATACAGAGAGATTTGGGTGTTCCAGTAAGCGAATCAGTAAAGGTATCAGGGCAGGTAGATAAGGCAGTAAAAAAGGCATTTGTTGTACTGAGCTTTATTAGTAGGGGCATAGAGTGTAAGAGTAGGGAGGTTATGGTTAATCTATACAAAACACTGGTTAGGCCTCAGCTGGAGTACTGCGTCCAGTTCTGGGCACCTTATTTCAGGAAGGACATTAAGGCGCTGGAAAGGGTGCAGAGGAGATTCACGAGAATGATACCAGGAATGGGGAACCTTAGCTATGAGGACAGACTGGAGAAGTTAGGACTTTTCCCATTAGAGCAGAGAAGGTTACGCGGGGACCTGATAGAGGTCTTCAAGATCATGAAAGGTTTCGACAGCTAGATAGGTGAAAGCTGTTTCCGCTGGTAGGTGTGTCTGTGACCCGTGGTCACAGTCTTAAGATATCTACCAAAAGAAGCAGAGGGGAGGTTAGAAGAAATTTTTTTACTCAGCGAGTTGTTTGAATTTGGAATGATCTGCCTGAAAGGGTAGTGAGGTCAGATTCGATAGCAGCTTTTATGAGAGAACTAGATAGGTATCTGGGGAAGACAGGTTTACAGGGTTATGGGGAGAAAGCTGGTGATTGGGGTTAATGAAAGTGACTTGCTTGGTCAAAGAGCCGGCACAGACTCGATGGGCCGAATGGCCTCCTTCTGTGCCGTAACATTCTATGATTCTATGATTTTGTGGGCGAAATGCGGCAGGCACTGTCCCACAGACAGCGGGTCACGGCATAAATCCATCCTCTTTTGTTATTTCTTTGATTATTTTGTTGGCCTTCGCTGATGCAAATCACTGCCCCCACCCTATAAGCTGATATGAATAAACTGATGAAATCTGCTGCAGATCCTGACACCCACACTGTTAAATAGGTCACATCTGACAGCTTTCATTCAACCTTTTTTTTCTTCCATGAATTAGATTAGCATTGACTTGTCAAATTCCCATTGAAAATAATGGAAGTTGCTGAAATTGTACTTGCAGTAATGGATGTAAAAAAGCCAGGAGGAAAAGGGAACCCCCATTAGGTTTAGCCAGGGCTTCCTTCCCAGCGGAAAGTCCTTTTTTCTCTCTATTTTTCCATCCATTTATCAAAAGCCAGTTTTTATTTTTTAATCTAGCTAGGTTTTTAAAACGATTTTTTTCCATTATGTTGCAGAGAAAGAAAATTGCCCAGAAGAGATGAATTAAATATTAATCTGCCATATATTTTCTTTTTAACTCTGCCTAGGGACACATTTCACTGTAATGTAGGGCAGCTTTTAAAATATATGCATAGTGTAAATGAGAGGACTGTTCTAACCTCTGCCACTTATTCCCTCGCTAATATACCCTTGTTCCTTTTCATAAAACCCTTCTTAAAAGTTTAATTGTTCTCATTAGGCTTCAGAATTTGTTTTGTAACATTGATCAGGGCGCAATGCCGGGCAGGTTTCCTTACTCGACATGCCTCTGTTAACCCAGCAGTAAATAAGATCCCGGTTGTCAGTCGATTGGTGGATCACTTTTCTGGGGGTAATAATTGCTTAAAAAAATAACAAATTGGTCACTTTGATCCGTGACTATTTGCACAATACTGCTGAGCGCAATTGACTGCCAAGCTTCGCCCACAAAATATACAGCACAGTATATTCTGTGTCCTGCTTTGACATGTCTTAAAACACTATATCAATCAAATGCAAGGATTATTATTATTAATTCATTGCAATCACAAAACCAACACTGAATTTCTGACTGTCCCACATAATTGGCAGAGATGGTTGAACAAAATGAGGAAAATTAATATAAAAACCAAGTACGCCCAGCAATACAGAAAATAGATGGTTTTACTGTAAAAATTCTTACAATTCATAGAACACTTTTCATGTCAGGAGTACGCCACATTGTATTTGCAGGATATAATGCAAGGTGTGCAAATGTGATGCACTGGAATGTCCCACAAAAAGGCATAAAGTGAGTGACCATTGCATTTGGGAGATGTTTAGCGGGGGTGACTGAGCTAGGCTGACACAGGTTTAACAGCACAACCAACAGGTCAGGTCACTGTGTTCTGAAAATGAGACACCAGAGTTGGCAGGAAAAATCTATTCCTAATGGCCAAGTGGGTAAAGGTACACAGACCAGAAGGTCGCAGGCTCCATTCCAGCTGATTGTGGTTGAAGTACAACCACAAAGTTCTGGGAACTACAGGCCAGTCAGTCTAATGTCAGTAGTGGGCAAACTTCTAGAGTCTATAATCAGGGACAAGATAGATCTTCACTTAGAAAGATATAGGCTAATAAAGGACAACCAGCATGGATTTGTTAAAGGCAAATCTTGCCTGACAAATCTGAAAGAATTTTTCGATGAGGTAATGGAATGGGTGGACAATAGGGTCCGGCGATATATCGATATATCGCTAAAACCCGATATAATTTTCATATCGATACGCCGATATAGGCATTTCAAAAATATTGATATATCGGAAAATCGATATATCGAGGGAAAAAATTGGGATGCGAGCACACTGAACTACAAGACCCAGAATGCTCATCTCTATACACAATGCACAGACCGAGGTGCAAAGCCGCCATATTGTATTCATAGTCCTAGAATACAATATACAGGTATGCAAGGGGTGGTGGGGGGGGGGGGAGAGACGGCTGGGGGGGTGGTGGGGCGGGAGAGATGGCTGGGGGCAGGGGGAGAGAGACGGCTGGGGGGAGAGGGGGAGAGAGACGACTGGGGGGGAAGAGAGGGGGAGAGAGACGGCTGGGGGGAGGGGGAGAGAGACGGCTGGGGGGAGGGGGAGAGAGACAGCTGGGGGGAGGGGGAGAGAGACAGCTGGAGGGAGGGGGAGAGACGGCTGGGGGGCGTGGGAGAGAGAGACGGCTTTTGGGGGGGAGGGAGAAAGAGACGGGTGGGGTGGTGGTGGGGGAGAGAGACGACGGGGGTGGGGGGTGCGAGAGAGGGACGGCGGGGGAGGGGGAGAGAGACAGCTGGGGGGAGGAGGAGAGAGACAGCTGTGCGGGGGGGGAGAGATACGGCTTTTGGGGGGGAGGGAGAGAGAGACGGCTGGGGAGGTGGTGGGGGAGAGAGACGATGGGGGTGGGGGGTGCGAGAGAGGGACGGCGGGGGGTTACGGATAAATGGGGTGGATGTGATAATATACAGATAGATAGAGATGGGGAGGATGTGAGAGAGGGAGAGCGACACAGAGACACACAGACAGAAAAACACAAGAGATGGAGAGAGTGGGAGACACAGAGAGATAAAGATATTTACCTCCTGAGAAGATAGGCCCTAAATGTACGCGCACCCGGAACGCGCGTGCACCCGGAACGCGCGCGCACCCCGAATGCGCACACCGCGTGCGCATGCGCAGTACGAAAAACCCGAAAATATCGATATTTCGGTATATCTCGATATGAGCCCATCGATATATCTAAATCGGAAAATTTCCATATCGACGGACCCTAGTGGACAAGGATGTAGTTTTCAAAAGGCATTGACAAAGTGCCACATGAGAGGCTTATTAGGAAAGTAGAGGCCCACGGCACTAAAGGGGCAGTGGCAGTGTGGATCCACAACTGGCTGCGAGACAGAAAGCAGAGAGTTGTGGTGAGCGGCTGTTTTTCAAACTGGAGGGAAGTGAGCAGTGGCGTCCTCCAGGGATCGGTTTTGGGACAACTGCTCTTTTTAATCTACATAAACAATCTGGATTTGGGTGTAGGGAGCACAGTTTCCAAGTTTGTAGATGATACTAAGTTAGGGAGAATAGTAAATAGTGAGGAGGATAGTAACCATCTGCAAAAATATATCGATAAAGTGGTAAAGTGGGCAGACACAAGGCAGATGAAGTTTAATACAGAGAAGTGTGAGGTGATACATCTTGGGAGAAGAAATGCGGAGAGGCAATATAGGCTAAATAGTACAATTTTAAGGGTTGTGAGGGAACAGAGAGACCTGGGGATTTGTGTTAGTGACTCTTTGAAGGTGGCAGGTCAGGTAGATAAAGCCGTTAAGAAGGCATGTGGGATACTAGGCTTTATAAATAGGGGTATAGAGTACAAAAGTCAGCAAGTGCTGACTAACCTCTACAAAACTTTGGTTGGCCTCAGCTGGGGTACTGTGTTCAATTCTGGTCACCACACTATAGAAAGGATGTTAAGGCATTGGAAAGGGTACAAAGAAGGTTTACTAGAATGTTACCAGGATTGAGGGACTTCAGTTATGGGGAAAGACTAGATAGGCTAGGGTTATTCTCTTTAGAGCAGAGAAGGTTGAGAGGAGACCTAATAGAGGTTTATAAAATCATGAGGGGATTCGACAGGGTGAATAAGGAAAAACAGTTTCCACTGGTGGGCGAATCTGTGACTCGTGGTCACAGATTAAAATAGTTTTGAAACGAAGCAACAACAACAACAACAACTTAAACTTATAAAGCGCGTTTCACGTCGGGAGGACGTCCCAAGGCGCTGCACAGGAGGCGTGTGACCCGAGCTGGGAGGGGGGTGTTCGGGAAGGGGTGAAACACGTAGGGGAGGTCGAAAAATTCGGAGGGAAACAAAAGGCACGGTCGAAGAGGAAAGTCTTCAAACCGGCCTTGAAAGAGGAAAGGGAGGAAACAAGGCGGAGGGATTGAGGGATGGAATTCCATAGGGTGGGAGCGGAGAAACTGAAAGCCCGGCCTCCGATGGTGGGGCGGTTCGGGCGGGGGGCTTGGAGCAGGCCAAGTCCTGTTGAACGGAGGGTCCGGGTGGGCTTATAGGGGGAGAGTAAATCGGTTAAATAGGGCGGGGCAAGGCCGTGTAAGGCCTTGAAGGTGAGGACGAGGATCTTGAACTCGATCCTGTGGGGGATGGGGAGCCAGTGGAGACAGGCGAGGGTGGGGGTTATGTGGTCGCGGAGGCGGATGCGGGATAGTACACGGGCTGCAGAGTTTTGGATGACCTGCAGCCTGTGAATGGAGGAACTGGGGAGGCCGACGAGGAGAGAGTTTCCGTAGTCCAGCCGTGAGGTGATGTATGCGTTCACGAGTGTTTCGGCAGAGTGGGGGGTGAGGTAGTTGCGGAGCCTGGCAATGTTGCGCAGGTGGAAATAAGCGGTGCCGGTCAAGGCACGGATGTGGGGGAGGAAGGAGAGTTTTTGATCGAACATGATGCCGAGGTTCCTGACTGGCTTTGTGAGGTGGAGAGTACAGCCTTGGATGTTGAGGCTGGCAGTGCCCGATGTGCGGACGCGCTGGCTTGAGCCAATCAGGAGGCCTCGGTCTTGCTCAATTGGAGGAAGTTGTCCCTCATCCAGGACTCAATGTCGGACAGACATGCTGTCAGAACATCGATGGTCTGGGGGTTGAGGGATGAGGCAGAAAGGTACAGTTGGGTGTCGTCCGCATACATGTGGAAATTTACCCCATGTTTGCAGATGACATGGCCCAGAGGGAGCGTGTAAAGGGTGAAAAGGAGGGGGCCGAGGACAGAGCCCTGGGGGACGCCATGAAAAACTGTGCGGGGGTTTGAGGAGAAACCGTTGGAAGATACAAAATGTAGGCGGTGGGTCAGGTAGGAATGGAACCAGTCAAGGACTGTGCCTTGAAGGTTGAGGTGGGACGAAAGACGTTGGAGGAGGATGGTGTGATCGTTTACAACCTCAACCAGGGCAGTTTCCGTGCTGTGAGCAGGGCGGAAACCTGATTGGAGGTTCAAGGAGTGAGTGAGTTGAGAGGAAAGAGCGGAGCTGGGAGGCAACCACTCTTTCAAGGACCTTGGATAAAAACGGGAGGTTGGAGATGGGTCGATAGCTTGATGGTTGCAACGCATCAAGGGAGGGTTTTTTCAGGATAGAGGTGATGGTGGCTGAGGAGAGGTCGGGACGGTGCCTGAGGAGAGGGAAAGGTTGATGGTGTCAGAGAGGAGCGGGGCCAAAAGGTGGAACTGGGTGCGGAGGAGGGAGGTGGGGATGGGGTCCAATGAACACCTGGTGGGTTTCATGGAGGTGATTATTTTTGTGACTGAAGACGGGGAGGTGGGGATGAAAGTATGAAATGGGGGGTGTGTGGGGGTTGAAATAGTGGATGGAGGGGCGGAGGTGGAGGAGAGGTGGGGGGAGGAAACCGCAGAGCGGATTCTCTCTATTTTGGACTCGAGGAAGTCCAACATCTCCTCGCAACGTTCGTTTGAGGAGAGGGCAGAGGGGAGCTGAGGAGAATTTTTTTTCACTCAGCGGGTTGTTCGAATCTGAAATGCATTGCCTGAAAAGGTGGTGGAGGCTGATTCAATAATAGCTTTTAAAAGAGAATTAGGTCTTTATTTAGGAAGAACAGGTCTGTTAGGTTATGGGGAGAGAGCTGGGCAGTGGGATTAAATCGCTCTTTTCAAAGAGCCGGCACAGACTAGATGGGCCGAATGGCCTCTTTGATTCTTTGATTCTATGAAACTATAAAACTGGCCTCAACCCCTTGGCTGGAGAATCACAGCCAGACCTGTTCTTGATTGTCACAAATTTACTCTTGCTGGTGATGTGTGCAATTAGGCTACAGGACATAGTTACGCAGGACAAGTCAACCCTGGGAAATGCATTCACAACATATTTGTTTAACTTTGACAACAACAACAAAATTACACATTCACATCAGGAGGACATCTCAAGGCGCTGGGACAGCAGAAATTACCAAAAAGAAAACGAACCAGAAGCCCTGTCCAGCAGGACAAACTCTGTGAGGAATTGGGCCTTGATTCCCAGGCCTCTGTTTATCTTGCATCAAATAGGAACCAGATTGTTGTTGATTAGAGGATCATTTCCTGGGATAAAAATTCCTTCAAAACATTTTTTCAAAACATAATAAATTTGTTCACTCAATCCATGACTGTTTATGGGACACTACTGTGAGCAATTGGCTACTGAGTTTTGCCCACAAATATACAGTCAATTGACTTTACAGTATATTCTGTGAAGCGCCATTGTGAAGCGCTCTGAGGCGCTGCTCTGCCTGGAGGGTACAATATAATTACAAGTTGTAGTTATTCTTGTATAAACTAGACCAGAGATCACCGATCAGTGAACATCAAAGAACCACAAAATCAAATTATTTTGTATATTTTTCTTTCAAACATAATTGGTTTAAGTGGAAAGCAATGTATGAAACCACATATCAAAACATCACTGAGACTATCCGCTGAATAAACCTTTCAACAATTCTCCTTTGATACCAGTCTATATAGATTGTTCAAATATTTCAGGCTTGATAATAAACTGGCGGCAATAACTGCTTCTTTGTCAGCAATACTCACAGCAATGGATATGACTGAATCATGCCATTGGGACGGGCACAAAGAAACAAAACCTGCAAAAACTATCAAGCATTATCCCAACAGCTTAGTCGGAGGAAGGAGAGTGAAAGAGAGGGAGTAGGAGAGACAGAGAGAGAAAGAGAGAGAGAGAGAGACAGAGAGAGAGAGAGAGATGGAGAGAGAGTAGGAGGGAAAGAGAGAGAGTTGGACAGAAGCTCTATGGAACATGGAATTAGGACAGGAGGCTGAGCAAAGTAGGAGAGACGCTCATCCTAATATTACAACAGAGAAATGGCTGCAAATATCCAACAACATGCATTTATATAGAGCGCCTTCAAACAGGGTAGTATCCCAAGTGCTTTTATTGTGGTTCACCAGTTGAAGGACTGAGCAAATCACACGCTCACATAAACAGGATTTATGTTAATTTCCCCTTGGAATATTTTTCTCACTTTGTTTGCTATTTGAACTTAATGATTTTTGTAAGATGTTTGCTGTCACTTGTCAAACTGTACAACAACACAGTGGGAAGCAGCGGAGTCAACCAGCCAAACTCGGTGTTGGACTGGACTGCACATCCATTAACAACTTACATCACTGTACAATTATCTACAGATTAAAATAACCTTTCATTTGTGATTCACTGCTCCCCGTCATGTACACACAAGCACACCCACACGCACCCACATTGACACACACACTGTAAGTGACCGATAAATCCAATGTCTGGTGGTAACCATCCCCAAGTACTAGGCAGTGCTGATCACTCAATCGCGATTTCTGCTCGGTCGAGTTAATGCTTCCAACCCAGGATCAGCAGATTAAAGGAAAAGGCAGAGACTGGATGAAACTTTAGAGGTAGCCTCACTAAACTGTGCTCTCCCACTGTCTTGCATAACAACAACAACAACTTGCATTTACATAGCTCCCTTCACAGGCCAGCTTTGCTGTTTCAGATTGTCATGCAACAAACCTACAGGAACATTTTTCTTATCAAATCTTGTATAATGTGGGAATAAGACCATGTCAGCACTGTGATGCCATGAACACAGCAAGGATCAGAGCTGCACAAATGACAAGGAATAGCAACAAAACGGGTTTCAAAATACTGTAATTTGTTCAGCTTTCATAGTATTCAAGATCCTCGTTCTCACCTTGAAGGCCATTCATGGCCTTGCCCCATCATTATCTTTCCGACCTGCTGTCCCCCACGGACCTCCCCACCCACTGTGCTTAGTGGGCTCCGGCCTGCTCCCCCGTCCGACCCGCCCTACCATCAGCGAACGGGCTTTAAGCCTCTCTGCCCCCACACTCTGGAACTCCATCCCACAGTCCCTTCAGCTCGCTCACTCCCTTGCCTCCATCAAGGCCGGTCTCAAGACCCTCTTCTTCGACCATGCCTTCTGCTGCCCTCCCATCTCTCTTCCTCCTTCCTAACTCTCTCCCACCCCTCTGCGCTACCCTTCCCCTCTCACTTGCTCGGATCCCGTCCTGACTGTTAAGCAGCTTCGGACATCCTCCCGACGTGAAAGGCGCTCTATAAATGTAATTTTGTTGTTGTTCTTGTTGTACATGGGAGCATTTCAAACTATGGACTACAAAGTGAAAATAATAAACCTTGCATTTGAAATAGCGCTTTTTACGCCTTCTAGACACCTCAAAGCGCTTCACAGAACATACTGTAAAGTGAATTGACTGTATTGTTGTCGGTGAAACACGGCAGCCAATTGCGCACAGCAGTGTCACACAAACAGTAGTGAATTGAAAGAACGAATTTTTTTTGAGGGATTATTATCAGGCGTGTAGAATAAGGAAACTTGTCCAAAGTTTCACCCTGACCTGGCTATAATTGAACCCAGGTCTCTTGTAAGGCAAGTGCTCTAACCACTGAGCTACAGGACTCCACAAGTCCTCCACAAGATGTGTGTACATTCCAATGAGGCAGACTTCAAAAGGGTTAAAGGGAACATCTTCAAACCAAACATTAACTTATTCCTACATAGAAGA
Organism: Hydrolagus colliei; assembly: GCA_035084275.1. NCBI lineage: Eukaryota > Metazoa > Chordata > Chondrichthyes > Chimaeriformes > Chimaeridae > Hydrolagus > Hydrolagus colliei. Next base: position 417,860 of record CM068768.1, read on the forward strand.
ACGTGCTCCAGGGCAAGACATTCCACTGCTCAATAAAGTCACTGTTTGTAACGGTGTTTCCTCACAATGAGGAAATCCTATTCCAAGTACAGGGAGTCAGATTGGTAACATCACCAGCAAAGTTTCTCTTCACTAACATACAAGGGAATGGTCCTTTCTATCTCTCCGTTCTTCCTCCACCGAGTACCAAACATGATGCATCATATTCTCACCATCTCTGCTGATTTCCAGGAGACTTGGCTTTGATGCCACTCTCTAGTCCCCGCTGACTTTATTTTGCTTTTCCCAGAGGGCAAAGGTGGTAACAGCCAAACTAGGCCACCTCCCAGTACCTGTGGTCAATGGTGGAGCCTCCATCAACAACCCTTTTACCCACTAATATAAGGTTGCTTGCTTTCAGGGTAGATTTTACACCAGGATTAATTTGGAGGCAAAGCCACATAGTCCAGGTTGCTGCTGGATTCATTTTGTTCTGTGCACACTATGTTTCTCTCTGTGTTTTGGCCATCTATATTTCAAATTAATTTGTCATTCCCCGCTTGGCTGGTTGTGAACCTTTCCTGGTGATTTGCCTACAGTGTTCCTACAAGAAACATCAATTAATGCTAAGATCTGAATCATTTATTTTTAATGCGATGAAGTGCAATAAAGATGTGAGTTCTTTTTATTGAAGCAAAACATTTGGTAATTGATTGATATTTACTATCAGGTTATGTTGAGTGAGGCCAAATCTGTAGATCCATCTGGACGAAAATCAGAAACTGTGGATTTTATATAAAATGCAAAACACTGCTGATGCTGGAAATCTCAATCAAAAACAGAAGTGGCTGGGAACACTCAGCAGGTCAGGAAGCATCTATGGAGAGAGGAAAGTGGGTCAACTTTTCGGGTCTATGACGTTGACTCACTTTCCTTTCTCCCTAGAGGCTGCCTGAACTGTTGAGTTTTACCAGCGACTTGTTACTGTCGGTTTTATAATTGTACATTAACATTCATCTAGTTACATAAACACCTGGACTGTTCAAAAAATTGGTTTCACTAATTGGAACCCTTTAAAAATATCAATTGCAAAAGTTATCACCAACTTTAAACACCTTTGTCATGACTTCTGCTGTTATTTCTGGCTTAATTAACAGACACTGATCGCATTATGACTAGCTTGGTGAAACACCTAGTTAGCAATGTGAAGGAGAGAGACATTAGCACCAGCCAGCACTTATATACAGTCGTTACCTAATAATAATCCTTGCATTTGATATAGCACTCTTCACATCTTCTAAACATCTCAAAGCACTTCACGGAATACACTTTAAAGTGAATTGATTTATACTTATGCAGTACTTGGGCAAAATATAGCAGCCAACTGCGCACAGCAGTGTCCCACAAACAGTCGTGGATTGAAATGAACAATTTTTTTTTGTTGATGAGGGATTATTGCCAGGCGTGTGGAGTAAGGAAACTTGCCCAAGATTTGTCCCTGCCTGACATCGAACCCAGATCTTATAAGGTGAGTGCTCTAACCACAGGATTCTACAAATGGTGCTTTGAAATGCAGCAATTCCAAATGTACAGATTAAAAAGCACAGAACATGAAAATATTCCAAATGCAAGTGACGTGTTTGATGCAGTTCTCACCCAGAAGCAAACAGAAATTACAATCCAACATGGTACTACAACAGCTTCCTTATAACAAATAATATTCCAAGCATTCAAACTGTGGAACTATACACTCGGAAACACTGCCTACCAGGTAAGTTACACACATTAAATCACCACCGAACAAATGCTACCATAGCCAGCTCAGCCCACAGCAACGCTGCAACAATGCTGGTTTACATTTGGTCTATTGTTGCTTAGATCCAAAAGAGCTGGTGCTTTGTTATCCGTTCAACCCAGCTTCATAAAACCAAATAAAACTGTACATCCTTCTATTGCTTAATTTATTCTACTTTTGAGACCTTTTCCCCTCAGTATTGTATTTGGCTCTTTATTGCTGGTTATATACAGAGCTATATTATCGTTA
>CM068768.1:420082-451467 GCA_035084275.1 Hydrolagus colliei
TGCTGACCTTATTTAAAGACACAAAATGGTTCCCGGAAGACCTGGGTTGAGGTTATTTTTAAAAGCTAATGAGTTTGGGTGTTCCAAAAGAACTCTTGCATACGGACTCTACACAACGATTCTGTATATGCATTTCCCATCATATGTTTTTAATGATTGGGCATGCTACAGTAGTTTTATAAACCACGAGTGTTGTTGTTTTGTACACATGGATCTAATGGCCAGAACTTTCTGAAAAACAATACTGAAGTGAAATGTCGGACTCAAAACATTTGCGTATACTATTTGATTTCCCCCCTTTTCCCTTTATCCCACTTCCATGACTAGTTGTGGGACATTGTTGTGCGCAACTTGGCTGCCGCGTTTCGCCCACAAATATATAGTCAATTTTCCTACTTTTCTTCATTTTGCCCCGACCTCCTCCCCCACTGTTCTTGTCCCTAACTAACTGTACAGCGCCTTGGGACGTCCTCTCGATGTGAAAGGCGCTATATAAATGTAAGTTTTGATTGATTGATTAGGATCTTGAATTCGATCCTCTGGGTGACGGGAAGCCAGTGGAGACAGGCGAGCGTGGAAGTGATGTCGTCGCGAAGCCTGGCACGGGAGAGTACACAAGCTGCAGAATTCTGAATGATCTGCAGCCTGTGAAGGGAGGAGCTGGGGAGGCCGACGAGGAGACAGTTTCTGTAGTCGAATCTGGAAGTGATAAAGGCGTGGATAAGACTTTCGGCGACGTGGGGGTTGAAGTAGTGGTGGAGTCTGGCAATATTGCGGAGGTGATGGAAGGCTGTGCCGGTCATGGAGCGGATGTGGGGGAGGAAAGATAGTTTAGGGTCGAACAAGACGCCCAGATTCCTGATTGGCTTCGAGAGGTGGAGAGAGCAGCCTTGAACGCTGATGTTGTCAGCGCCTGAGGTGCAGAGGCGTGAGCCAATCAGGAGGGCTTCCGTCTTGTTAACATTGAATTGTAGGAAATTGCCCTTGTCCAGGATTCAACATCGTACAGACATGCAGTCAGAACGTCAGTAGTTCTGGAGTCAAGGGTGGACATGAAGAGGTAGAGTTGGGTGTCATCCGCATACATGTGGAAATTTACCCCATGTCTACGGATGATGTCATCCAGGGGAGAGTGTAGAGGGTGAAGAGCAGGGGGCCAAGGACAAAGCCCTGGGGAACGCCGCATGTGGGCTATGCTGGGGCTGGAGGAGAAGCCGTTGGAGGAGACGAAGTGAAGGCGGTGGGAGAGATAGGACCGGAATCATTTGAGGACAGATCCTTGCAGGTTGAGGAGGGAGGAGAGTGGAGGAGGAAGGCTTTTGTAGGATGGGGGTGATGGTGGCAGTTTTGAAGGCAGTGGGAACAGTCCCGGATGAGAGGGACAGGTTGATAGTGTCAGTGATTAGAGGGGCTAGAAGACGGAGCTGGGTAGTGAGAAGAGGGGTGGGGATGGGATCTAGGGAGCAGCTTCAATGAGGAGATGGTCTCAATGATGGAGGATGGGGAGATGGGGGTCGAAGCTGTACAAATACAATCCAAATATTAATGAGTTGGTGCCATTTAATTTGATAAATAACAGCTTGTAAAACTGTGCTAAATGCAATTGTTTCTGTGTGGGCCAGCCACATACTGAGAATATTGGCACACACTGGGGTTCAGCAGCTATCCAGAGGTCTCAATGTACTTTTGTTTGTGAAATGCTACATTGACTGGGACATATTGGTATATTACCCAAACTTCTGAATGGACAACAAGCAGGTGAGACTTTAGATAAGGCAATGCTAAATGGCTGATAGTATGAGCATACAGTGAATGGAGTATAGAAACACATAGGAACACACTGACCGCTGTCTGAATTTATGGACAGCATTACATTTGATCATTAATCTTGACACTGCCCACTCAACAACACCAGGCAGGTGCTGAGTGATAGACAGGAAAACCCCTCAGGCACATCCAACAAACTCACTATGGCCCAGTCAGTCAGCGGATTTCCTTATCCTTTGTTTAGCAAATGGATAATTGAAAGCATATTAATTTGAAGTAACATTATTAATGACAAATCACTCATCTCTTTTACTACACAGAAACCAAACTCAGCATGCTTCGCCAGCACTTTAATAATGCCATTTTATGAAAGCCGGTTGACATGATACTGAAAACATAATACTCCATGTTCTAACTTCAAAGCCTACTTAGCTACCAATAACTGCTTGTTGGTGACATTTTTAATCAAACGAATAACATAATAACAGATAACCAATGTAAACTGTGAAGGGCTTGAATCTGTGTGAAGGCACAGATGATGTCTTTACAAACCACTCTCTCTATGCACTATTTAAACTGTGAAGGGCTTGAATTTCCAAAACCCAGATTCCTGTCAGGTACTCAGGGCATCGGTCTGGCTCAGCGGTATGAGAATAATAATCCTGGCATTTGATGCAATGCCTTATAATCTTTTTGAGTTTGGAATGTGATTTGGAACTTTTAATGACAGTATGTGATAGGGTCTGGCGATATATCGCTATATCGCTAAAACCTGAATAATTTTCATATCGATATATCGGAAAATCGATATATCGAGGGAAAAAATCGGGATGCGAGCACAATGAACTACAAGACCCAGAATGCTCATCTCTATACACAATGCACAGACCGAGGTGCAAAGCCGCCATATTGTATTCATAGTCCTCGAATAGTCTCTCCCCACCCCTTGCATACCTGTATATTTACAGGTATGCAAGGGGTGGGGAGAGAAGGCTGGGGGGGTGGAAGCGGGAGAGATGGCTGGGGTGGGGGTAGTGGTGAGGGGGGAGAGACGGCTGGGGGGGGTGAGGGGGAGAGAGACAGCTGGGGGGTGGGGGGGAGAGATACGGTTGGTGGGGGGTTGGTGGGGGAGAGAGAGACGGCTGGGGGGAGGAGACAGACGGCGGGGGGGGGAGGAGGGAGAGAGATGGCTGGTGGGGGGGGGTGGGGGGGGGGGGAGAGTGACGACGGCGGGGAGGGAGGGAGAGAGATGGCGGGGGTGGAGGGGGGGAGAGACGGGGTGGATGTGATAATATACAGATAGATAGAGATGGGGGGGATGTGAGAGAGACACAGAGACACAAACAGAAAAACACAGAGATGGAGAAAGTGGGAGACACAGAGAGAGAAAGATATTTACCTCCTGAGGAGATAGGTCCCGAATGTGCGCGCCGTGCGCGCATGCGCAGTACGAAAACCCCGAAAATATCGATATATCTCGATATGAGCCGATCGATATATCTAAATCAGAAAATTTCCATATCGACGGACCCTAGTATGTGAGTATCTGTCCATATTGCATGGACAGCATTACTGACAATGAGCCATATTTGGTTACTGACCCGACTGTTCAGCGGCTTGGAATGTCCTCCCGACGTGAAAGGTGCTCCACAAATGTAATTTTGTTGTTGTACAGCATAATATTTCCATTGACAATAAAACCCAATTATAAAGTTATATAAGAACATAAGAACATAAGAATTAGGAGCAGGAGTAGGCCATTTGGCCCTTCGAGCCTGCTCCGCCATTCAACAAGATCATGGCTGATCTTCTCACCTAACTTTGATTATCTGCCCTATCCCCATATCCCCTGATCCCTCTATTTTTCAAAAATCTATCAGTCTCAGCCTTGAACATGTTCAAGGACTGAGCATCTACAGCCTTCTGGGGTAGTGAATTCCATAAATTCACTACCCTCTGAGTGAAGAAATGTTTCCTCAACTCTGTTCTAAAAGGCTGACCCTTAATTTTAAGACTGTGACCCCTGGTTATAGATTCTCCTACCAGGGGAAACAGTCCCTCAGTGCCTACTTTATCTAGCCCTTTAAGAATCTTATATGTTTCAATAAGATGCCCCCTAATTCTTCAGTACTCCAGATAATACATCCCTAGTTTATTCAACCTATCCTCATAGGTCAGTCCCCTCATCCCAGGAACTAACCTCATGAATCTACCCTACTAAGGCAAGTATGTCCTTTTATAAATAAGGAGATCAAACCTGCACACAATACTCTAGGTGCGGTCTGACCAAAGTTGCGCCAAGACTTCCCTACTCTTTCTAAACCTTTTGAAATGAACGCTAGCATGCCGTTTGCCTTCTTAGTTGCTTGCTGCACCTGCAAACTTACTTTTTGGGACTGGTGTACAAGGACACCTAAATCCCTTTGAACACTAACACTATCTAACTTCTCCTCCTCCTCTGGAAAACAATGTATTCTTTTATTCTTTTATTCCATATATACTGTATATAAAATACAGTATATTTCGTGAAGCCCTTTGAGATGTCTAGAAGATGTCTATATAAAATGCAAGGCTTATTATTATTATCATCACTAATGCGACAAAGACATTCTATATAGAGTGCAGAGGAGCTCCCCAGCACAGTCCTCAATACAATGACAACAAACACTGCAATACTGTGCAAGCCTTTACAACACAATATGTCACAGTGCAACAATGCCCTAGTGAGTAACATCAGCTTTTGGTAAAACATTACAGACAATTGAGTACTGTATATAATTCATCTCTCCTCAAGTCCACACTGAGTACAGCGGCATATGGAAACACAGTCCCATTTGTTATGTACAATGAATACATGGCAGGCAGGCAGCACTTTTTTTTGTAAAACGTATCTTACAATCTAATGCTTGCTTCAATTTTAAACATTCCTATTCACTACTGCAATTGTTTCGATGATAGCACGTTATTCTCCAATCCAGACTTGCGCAATTAACAATAATAGTTTACAAGAAAATAACTTCCTCTAATTCTAATCAACAGTGGGAGGGAGGGAGACAACTGTTCCAAAATGGATAAAGCAGAAAAAAATCTATTCCTGGAAGTCAAAAGCATAAATCTGGATATTATTTTATAGTCCTGTAGCTCCAAACTAATTTTATCTTTTAAGTCCTGCTGAAGGTTATATATTTACCAGCGACTGGCAGCAACATTAAGGATTTCCTGTCCCTTGCCTGATTATCCCCTTCCCAAGCGGGTTTCCTGGCGTGTGAAGGCATTCAGAGCTGTGGCCCTCTCCTTGCACACTGTTCCTGGGCATGTTCCTGTCTGCTCGCTCAGTCCATCAACTTGCTTCCCATTTCTATGCGTTTGACAAATATTTTGCTGGATGCCAAGTGACTCTCCAGCTGGTGATTAATGATATAGGCTAAAATCCTCCCAGAGTCCATCCTCTGAGAACAATCTCTGCTGCAGTAACTCGGGGCTAGGAGTTTGGAGGATGAGGCTGTAACCCTCTAGATAAGAGTTTTTAAAAAAAACACACAACTTTAGACAAATTGTTCCAAACAAAAGCTCCGCTTTGTTTAGTGAAAACAAGTACAAAGGTTCAGAGACATTAGGTGAGTGTGTGGCCTTCCCTCCACTGAGAGGATGAAGAGTAATAATAAAGCTGTCTCTCTAACAGGCGAGCGGACGGAATCAAAGCCTTCCTACAACAATACAATGTAAACTGCAGTTGTCTGACCACTTTGCAGGGAAACAAATAGCACCTCCAGACATGAAAGCCAACCACCACACAGAGAGCTGTCACTGGATCTTAACGCCTTAACTTCATGTAAAGCATCTTGTGATTAAAGAGAGTGAGGAGGGAGGGAGAAGGCATCTTGTACTTATATAGTGCCCTGCATGCCGGACAGCGTCTCAGAGTATTTAATGATTTAACAATGGCAGAACCTGACTCCGAGCCGTTTGGGGGGGAGGGAGGGAGGGAGGGTGGTGAGGGAGGTGGCCGTAAGCATGGTCAAAGAGGAAGGTTTTCAAACGGGATTTGAGAAGGGGGAGAGAGGGAGCAAGGAGGAAGGATTGGGAGAGTGTTCCGGAGTTCCACAGCTACTAAAGTGTGGCCTCACATTGTACTGTTTTATAGCCCAATTCAACATACAGTAAAAGCCCATGTATCTGTGACCCAATCAACCGTAACTTCCATATAACTGGCACCTAAAAAAAAGGTCCCCATTTGATTAACCGGATCTTATCCGGCACAATCGTGGTGGCGCATTTAATGAGTCGATTGTTGCACTAGAGTACAGTACAATTAGTATTGAATGCTGCCGGTAGTGCACTTCCGGTCTTTCTTCTTAAAGGGGCACTATTTTTTCTCTCCCTCTCCTTTTTCTCTCTCTCCCCTTCCTTCCCTCCTCCCTCCCTCTCCTCTCTTCTCCTTTCTTTCTTTCCCTCTCTCTCTGACGGATACTACGTATTGCCTGTGTGGCCTGACGGTATCGTGGGTTTATACACTGTTTAGTGGGGTGGGAGGAGAGAGAGGCAGGAGGAGAGAGGGAAAGGGGGGGGAGAAAGAGTGGAGGGGGGAAAGAGTGGATGGGGGGGGGGGGGGGGGTGTTGGGTTTGGAGCTATTGAGATGTCAGATTGACTGAGTGTGTGTGTGAAAGAGAGAGAGGGAAAGAAGGAGAGAAAGATGGAAAGAAAAAAGAGGAAAAACTGGCATCGCCCCTTTAAGAAGTAAAAAAAACTCTTCCGTCCGCCATTGTAGAAGTTTCTTTGTGATTGTGTGCTGTGTTTATAGACTGTAATCGATATTTATTGCTTGATTGGTAAGTATCCATACAATATTCTGTTATCCTTTAGTCTATTATTAATATGGTATGTTTAAAAAACCAGTTAATTTTTTTCATGGTGGGTTTTCGGCAGCTGACCCCCCGCAGGACCAGGCCAACGCCGGTTAAACCACGTGGCAGATAAACGGGCTTTTACAGTAAAATAAAAAGAAACCTGACTGGGTTCGTGTTTCACATTGCGGTCTTACCGACACAGCCACCGAAATATGGGTCAGAGTGGAATCCTCACCAACCGAGACACTGAGAGTCGGTCTAAGTCAAGGGTTAGTGACAATCACGTGTGGCTGTGATTGAGGTTCTATCTGAACAGTAAGCAGGTTAAACGGAGATAAACAAAGAAAAACACTGCACACAAAAGGTCAAACCATTTATTAGTGAGCCCAGTCTGGTGTTCTATTTACTGCCTCAGAGCACATTGTGTTTCTACAGACCTGTATTATTTCTGCCCTTAAGAAAGAGTCCAACAGTGGGCAGCTTTCTGAACAGTTTTAAAAAGCACATGTTTTCCTTTAAAAGCAAACACTGCTGTGTCAATCATTGAGGAAGGGGAGGCTTGAAAACACTGTATCAATGGATCCAATTAGCAACTGATTATGTTTGTCCTGATACAGACTGGGCCAACAGGCTGGGGCAGGGGGTAAGACATGCCCATCACCCTGATTTATTCTCTCTCACTCCTGCTGATTGTGTACTAAAACTTTGAGGGTAAACCATGTTGACCAAGAATTAATCAAACTAACTGAGTCATTCGATCCTTGATGGTGGAGACAGGTATCAGACCATGTCACAATGCAAAGTCTTCCAAAGTTGTATAAAGATATCTGCAGGGTATGTGTAGTGACTGGTCTTGGCCCAGTCTGTCGCTGAGGACCTCAGCTGATGTCTGTTAGGTCAGGGTGTGGAGGGATACGGAGCACTGCCTGAGAAGAGGACTGTGACTGGGGAGATCATGACAGATATTTAAATATTCACTAAATATCTGGTCCATGTGCTGTAGAACATCCCACATTCAGGCTCTGCCAGCAATATTCATTGGAACAGGCGTGGGCCATTCAGCCCCTCAAGCCTGTTTACCAGTCTATTAGATTGTGGTCAATCTGTAGATTGTCCCATATCCCTCAACACTTTGACATAACAAACATCGACTGCGCTCAGTTGTGACATTTGGAATTGACCCGGAATCCACAGCCTTTTGGGAAGGGTTGAGATTTCCACTATCCTTTATGTGAAAAAGTGCTTCCTGATTTCACACCTAAATGGCTTAACTCTAATTTTAAGGTGAAATCCCCCACCTTTTCTGGATTCCAGAGTAAATAGCTTTTCTCTGCAGCTACCCTAGTGAATCCCTGTATCATTTTAAACACCTCAACTAGATCAACCTTGAACTTCCTTGTCTCAAGGGAATACAAAGTTGGTGAGATTCTGCTCTGCACACTCTCCAGGGCCAATATATCTTTCCTGAGGTGTGGAGCCCAAAAACTGAAGGCAGTCTCCAGATGGGGTCTGACCAAGGATCTGTATAATTGAAGTACCATTTCCACACCTTTGTATTCCATCCCCTTGAGATAAAGACCAACGTCCCATCAGCCTTTGTAATTATGGTTTGTGAACTAGTTTTCAGTGACTTGTGTAAATTGACACCCAAATCGCTAGGCACCTCCACAGTTTCAAATTTCTCACCATCAATAAAACGTTCTGATTTGTCTTTATTAGATTGATTGTGGATGATGACCTCATAATTCAGACAAAATTGTTCATCCCAGAAAAGTAGTGAACATTAGAGGTGTATAACACACAGTAGCTTGAAACCACAGATGCCAGTGTGGTGTGTGTAGATGGGACATACAGACCAAAGCTAACAGATACAAGTGCAGTTCCTATAAAGTAAACATTAAATTGGTTAGTTGAATAATAATTTCAATCCACTATTTGATCAATAAATTGGTCACTCAATCCACAACTGTTTGTGGGACACCGCTGTGCACAATTAGCTGCCACATTTCGCCCACAACACAACAAATTCATAGTAAATTCACTTGACAGTATATTCCATAAAGCGCTTTAAGACATTTCAAACATGTGATAAGGCTCTACATCAACCGTAAGGAACATTTTAATTATTATAAGATCTTTAAAAGCACATCATATATTTAGAGCTGCTGATGAACAGACAGGCAGGGCAGTCAATCATAATCTGGATTTTCTCTCTGGATTTCACAGCAGCACAAAACATCCTGCAGCATGGCCTAGATTTGGTCACCCATTTGTCATCTTAAAAATGTGGGAGAAGCCAACTGTGCAGCAACTTCAACACGTATGGCTACTATACAGGGAGAGAGGGAGAGAGAGAGAGAGAGCAAGAGTGAGTGAGAGAGGGAGCCAGAGATCATATTGCTTTGGGCTGTGTAAATAATTCAATTTCCTGTAATGATCCAAAGGTTTGGTAAAGTAGTGGGCAATGAGTGTGCTTAAAGCATCAAAGCTGGGCCATTTTGTGCATCATATCAAATGCCTGACCTAAACTTCCCAACATGTCTTTGCATTTTGCAAAATATACAGTCAATTCACTTTACAGTATGTGCTGTGAAGAGTTATGATATACAGTAGAGATGAGGCCAGGATTATTATTGTTAGAATTATTATTACGTAAAGCATATCCCATCTGCAATGGTGAGTTACAGCAATCCTTTTACAAGCTTGAAAGGCTCATCACACATGAGCTCCACAGCTAAGGTTGAGTTATGGCAGTCTTTCACATGGCATTTACTGTCAAGGGTGAGATGATCCATTTATCCCACAGTCTACCATTTTCCAGGCATTATCTAAAGTGAATTTCACATGGATTTTAGTTTTCACTCAGCCCGTGACCATTAATTATTCATTCATAATCCAATAACTAACACTGAGATTCTCCATTAAATAGTATGAGAATCCTGTAGACACTGTTTTATCCAGTGAAAAAAAATACCAATTATTATTACTTTTATCCAGTGGATGTGATTGGGGATTCATTCAAAATCCCCAATCCATGGAACACTTTGAGATGTTCCTAGTAAGTATGTGTTGTTTGGAATATAACTTTGCACCATACCAGTGTGAAATCTCCATTTCCCAAACCAGCCACTTTTATATGCCAATCACTCATATTTTGACAGCTTATAATAGGATATCCGTTATATTACATCATCCAGAACTCTGCAGCCTGTGTCCTCTCCCACATCAGGCTCCATGACCCTTTCACTCTCATCTGACTCCACTGGCTCCATCACACAAAGGATACATTTCAAGATCCTGGTCCTCATGTTCAAAGCCCCTCCATGGCTTTGCTTCTCCTACCTCTGCAACTCCTAATCCCCTACCAACCTGCCCGCTCCCTCTGCTAGGCAGGCTTTGGCCTGCTTCACTTTCTGCTCCTCGCCTACCTTACCATTGGCGGTCGGGCCTTCTGCCACTCTGCCCCACCCTCTGGAACTCCATCCCGCAGTCCCTCCACCTCACCTCCTTCAACACCCTCCGCTTTGACTGCACCTTCGATCATGCCCCCCTACACTGCCAGTACATGCCCTCCACCCTCCCCGATCACCAGGTCTGAAACACTGATTGTCCAGTGCCTTGGGACATCCTCCCGCAGTGAAAGGCGCTATACAGATGTTATGTTGTTATTTTTTTCACTAAAAACTAAGATGAGATGCACCAGTCAAATCATTTTATATTAAGTCAATAATTAGCGACTTCCAGAACCTAGAGTACAGAATACATCATGGTGAAGTTATCTCAGTCCTCTAATACTACTACAGGCTCTGTTCCCTATTTATTTTTCATGGAGTACAGCACATTTTGTCTTCAAATTCTGCTGATTGTCAATAGCATTCAATCATTTTCATCCAAGGAAAACAATATTAAATCTCCTGAATACACGGGGTGGGGTGGGGAGAGGGATAAAGCGAGTCTCAGATATTCTGCTTCTCACTCAGACACTCAGAAAGCCTCAGCCTCAGTCCTGTAGTTCCTATTTTCTTATTATTGTATACAGAAGCCGATTGATGTTGTTTGTAGATCATATTAAAAACAAAAATGTATTTTCCTCTCTTTTGCTGTGCTGGCTGGACATGGTCAGTACCTGAATGTTTTGGGGCTGAGAGCCATTTGGAGTTGAGTTATACATGTTGTGCAGCATTGAGTGCTGTCCCACTGCTGTCCATTGTGCAATCAGGACATGTTCCCATACAATGAGATTTCATTGTGACTTGGCATCAGGGGAAGTACATATCAGAGTGAAGTGACTTTTACCCAAAAGAAGGAAGTGAAACAAATCACCATAGACTCCGGCCTACATGGGTACCACTTCTTCTCAAGTCTGGTTAAATAGCAGCTGCCTCTCAGTTAAGGAATGGAAAGACACAGGAGATTTATCAAAGCAAAATGCAGATTAGAGAGAGAGAGAGAAAAAAAGAGTTAGTGACCTCAACCCTCCCAAAGACTCTCAGCTCAGATGAATTGTCCAGCCCCGGTGGACATAACAACAGAGGGCTGCTGATCTCCGTACATACGTATCAAAGCACGAGATACCCCTTTCCAGAGAAGAGGGGAGAGAGGGGGCTGGGAACATCAAAGCCCAATAGCCTTGGTTCATGGTTCCATGTGAACCAACAACACAAGTCAATCAACTACCATGGAAATCGGGTTTATGGTCAGCTCAGTAACGCAGTCACCTCACAACTGGAGGCACATTTTCAGTCTCTTTCATTCTCAATGTTGAAAGATAAGCTGTCTGATTCAGTAAACCCAGCGTCTCACTATACAGGTCAACGGTACAATGGTTAATGATTGTGGCCGCTAAGGTGCCCCCCCCCCCTCATATTCAAACACCGTATAATATCCCCCCCAGCCAGTAACCTGTACACACTGCACTAGACCTCAGGCCTCTCACCCTATTTCCTTGATGCTGTTGCTGGACCAAGAACACTGAGGAGCAAGACCCACAGGAGAAGGAACCGACGATATTGAAGTCCTGTGTCACTTATAACAACAATAAAATCTTTCCATTTGTTATATTGCTTTTCACGTCTTCTAGATGTCTCAAAGCGCTTCACAGAATATACCATAAAGTGAGTTGACTATATATTTGTGGGTGAAACGAGGATGCACTGGGTGTGCTGGGACAAGTGCAGGCCGTTTGTCTTGCGATAGACTCGGTTTGTGGCAGAGTTTAATTGACACTGAGGTCAAGGCAGCACAGGTTCAATCAGTAGCCAAACAACACTGGATGCGTTCTACAAGAAATTAACACTTTGCACTTTAAACTTCTCATCTGAACTATGAATAATTAAACCCAAGATCTGTTTTAAATATGACGGTGATTGCAAAGTTTGGTTGTTGAATGTTCAATATAATTTTAAAGGTCTCGATGTTGATCCTGTGTACTTCTGTTTCAGTGATCGGATACCTCACTGACTGAGTGACTTCTGCCCAGAGTCAAGTTCTGCTGTACACTGTGAGAGTCATTTGATGCAAATTGAGGAGCACATTGTTGGGCAATTGGATGGATTCACTGTCATCATTCACCATCACCTAGAGTAATCAATTCAACAACAACAAAATGGCACTTGTATAGCGCCTTTCACATCAGCAGGATGTCCCAAGGTGCTGGATACCTGCTTCAGACCTGAGCTGAGGCCGGTGGGGGGGGGGGGAAGGAGTTGCCGATGAGTCCACCGAAGAGATTTGAGGCGAGACTTGAAGGAGGCTAGGGAGGGGGCGAGGCAGATGGAGTTCCAGATGTTGGGACATGACTGAAGGCTCGCCCGTCAATGTGGGGCGGGTGTGTCCGTGGTGGGGCTCCATCCCGCAGCTCCTCCGCCTCGCTTCCTCCCTTTCCTCCTTCAAGGCCGGTCTCAAGACCTTCCTCTTCGACCAAGTCTTCGGCTGCCCCACTAATTCTTCCCCCTCTCTCACTCTCCTTCCCCCCACCCCGCTCGGGTCCCGACCAGACTGTTCAGTGCTTTGGAATGTCCTCCTGACGTGAAAGGCTCTATATAAGTGCAATTTTGTTGTTGTTGTTGTCGGGGAGATGTGGAGCAAGTCAGCGCCTGCTGAACGGAGGGGGCAGGTAGGTTGGTAAGGGGATAGCAGGTCACGGATGTGGAGTGGGGCGAGGCCATGGAGGGCTTTAAATGTGAGGACCAGGATCTTGAATTGCATCCTCTGGATGATGGGGAGCCAAGGATGGGGGAGATGGGATCATGGAGTTTGGAACAATAGAGGACACGAGCTGGAGAGTTCTGGATTATTGCCGCCTGTGGAGGGAGGAATTGCGAAGGCCGACCAAGGCATTTGTATAATCGAGCTGGGATGTAATGAAGGCGTGGATGAGGGTTTCAGCAGCTTTAGCGGTGAAGTAGTGGCGGAGTCGGAAAATGTTGCGGAGTGGGGAAAGGTATGTGAGTCATTGCTTGGATGTGAGGCAGGAAAGACAGACAAAATTCTGGTCCTCACCAGGTGCAGCCTCCGGCCTGCTCCATGTACCCTGACCTACCAACCCCACCGTTGGCGGGCGAGCCTTCAGCCACTCTGTCCCCAAGCTCTGGAACTCCATCCGCCTCGCTCCCTCCCTGGCCTCCTACAACTCCCACCTCAAGACCCTCCTCTTCAACAGTCCCATCGGTCACCCTTCCCTCAACTCTCCCCAAACCTGACCCCAGCTCGGGTCTGAAACACTGACTGTCCAGCGCCTTGGGACTCCCTCCCGATATGAAAGGCGCAAAACAAATGTCATTTTGTTGCTGTTATTTCTGCAAGCCCACCGGGCACTACCCTGCGGTGCTATATAAATGCAAATGTTGTTACCTGGGGTGATATAAATCACTGACAATTCCTTTCCCTACACTTTTTCCTAATAAAAAGTGTACAGCAGATCCTGGATATTGAGAACAATTTCCAAAAGCACAGAGTTAATTATCTAAACTGTTTCACTTAATACACATTTCAATTATTTTTTCTCTCAATGCAAAATTACAGCCACCATGATGACAAATTAAATTTGATTGAATATTGTAAGGAACATTATCATCTGCTCACAAAATACAGTCACTCCACTTTACTGTAAACTCTGTGAAGCACTTTGAGATGTCTCAAAGACTTGATATGAAATGCAAGGATATTATTATTACTATATAAAACACAATAATAAATTGTCACTCAATCCACGACTGTTTATGGGTCACTGCTGTAATTGGCTGCCGCGTTTCGCCCACAAATATAAACAGTCAATTCACTTTACAGTACATTCTGTGAAGCGCTTTGAGACGTCTAGAAGTCATGAAAAGCGCTATATCAAATGCAAGGTTTATTATTTTTGTTTTGCTGGCTGGAGCTCTGAATGAACAGTACATTACACCTTGTTGACTTCTCCTGCTAACTGGGAGGTCCTTGACTGTCTGAAACTATCGAAGGTAAATATATCTCTCTCTCTCTCTGTGTGTCTCTCACACTCACTCTCTCCATCTCTTGTGTTTTTCTGTCTGTGTATCTCTCCTCTCTCACATATCCATCCATCCACCCACCCACCCACCCATCCTTCTGTATATTATCACATCCCCCCCGTCTTCACCCCCGTCTCTCTCCCCGTCTCCCTCCCCAGCCTTCTCTCCCCCCCCTCCCTCTGTCTCTCCCCCTCCCCCCCACCCCCCCGTCTCTCTCCCCCTCCCCCCTTGCATACCTGTACATTGTATTCGAGGACTATGAATACAATATGGCGGCTTGCAACTCGGTCTGTGCATTGTGTATAGAGATGAGCATTCTGGGTCTTGTAGTTCAGTGCGCGCGCATTCTGATTTTTTTCGATATATCGATATTTTTAAAATGCCTATATCGGCGTATCGATATGAAAATTATATCGGATATAACCAATATATCGATATATCGCTGGACCCTAGTGTGTGTAAACATTCGTTATAGCGAAAGCAGCCTTTGTTAAGCGGAAAATTGGTACAAATAGAAACCCTCGTTATAGTGAAGTTTCGTTAACCGGACGTTCGGTAAGCGGGGTCTACCTGTATTAAAATACATTAATCCAACTACAACAAAACTGCAACCCAGCTAGACTTCCGAACAATTAAAAAATACTTTAAAATTAGGTACTCACAAACAGGCGTACACATACTGGCGTTCATAAACAGGTACAACAACAACATTACATTTGTATCGTGGCTTTCATGTTGGGAGGACATCCTAAGGTGCTGGACTGTCAGTGTTTCAGACCTGGGATCAGGGATGGCAGTACTCACAGACAGGCACCCACATACAGGGACAAGGATCTCATACAGAGGAAGACAGGAGGGAAATAGGTCAAATTTGAAAATGTGGGGAAACCTCCTCATATAGATAAATGATGTGCCATTTGTGTGCTAATGATATGTGCTAATAACATCATGTGGCCACCAAAAACAGTCACTACACTGGGTATCTGGGACTGTTCAATGCAGTCACTATCAGGCAAGTTCTTTCTTTCTCAATCTTTTCAGCTCCAGGGAATAGCAGCCAAGTTTACCCAGTTTCCTGCTCACCCCAGACGTCATTCCGGTGAATCATCCCAGTTGTTTGGCTTCTTTGTTACCTTAGCTCGTCAGTATTGCTTGGATTAAAGTGTTCCATGTAATGTACACAGTAGGGTCCGGCGATATATTGGTTATATCGGTATAATTTTTCATATTGATATATCGATATCGGAATTTCAAATATATCTATATATCGAAAAATTCTATATAAAAAAATCAGTATATTGTAAATATCGGTATATCGTAAATATCGGTATATCGTAAATATCGGTATATCGTTTCCGGCGATATATTGGTATTATCGGTATAATGCGAAGTTTTCCAACTCACTTTGTCGCCGGCATTGCAACCTCCTGGGCCTAGAGCACGGAATGCACGCACGTCCCCGAATGCGCGCGCATGCGCAGTATAAAAAACACCGGAAATATCGGTACATATCGATATGAGCCCACCGATATATCGATATCGGAAAATTTCCATACTGACTCCATACTTTCCATAGTACTCAGGCTTGAAAATATATGAATAGACTGATATGGAATAATCACCTACAAAATATACAATCAATTCACTTGATAGTGTATTCTGTGAAGCGCTTTGAGACGTCTAAAAGACGTGAAAAGCGTTATATCAAATACAAGGATTATTATTGAAGGGATTATTACCCCTGGAAAAGCAATCTGCTAATCACCCTGGGTCCTACTTACTGTTAGGTAAACAGAGGCGGTATGTGGAGTAAGGAAACTTGCTCAACGTTTCTCCCTACACAAGAGAGAGTTAAAAAAACAAAAAGTGGTAGAAATACCATGAAGTGAAAAAGTGTGAATGGTAAAATATTTAGTGAAAACTTACCTTCTCATAGCTTGGATCTGATAAGATACTTATGTCTCTGTCCTCACAGGGTGCCGTATGTGATTTAAAAATAGGTTGCTTATCTTTCGGGGAAATAGTCCAGAAATAGAAACTATGAACCTGAATCAGACAGTGCCTCTTCCAGCTGATTGCGGACTTCAGGCCTGATTTCTAATGAGTGCCTCTCAAATCCATCTGATTCTGTCTGAACTGTTTTGAGATAAAAATGTAACATCTGGAGTTCCTCAGTGATCTGATGGATAAAGGCAACAAGCTGTATAAACCCGAGGTTATCCGTCTGAAGTTAGGCACTGCTGTCCATAGAGTACCTTCTAGGAGAGAACTGGGAGAATAAATTAAAATGTTCTCGCATGCAAGAGACCTGGGTTTGATTCCTGGCAGGTCAGGGCGAAAACCTGGGTAAGTTTCCTTACTCCACATGCCTGATAATAATCCCTCAAAAAAACAATAAAAAATTGGTAATTTCAATTCATAACTGTTTATGGGACACTGCTGTACATAATTAGCTGCCGTGTTTCGCCAAATACAAATATAGTCAATTCACTTTGCAATATATTCTGTGAAGTGCAGGAATTATCATTATTATTATTAATTCAAACTTCACTCAAAAATACTTTATCCCCGTTAAAGTTCTGCACTTCTTATTGTCTTCCCTCCTCTCCTAAATACTGTGATTGTGATCATTGGTGGTTGGTCAAACTCTGTGACCTCACACAGTTTCAGTGTTCATGTGGAAGCCAAGACATTGCTGTCAAGTTATTTGGTCCATGTGAGTGAGCATCAGGACAAGTCTGACTGTATGTTTCCGTGGTATCTGTGTACACTTTTCACCAGAGATCAGGAGATCAAATCTCAACATGGTTTGGCCTTCAGCCACTTGGGGGCTGAGAATTATTGTGATAACAATGGTACTTAGCTCAGAGAGTCAATTAAACCCTGAGGGGATTTGCCTGTTGACCAGGGCAGTGTCTTCACCAACTGAGGTCAGAAAAAAAACACAATAAGGGGGTGAAGCCTAAAAAAGACAGGACTTTGGTGATGGTTAATGAGGTTAGCTAGTGCTCAGGTGAGCCTTAATGTCCAGTTTTCATTTCCATGTAATACTTAGTGTGTCAAGTCATGACCCGCTCTGCTTTCCCTCACCTCCGCAACATTGCCTGATTCCGCCACTAACTCACCCCTCACTGCTGAAACCCTCATTCATGCCTTCATAACATCCAGGCTAGACTATGCCAAAACCCTGCTTGTTGGTCTTCCCAAATTCCTCCTTCCATAGGCCCCAAATCATCCCGAACCCTGCCGCCCATGTCCTCTACTGGTCCAAACTCTGTGATCCTATCACCCTCATCCTTGCCCATCCCCATTGGCTCCCCATCACCCAGAGGGATTCAAAGCCCTCCATGGCCTCGCTCCTCCTTTCCTCTACAACCTTCTAACCCTCTACCAACCTGCCCGAACCCTCCACTCAGTGGCCCTGCCTGCTTCTCATCTCTGGCCTCGCACGTCCCCACCATCAGAGATGTGCGACAGCGTCTTGGGACGTCCTCTCGATGTGAAAGGCGCTATATAAATGTAAGTTTTGATTGATTGATTAACAGGCGAGCCTTCAGCTATTCTATCTCCACACCCTCTGGAACTCCATCCCGCATTCCCTCCACCTCGCCCCATCCCTTGCCTCCTCTTGATGTTGTAACTAACAGCAGGCTGACAACTGTACAGTGTGTCATCTCAAACTGCTATAATCCTCTTGAACATTCAGTTTTCCGCAGTAAAGCAGGTCCACAATCTCGTAAATTCCTCCAAATCTAAATGAAACATAAACTTTCACCCAATGGATTAAACCTCAAGGCTTGAGCAGGGGATATATCGATAGTTCATTCACAAGCCTGCCGGGCATTGAAATCTACGTAGACCCTCATTTTAAATGAGGACACACAGGCAACAAGACTGTGGTTGGAGTTACTTCTTTAGAACTTCAGACCACAGCTTTCTTGTATTTCCTCTTTCTCAAACCACCAACTGGTGTCTATCCAATTCTGCCTTTTGAAATCTGTTTTGTTAATTATCCCATTTTGATGATTTCGCATGGCAAGTTTCATTTTCAAGGGAACCCCGATTGGAATACACAGATTAAAAAGAAATAGTAGGGAGTAGAAACTCTTTCAAATGGATGGCGACAGCCTCACCAATGCTGGAGTCATTTACGCCTGTAATAGATCCCTGCTGTACTGTGCAGAAGTAACCCATGTAGTAACCAGCTGTGTGAGAGATTAACCTATTTCTCCTTGATAAACATACCTGTCACTGTTAATGTGATTCTATCTCTGCTGTGCACTGCGCGTTGAATAGATTTTGCTTCCGTTTTGAGGCTAAGCCCCACACGATACATCTTCTCCCCTGTGAGGTACTGGTTATTATCTTGGGTCATTGGTGTTGTAATTTATGTATCATAAAACACGGCACCCCAGGAGATGGGAAATACTGTGTCAAGTTGTTTGTTGGCAGAAGATGTCATCTCGGCTACTTCTTGTTTCCATTTGCACAATGTTATTGTTGAACGCACCTGGCTCAAATCTGGCCTCATGGTCCACCGCCAAATCTGGCTGGACCGCATCAAATGTTACCGCTCCGCCCTAGCCACCGCCAAATCAGCCTTCTACTCCAGGATAATCCTGGAAGCGAAGGACAACCACCGCCTCCTCTTCGCCACCACCAACCAGCTCCTCCCCGCCCCCCCCCCGCCTCACTTCGCAGATCCTCTCCTCAAACGATCGTTGTGAGGAGATGCTGGACTTCCTCGAGTCCAAAATAGAGAGAATCCGCTCTGCGGTTTCCTCCCCCCACCTCTCCTCCACCTCCGCGCCCTCATCAGTTACCTCAACCCCTACTCACCCCCCATTTCACACTTTCAACCCCACCACCCCGCTTTCAGTCACAAAAATAATTACCTCCATAAAACCCACCATGTGTTCATTGGACCTCATCCCCACCCCCCTCCTCCGCACCCAGCTCCATTTTTTGGCCCCGCTCATTTCTGACACCATCAACCTTTCCCTCTCCTCAGGCACCGTCCCTACCTCGCTTAAAACAGCCACCATCACCCCTATCCTGAAGAAACCCTCCCTTGATGCATCGCAACCATCAAGCTACCGACCCATCTCCAACCTCCCGTTTTTATCCAAGGTCCTTGAAAGAGTGGTTGCCTCCCAGCTCCGCTCTTTCCTTTCAACTCACTCACTCCTTGAACCCCTCCAATCAGGTTTCCGCCCAATTCACAGCACAGAAACTGCCCTGGTTAAGGTTACAAATGACATCCTAACCGCCTGTGACCAGGGCTCCCTTTGCCTCCTCGTCCTCCTTGACCTGTCTGCTGCGTTCGACACAGTCGATCACACCATCCTCCTCCAATGTCTTTCCTCCCACCTCAACCTTCAAGGCACAGTCCTTGACTGGTTCCATTCCTACCTGACCCACCGTTTACACTTTGTTTCTTCCAACGGTTTTTCCTCAAACCCCCGCACAGTTTCTCACGACGTCCCTCAGGGCTCTGTCCTAGGCCCCTTCCTTTTCACCATTTACACACTCCCTCTGGGCGATGTCATCCGCAAACATGGGGTAAATTTCCACATGTATGCGGACGATACCCAGCTGTACCTTTCTGCCTCATCCCTCAACCCCCAGACCATCGATGTTCTGACAGCATGTCTGTCCGACATCGAGTCCTGGACGAGGGACAACTTCTTGCAATTGAACGTGATAAGACCGAGGCCCTCCTGATTGGCTCAAGCCAGCGCCTCCGCACATCGGGCGCTGCCAGCCTCAACATCCAAGGCTGCACTATCCACCTCACAAAGCAATCAGGAACCTCGGCATCATGTTCGATCAAAAACTTTCCTTCCTCCCCCACATCCATGCCTTGACCGGCACCGCTTATTTCCACCTGTGCAACATTGCCAGGCTCCGCAATTATCTTACCCCCCGCGCTGCCGAAACACTCGTGCACGCGTACATCACCTCACGGCTGGACTACGGAAACTCTCTCATCGTCGGCCTCCCCAGTTCCTCCATTCACAGGCTGCAGGTCATCCAAAACTCTGCAGCCCGTGTATTATCCCGCACCCGCCTCCGTGACCACATAACCCCCACCCTCGCCCGTCTCCATTGGCTCCCCATTCTCCAGAAGATCGAGTTCAAGATCCTCGTCCTCACCTTCAAGGCCTTACACGGCCTTGCCCCGCCCTATTTAACCAATCTACTTTCCCCCTACAAGCCCACCCGGACCCTCCGTTCAACAGGACTTGGCCTGCTCCAAGCCCCCTGCCCAAACCGCCCCACCATCGGAGGCCGGGCCTTCAGTTTCTCCGCTCCCACCCTATGGAATACCATCCCCCAATCCCTCCGTCTCATTTCTTCCCTTTCCTCTTTCAAGGCCGGTTTGAAGACTTTCCTCTTCGACCTTGCCTTTTATTCCACCCCAAATTTTTTGACCTCCCCTTTGTGTTTCACCCCTTCCCAAACACTCCCCTCCCAGCTCGGGTCACATGCCTCCTGTGCAGCGCCTTGGGACGTCCTCCCGACGTGAAAGGCGCTCTATAAATGTAATTTGTTGTTGTTGTTGTTATATGTATTTAATACAATTGCTGTGGAGAGATCATTCAGAGCAATCCAGGCATTCGTGTGAGATATGAAAAATATCCAGTGCCAACGATTTGCCTTCCAGACGAAAAATACATCAGCAGCAGAAGTCAGAGACATCTGGTGACGTCCACAAACACTGCACAGGCAATTCTCTCTCTTTCCCTTTCTCTTCGCCTTCTACTTTAGACCTACATTCAAATAACCCACAAAGCAACCACACAGCACAAGCTACACAAACCCGGACCTGCAAGAATTGCCATTAAATACACAATAAATCTGTATTGATAATAGGTTGAAGATTTCAAAGTGAGTTACCGTCAAAGGGCAGCCATCATTTTTGAGGCAATTGCAGAGGCCACTCTGCTAGACTGTGGGTTAGATCAAACGTCCCACCACAAACAGTTAAAAGAACAATGTGTTTTAAATTTTGTATAATTTAGTGATGGATCAATTCAAATGAGTCGCAATGTGCTGCTGCTGCACATTGACCTTCATGAAGCTTGGCTGAACATTCGACATTTGGTCAGACAGTAAACCTCCCATGTCCGGCCAACAGACAGTCAGCTATGGAAATCTGTGAGATGGAAACTCAGCATGTTCATACATGTTGTTCTTTGAGAATCGCATATAATTAATAGATTCCTAGTTACTATGTTTACTGACATTATTTAAACTGACTATAGATGCATTTATCTACAGTCCTGTAGCTCAATGGTTAGAGGACTTACCTCATAAGTGAGAGACCTGAGTTCGATTCCCAGGCTTGCCGAAACATTGGGCAACTTTCCCTACTCCACACATCCATGTTTACCTGGCATTAAGTAGGAACATGGTTGTTAGTCGGTTGACAGATTACTTTAATTCCTACAAAAAAAAGAAATCAGTCACTTCAATCCACGACTGTTTGTGGGACACTGCTGTGCACAATCGGCTGCCACGTTTCACACACAAATATAGTTTTTACAGTGAGTGAAGCGCTTTGAAACGTCTCAAAGACATGATAAGGCACTGTATCAAATGCAATGATTATTATTAATACTCACCCGCTCCAAGCTTCACTCCCCCATTACCCCAGTCCTTGCCAGACTTCACTGGCTCCCTATCCCAGAGAGGATCGACTTCAAGATCCTCACCCTTGTTTTCAAATCCCTCCACTCCTCTGATCTCCTCTCCCCCCAACCCAGCACCCGCTGCCTTCGCTCCTCTGGGTCCGGCCTCCTCCATGTCCCCGAATCCTCCGCTCCACCCTCGGTTGCCGTGCCTTCAGCCACTTAGCCCCGAGGCTCTGGAACTCCCTTCCTCACTCCCTTCGCCTCGCCCCCTCTCTTCCCAGTTTCAGGTCACAGCTGAAGACCTTTCTCTTCTTTTGGTCACCTTTCTGCCCCTGCCCCTGGCTAGGCCCCGGGATCCGCTACTGTAAAGCGCTCTGAGACGTCGTCCAGCGTGGAGGGCGCTATATAAATCGAAGTTGTTGTTGTTGTTTAAGAGGCAGCTAGACTTTCACATGATGGAGCTGAGAAGAGTATGGGAGGTGGGGAGTAACAGACACATATGGATTATAAATACCAGCACAGACTGGATGAACCATATGGTCAAAATTGTTGTATAATCTATGTAAATATCTGACCCCAATTTTCAGGAAATGTAAGAACTGAGACAGGTTTATCTTACACTAATTATAATAATAATAATCCTTGCATTTGCTTTCCAAGGCCCTGGAAGGAGTCGTTGCTTCCCAGCTTCGCTCCTTCCTCTCCCGCCACTCCCTCCTCGAACCCATTCAATCTGGCTTCCATGCCGCCCACAGCACCGAGACAGCCCTGGTCAAAGTCTCTAACGATATTCTCAACATCTGTGACCTCTGCCTTCTTGTCCTCCATAAGAACATAAGAATTAGGAGCAGGAGTAGGCCATTCGGCCTCTCGAGCCTGCCCCGCCATTTGATAAGATCATGGCTAATCTTCTGACCTAACTCTAATTACCTGCCCTATCCCTATATCCCTTAATCCCTCTATTTTTTAAAAAATCTATCAGTCTCAGCCTTGAAAATGTTCAAGAACTGAGCATCTACAGTCCTCTGAGTGAAGGAATGTTTCCTCAACTCTCTTCTAAAAGACTGACCCTTAAATTTAAGATTATGATCCATGGTTATAGATTCTCCTACCAGGGGAAACAGTCCCTCACTGTCTACTTTATCCAGCCCTTTAAGAATCTTATATGTTTCAATAAGATCTCCCCTAATTCTTCAGGTTGCTCACTCAACCTTGCCAAGCCAATCAGGAATCTAGGTATCTTGATCGACCCTCAACTGTTATTCCTCCCCCAAATCCAAGCCATGACCCGCTCTGCCTTTTCCCATCTCCGCAACATTTCCCAACTCCGTCATTATCTCATCCCTGAAGCTGCTGAAACAGTCATCCACACCTTCATTACATCCCAGCTCGATTATGCAAATGCTTTGCTGGTCGGTCTTCCCAATTCCTCCCTCCCCAGGCTGCAGTTAATCCAGAACTCTGCGGCCCGTGTCCTCTACCGCTCCAAACTTCCGTGACCCCATCTCCCCCATCCTTGCCCAACTCCATTGTCTCCCCATCACCCAGAGGATCCAATTCAAAATCCTGGTCCTCACATTTAAAGCCCTCCACAATCTCGCCCCATCCTACATCCATGACCTCCTATCCCCTTACCGACCTGCCTTTCCCCTCCGCTCAGTAGATTCTGGCCTGCTCCATGTCCCCCGACCCACCCGCCCAACCATTGGCGGGTGAGCCTTCAGTCACTCTGAATTCCATCTCGAAGTGCCTCCGCTTCGCACCCCACCCCTGGCCTCCTTCAAGTCTCGCCTTAAAACCCTCCTCTTCAATGGTGCCATCAGCGAATGCTCTCCCCCCACCCACCCCCGCACCCCAACCCCTCAGGTCTGAAGTAGTAACCTGTCCAGCACCTTGGGACATCCTCCTGACGTGAAATACAAACGTAATTTGTTGTTTTCACATCTTATCGACGTCTCAAAGCGCTTCACCTAATAAATTGTAAAGTGAATTGACTGTATATTTTTGGGCAAAACGCGACAGCCAAGTGTGCACAGCAGCGTCCCCACAAACAGTCGTGGATTGAAATTACCATTTTTATTATTGTTTTTTTGGTGAGATTCCTAGCGTCAAAACACACCAGTTTGAATCTTTCTTCGTACGGAGGATACAATTCAAGATCCTGGTCCTCACCTTCAAAGCCCTCCATGTTTTAGCTCCCCCTTTCCTCTACAACTTCCTAAACCCCTATCAACCTGCCCGCTCCCTCCACTCAGTGGCTCTGCCTGTTTCACATCTCTGGCCTCGCCCACCCACACCATCAGCGGGTGAGCCTTCAGTCACTCTGCACCCCCACCCTCTGGAACTCCATCCCGCAGTCCCTCCACCTCGCCCCATCCCTCGCCACTTTCCAGATCTGTCTCAAGACCCTCTTCTTCGTCCCTGTCTTTGATCACCCTCTTTCCCCACTATCCTCCACCCTCCCCGATCACGACCCCCAGCTCAGGTCTGAAACATAGATTGGTCAGCGCCGTGGGATGTCCTCCTGATGTGAAAGGCTCTCTATAAATGTAAGTTTGTTGTTGTACTTTGTTGTCCTCCCGACGTAAAAGGTGCTGTACAAATGTAATATTGTTCTTACAAGAGTAAACAAGTTACACTGCTCACTCAGAAAGGCTCCTTTATATCAAACGCAAGGATTATTATTAACTCTCTAGATCATAACCAACCGCAGTAACAACTCCACTCTGAACTGGAATATGCGCAACTTGCTTTTCTCCATGAAAGCCACCCTTAACTGCCAATAATTGTAATAGGTGATCAGAAATGCTGTTACATTTAAATAGACTTGAACCATTGCAATATCCTTTTGGTGTATATTGCAGTGATCCACATCTACTTCATTTTATAAACAATTACTTATAATAATAATCCTTGCATTTTGATATAGAGCTTTTCGTATCTTCTCAAAGCACTTCACAGAATATACTGTAAAGTGAATTGTCTGTATATTTCTGGGCGAAACGCGGCAGCCAATTGCGCTTGAGTTGTTCACCATACCGTGACCCTATTCTAGTCTGCTCATAACAGAGGCCTGGCTTTAACAGTGTGTTTACTTCTGGTACAGAGCAGACAGCTTCCTTGAATTAGGAGTTAAAAGAGAAAATATTTCCAGACAGTTGCATTCTACAAAGGCAGTTTGTTTTTGTAATATGACATTTGTCATTTGATCAAACCACACACATTAATATGATCATATTATACACAGGATAATGAAGTCCTGGGAAAGCTTTCCCATCGAAAAGTCACTCCTGTTGCTTGTTTTTTTTCTTCTATTAAATCTCTGTCTTCCTGTACATGACCCAAAGCCACAGCAACATCACAGGGGCCCAAGCGCAGCAAGAATAGTACAAGATGCATATTAAAGCTGACTTCTCACCAGAGCCCGGGGTAGGGAGGCCAATAATAGAGATCAGGTAGCTGAGCACAGACAGGAATCCAACCTTCCCTGCGCTACAGCAAACAGTGAATTCACACTCCACACCATCAAAACAGATTACCAGGATGTGGTTTATTCACTATGCGAGAGCAATGAGTTTCTCACACTAACCCCAATCACCCATGAATTCCTATTGTTTGTTATTGGACAGTTTAACATCACACACAAAAAATCCAAATTCAGACTGGTGTCAATAGGTAACCCAGTCAGGGGAAATCCAGAACCTACAGCAAAACAGCTAACTAATGCAATGGCTTCCAACTGTCAGTGCCACCAGGAAGTCATGAGAGGCACAGATTCCTTGATTACCTTAACATTTAGCTCATCACAGTGTCAGCATCCTCGATAAAGTGACAGAGAGAGCCACCGGCCCTTTAAAAACCTGTAATAAAATGCAGTAGTTCCAATCATACATCATTGCCTTAAACCTTAGCTCCACACATAATGTCAGACTCTCTCGAAACTGATCGGTGAGCCACAGGCTATTTAAAGACCTTCAGTAAAATAGCTCAATCTATACTACCAGCTCCACACACAGTGACAGTGACCTCAATACATTTGCTTAAGTCAAAGAGCTCTTTATAAATAACCACTGAACCTAGTATGCACAGAACTATTTTTTGAAACTGTATTTTATATTAACTAACCAAAATATGTACTGTAATACGCAAGATAATCGCAGCAGCTTAATTAACATAATACATTGTTTTATTTCCTGTAATGCTTCAATCAAAACAAAATTCATTAGACTCAGCTGCTGTTCAAACCATATCCTGAATCTTCAGACAATATTTCATTGGCACCTGCACTGCTACCAGTATACTGCTGAATATTTCCACTAAGTACAACAAAATTATATTTGTGTAGCGCCTTTCACAAGAGGTTGTTTACCAACAGGAATCTTTTTCAGTAAAAGCTCCACGGACAATAATAATAATAATAATAATACTATGTATTGATGTAGCGTCTTATAGAACGTCTTAAAGCACTTCACAGAATATTTGGTAAATGGATTGACTGGGTATTTAGTGAGTGAGTCAATTGTGCACAGCAGTGTCCCATTAACTGTAACCTCCTCGCTGGTGGTGCTCACACCTTAAGTCAAGAGGCTGAGTGTCGTGACCGAGTGACAGCTGACTGGGATTAGATGCTTTGCTGGGCAATCAGCAGCCTCTGACCACGACACCAAACTTCACAGAAGTTTTGTTTTAAAACCATAAGTGGCAGAGAAGCCCATTAAATGTCTGTAACAAGATACAGTTGTTCTAACTGTACATTACTTCCTTGCACCTCAGCTCCTCACACAATACCAGTCAGTGCCCCTGGAAACCGATAAGGCAACACACGCTCTTTTTTCAAAAAACTGTTCGTTTTTAAACAGGGGATTTCCTCATTTTGTTTACTCTTTCCTGACAGAGTCTTCTCCTGGGTATTATTTTTGTTAAGTTTTCTCCGCTCTCCTCTGTACAGCTTATGGACATGCAACCAGCGGCGTCACAGCACAGCTCAACTTCAGATCAACAGGCTGTACACCTCTGTAGCCAGCAGTGACAGACTGTATCCTTGCACCTACAGGCCATTGTCATTGTTAGTGTTGCTTGGCGGACAGATAGATCAATTTGTCCAATTAAACACTGTGTATATCACTGGCTGAGGCCCCCCTGCCCTCAAATAGGTTGGTCGGATGTCCCACAGTGAGAAATACGACACTCTGATCACTCACCCACCCTCTCCAGATCAGCAGCTAAAATAAAAACTAATCTCAAACCGAACAGTGACTTCAGCAACGTCAGCTCAGAAATGGACATCTTCCAAATTCCAGAGAGGGCGAGCCTCCATGTCAGCTCTCTAAACAACTTTATCGGAACAGACGGGAACAAAAAAAACACAGAGAACTAGGTACATCTTACTCAAAGCACTTATTTGAACAAGTTGCCTTCTCTCTAAATAGTAAAGCAAGTTATCTTCATCAGAAGAACTTGGAAATATTAAGTGAAGATTTATGATTTTAAAATAAAGGCCGTCACCTCTCTCGGTCTACAGTTAATTCTCACAAAGTGAATACTCTACTTTGCACAACATTCACTGAACAGAAGGATTTACTTATCAGGAATTCACAGAGAAGCAGTTAAGAAGGATTAAGAGGTCTCTCTTGTGGAAATTTCTCTGATACTTTGCACCACAATGGAAGGTTGCTCAAATGTAAACTTTCTAATACAATTATTACACTTTCTTATGGTAGATTACATGGTAATTATTACAAAAGATATAACATTGGAGGCCTGTAGCTCAGTGGTTAGAAAGTGAAAGGCCTGGGTTCTATTCCCGGCAGGCCAGGGCGAAACCTTGGGCAATAATAATGCCCAAGGTTGATAATAATCCCTCAAAAAAAACAAAAAAAAATTGGTCATTTCAATCCACAACTATTTGAATTTTCTCTTTTAACTCCTAATTCAAGGAAGCTGTCTGCTCTGTACCAGAAGTAAACACACTGTTAAAGCGAGGCCTCCATTATGAACAGACCAGAATAGGGTATGATGAACAACACAAGCGCAATTGGCTGTCACGTTTCGCCCACAAATATACAGACAATTCATTTTACAGTATATTCTGCGAAGCGCTTTGAGACACAGTCTAGAAGACGTGAAAACCACCATATCAAATGCAAAGATTATAACAGCAGATACACACCTGGTAAAATGCCCAACTTTTCCCCAAATAAATCTAGACTAATTTCACAGAGCTAAAGAAATAAATTGATCTATTGACAGAAGTGAGTGAACATAATGTTTCTGGAAAGAAAATAGATTTATGTTTTCAATTCTATTCACTTCACCGAAATGTGCACTTTCTTTAAATCATTCAAGTGGAAATGACGATTTCTATAAAATCCAACTGTCTAGCACTTTGCCAGTGGGAAGTCTTCAGTACGTTATGTACATACAAACACATTGGTCAGTTAAACTCACAGCTTATCTCAGACCAACAAGCAATTGACAAATCAATAGCTACTTACACAAGCCAAGAAACCTCAGGCTTCATACCCTTGTTCCAAAACATTACGAGAGACCCAACCTTTGTACATACTCTGGTTAAACCAAGCCAACTCAATCTTCTTTCCAAAACACTATTGTGCTTTAGTTTATTTGTACAATCCTCTCCCCCCAGCTCTCTCCCCCAGCCCTCTCCCCCTCTCCCCCCAGCCCTCTCCCGCAGCCCTCTCCCCCAGCCCTCTCCCCCAGCCCTCTCCCCCAGCCCTCTCCCGCAGCCCTCTCCCCCAGCCCTCTCCACCAGCCCACTCCCCCAGCCCTCTCCCGCAGCCCTCTCCCCCAGCCCTCTCCACCAGCCCACTCCCCCCAGCCCTCTCCCCCAGCCCTCTCCCGCAGCCCTCTCCCCCAGCCCACTCCCCCCAGCCCTCTCCCCCCAGCCCTCTCCCCCAGCCCTCTCCCCCCAGCCCTCTCCCCCAGCCCACTCCCCCCAGCCCTCTCCCCCCAGCCCTCTCCCCCAGCCCTCTCCCCCCAGCCCTCTCCCCCCAGCCCTCTCCCCCAGCCCTCTCCCCCCAGCCCTCTCCACCAGCCCACTCCCCCCAGCCCTCTCCCCCAGCCCTCTCCCGCAGCCCTCTCCCCCAGCCCACTCCCCCCAGCCCTCTCCCCCCAGCCCTCTCCCCCAGCCCTCTCCCCCCAGCCCTCTCCCCCAGCCCACTCCCCCCAGCCCTCTCCCGCAGCCCACTCCCCCAGCCCTCTCCCGCAGCCCTCTCCCCCAGCCCTCTCCACCAGCCCACTCCCCCCAGCCCTCTCCCCCCAGCCCACTCCCCCCAGCCCACTCCCCCCAGCCCTCTCCCCCCAGCCCTCTCCCCCAGCCCTCTCCCCCCAGCCCTCTCCCCCCAGCCCACTCCCCCCAGCCCTCTCCCGCAGCCCTCTCCCCCCAGCCCTCTCCCGCAGCTCTCTCCCCCCAGTCCTCTCCCCCCAGTCCTCTCCCCCCAACCCTCTCCCCCCAGCCCTCTCCCCTCAGCCCTCTCCCCTCAGCCCACTCCCCGCAGCCCTCTCCCCGCAGCCCTCTCCCCCCAGTCCTCTCCCCTAGCCCTCTCCCCCCAGCTCAGCACAATGCTATGACATACAATTAGAAGTGGGAGCAGCACTTCAAGGAATACACTCAATTTTGAGTGACTGGGTGGAGTGAGTGAGTGAGTGAGTGAGTGACTGACTGACTGACTGACTGTATGAGTGGCTGTGAGAGTAACTGACTGAGTTAATGACTGTGAGAGTGACTGACTGACTGATTGAGTGAGTTGGTGACTGACTAACTGTGTGAGTGACTGACTGAGTTAGTGAATGTGAGTGTGACTGACTGACTGACTGACACATGCAGTGCTGTTTGAAGTTTGGTTAAAGTTCGATAAAAATTATAAATGTAACAACAGCCAGGATAAGTTCTCCCTGCCTGGGATTCTGGGTACAGTTCAAAGCCGTTAAAACTGTAAATACCTTTCTCTCCAACATTATTTAAAGCTGTCAGTCTGACAATCAGTCAAATCCAATTCATCACAGAAATCCGCGGTAATCCCGTTGGAATGTACACGATTACTTCCAGATGTGGTCCCCAGGAATATTGCCTTTTTAGACAGTTTTCCCTCTTTTTGTATAAAGTAATAAATTACCCAGACATATCAAAGTTTTTGTTTTCGTTTCTGAAGAGTCGATGTTGAGATGAGCATCTGCAGAGGCAGAGTGAACTCCAGTGACCTGAGACACAGAGACAGACAGCACTCAGCAAACATTCCAGCCACAGTCCTGCACTCAAACCCCATGGGCTCACTGCCCTGAGAGACCGGCCTCCGCCGAAACTCTGATTAGATTCTTCAAATGGCATCCCACAAAAGTGGGTTAAGTTCCGTAAAATAAAACCCTTGTGTTTCTTATTTACCGCAACATTCCAACCAGGGCCTGTCCTGCACTAGGTCCTGCTCTGTCCTGGATTAGGTTTCATGGCAATTGAGCAACTCAATGATCAGGTTTAATTGGGGCCGGCTACCCTGACACTGCAGGGGCCCCGGGCACCCAGGCCAACAGCCCGAGCTGCCCCGCCCCCCCGAGCGGCCCCGCCCCGAACCCCCGCGCCCCGCCCCCGCCCCGCCCCCCCGCCCCGGGCCCCGCCCCCCGCCCCGACACCTCGCCCCGCCCCCCCGACCCGGCCCGACCCCCCGCGCCCCGCCCCGCCCCCCGCCCCGCCCCGAACCCCCGCGCCCCGCCCCGAACCCCCCCGCCCCGCCCCCCGCCCCCGCCCCGACACCTCGCCCCGCCCCCCCCGCCCCGACACCCCGGGCACCCAGGCCAACACCCCGAGCGGCCCCGCCCCCCGCCCCGACACCTCGCCCCGCCCCCCCGCCCCCCGCCCCGCCCCCCAGCCCCCCCCCGCCCCGACACCTCGCCCCGCCCCCCCCGCCCCCCCCCCCCAGCCCCCGCCCCCCGCCCCCGCCACGCCCCGCCCCCCGCGCCCCGCCCCGACCCCCCCCCCCCCCGCCCGCCCCGACCCCCCCCCCCCGCCCGCCCCGACCCCCGCCCCGCCCCCGCCCCGCCCCGACACCCCGGGGCGGGGGGGGGGGTGTGTGGGGGGGATGGGGTTTGTGTGTGGGGGGGAGGGGGGGGGGGTGTTTGTGGGGGGGGAGGAGGGGGGGGGGTGTGTGGGGGTGTGTTTGTGGGGGTGGGGGGCGTGTGGGTGTGGGGGTGGGGGGGTGCGGGGAAGGGGATTGTGGGGGGGAGGGGGAATTGTTTGGGTGGGGGGGGGGTGTGGGGGGAAGGGGATTGTGGGGGTGGGGGGGGGTGTGTGGGGTTGGGGGGAGGGGTGATTGTGAGGATGGGGGGGGTGTGTGTGTGGGGGTGGGGGGGGGTGTGTGGGGGGGGGGGGGGATTGTGAGGATGGGGGGGTGTGTGTGTGGGGGTGGGGGGAGGGGGGGTGTGGGGGGTGTGTGGGGGTGGGGGGGGGGGGAGGGGTGATTGTGGGGGTGGGGGGGGGGTGGGGGTGTGTGGGGGGGAGGGGGGGGTGGGGTGTGTGGGGGGGGGGGAGGTGGGATTGTGGGGGTGGGGTGTGTGGGGGGGGGGGAGGTGGGATTGTGGGGGGTGGGGGGGGGATTGTGGGGGGGGGAGGGGGGATTGTGGGGGTGGGGGGATA
>CM068768.1:451667-651672 GCA_035084275.1 Hydrolagus colliei
TCACAGGGTTCTCATACAGTGGCCTCCATGAATGTGCTCCCAGGTTACGGTACAGCCACTCAAACACAAACATGAGACTGGACAGCAACCTCACAGCGCTCCGCTGTGCAGGGCTCAGCCTCATTTTATTTTTGGTCAACTGGGTGTCTAACACATGTAGAAACCCATCACCATTGCCTGAGAGTCTCCAAACCAAGCTGAGAATTCCCCACATCCCACCTACACATGGAAATCCCAGAGATGGATTGTTGGAATGGAATGTGCTTTCTCTCTTTCACCCAAGAGGGACAAATCCTTAGCTTGCCATAGATATCGCTATCTGACAAACGTTCTCGCTGCCCATCAGGGCTTTGGCTGCAGGGTTAACAGGAGCTGTAGTGAGGGGATTCCCTGCCCCCAGTGACTGAGCTGCCCTTCCAGGTCCTGCCGCTGGGCCAGTGCTGGGGCTGTGCTGTCATCAGCAGCGAGAGAGAGAGAGCCCTGGATATACTGCGGACCTCAGCCAGGCTCAAGAACCAGGGACTAAGACCGGCACAGAGGGCCGGCTCCGTTCTGACACTCCATTGCCAGGCAGGTCACCTTTAAGCCAGTTCAGCTCACACACCAACCCCCTCATTCAACTCACATTTGATGACCAAGCTTTTCTTATGTAACAAAATAACTAGCACATACAAAACAAGGGGAAAATCAATTAAATATGCAGTTTGGAAGGTTATAAAATGCTACAATAAGAGCTAAATAAATCAATTGTACCCCCTGGAAGTAATTTTATACCCCCTGAGGTACCTGTACCCCTGGCTGAGAACCCCCTGTCTAGAAGACATGAAAAGCATTATATCAAATGCAAGGATTATTATTATTAAAAATATTGTGATGGAGTTATTCACATCATACAACAGGCTAACTCTGGAACTACATTAGACCTTCTTTGTGTTCCACACAACAGTTTGACTGAAAACAGTGATCCTTTCCCACCCCCCCCCCCCCCCCCCCTCCCCACCCCCGCTTGCTCCCTTCTCCCAATCCCACCTCCCCACTCTCATCCCTGGTCCCAACTGAAGGAGGTGGATGGGGATGGAGAGACAGTGGGGGGGGATGCAGCAAGAGGAGGGGCTATGAAGAATCCTCGGATGGTGAAGGCACGATGTAATAATAATCCTTGGATTATAGTGCTTTATCATGTCTTCACCAATATACTGTACTGTGATGGTTTATGCTGTTTTTGCTGCCTGCGAATGCGCCATGTGCCGCAGGCGAGAAGATGACAGTCCCACAACTCTTTGCCTGGATCCTGTAAAGTTCACCTCAGTCATTCCCGAGAGAGAGACAGCGCTTGAATAACGCTGCCTGTCTTCACATAGGAATTCAGTATTTGCAGCTGATCTCTAGCTCCTGTCTGAAACATTAGACCTCAATGTGAAGTGCAAATGACTGAGAAGTGACATGTGCAGAAAAACAATACAATTTGGTAATTGCCACTAACGAAATAACAGTGGCTTTGCTCCCCACCCTTCTTCCCTGTTCCGTTTAACAATATCAACAATTTTGTTCTGTTACAGCATCTCCCACTTGGAAGACGTCTCAAAGTGGCAAACGGTGACACACATAAGAACATAAGAATTAGGAGCAGTAGGCCATTCGGCCCTTCGAGCCTGCCCCGCCATTCAATAAGATCATGGCTGATCTTCTCACCTAACTCTGATTACCTGCCCATATCCCCTAATCCCTCTATTTTTCAAAACATCTATCAGTCTCAGCCTTGAAAATGTTCAAGGACTGAGCATATACAGCCTTCTGGGGTAGTGAATTCCATAAATTACCCTCTGAGTGAAGAAATGTTTCCTCAACTCTGTTCTAAAAGGCTGACCCTTAATTTTAAGACTGTGACCCCTGGTTATAGATTCTCCTACCAGGAGAAACAGTCCCTCAGTGCCTACTTTATCTAGCCCTTTAAGAATCTTATATGTTTCAATAAGATCCTCCCTAATTCTTCTGTATTCTAGAGAACACCGCCCTAGTTTATTCAATCTATCCTCATAGGTCAGTCCCCTCATCCCAGGAATTAACCTAGTGAATCTACGCTGCCCACCCCCTCTAAGGCAAGTATGACCTTTTTTAAATAAAGAGACCAAAACTGCACATAATACTCTAGGTGCGGTCTCACCAGAGCCCTATACAGTTGCAGCAAGACTTCCCTACTCTTGTACTCTAAACCTTTTGAAATGAACGCTAGCATGCCGTTCGCCTTCTTAGTTGCTTGCTGCATCTGCAAACTAACTTTTTGGGACTGGTGAACAAGGACACCCAAATCTCTTTGAACACTAACACTATCTAACTTCTCCCCCACTAGAAAATAAGCTATTTTTTTATTCTTGCTACCTAGGTGAATAATTTCACACTTGCTAACACTGAATTCCATGTGGCACCTACTTGCCCACTCCCCTAGCCTATCTATATCTTGTTACAATCTTTTTGCATTATCCTCAGAGCTCACTCTGCTATCTAGTTTAGTGTCATCCGCGAATTTAGACACATTACATTCAATGTCCTCGTCCAGATCATTGATGTAAATAGTAAATAGCTGAGGCCCAAGCACTGATCCTTGTGGCACTCCACTAGTTACATCCTGCCAATTCGAGAATGATCCGTTTATCGCTACTCTCTGCTTTCTACCTGATAGCCACTCTTCTATCCATGCTAATATGTTCCCATTAATCCCGTGGGCCTTAATCTTGAGTAACAGCCTTTTGTGTGGCACCTTGTCAAATGCCTTCCTAAAATCCAAATATACCACATCTACTGGTTCCCCCTTATCCAACCTGCTGGATACATCCTCAAAAAATTCTAAAAGATTAATTCAAGCATGACTTCCCTTTTGTAAAGCCATGTTGACTCTGCCTAATCTTTTTATGGTCTTCAAGGTATCCCATAACTATGTCTTTTATTAAGGACTCAAGAATTTTCCTACAACTGAGGTCAGACCAACTGGTCTATAGTTTCCCATATTTTCTCTCCCACCCTTCTTAAATAGTGGAGTTATGTTTGCAATCCTCCAATCAATGGGGACTTTTCCAGTATCCAGAGAATTTTGGAAGATTATAGACATGCCATCCACTATCTCAGTAGCCACCTCCTTTAAAACTCTAGGATGCAGGCCATCCGGTCCAGGGGATTTATCGGTTTTAAGACCCGACAATTTACCTAGAATCATTTCTTTATGAATGTTAATCTCCCTAAGTTGCTTGCTAACATTGTCTTCTTGGTTCCCCTCTATTTTTGGTATGTTTCCAGTGTCTTCTATGGTGAAGACTGTAGAAAAATACTTGTTTAATGACTCTGCCATGTCTTTGTCCCCTATTATAATTCCTCCAATCTCTGTCTGTAATGGACCCACATTTACCCTCGATAGCCAATACTCTTTAAATATTTGTAAAAACTCTTGCAGTCTGTTTTTATATTCTTTGCTAGTTTGCCCTCACAATCTATTTTCTCCCTCTTGATCAATTTTTTGGTCCTCCTCTGTCGTTCCCTAAAGTTCTTCCAATCCTCGGGATTCCTACTCATCTTCGCTGTTTTATAGGCTTTTTCTTTTGATTTGATACTTTCCCTAACACACTTCATATTACACCATCGTGTCAGTGATATTACATCAAATCTCACAGTAATATGTAATACACACATGCCCAACGATAACAACAAAATTACATTTGTATAGTGCCTTTCACGTCAGGAGGACGTCCGAGCAGCAATATGTCTGTGAGATGGAAGGCAGGACATGTTCATGTGGCTTCAGCTGATTAAAATTCAGGCTTTACGAGGCACACTGTACATCACTGTGCTTTCATACTCAAAGCTGGGCAGCTGTTATCACCTGCAACTTGTAATTACTCCAGCTTATGTTACTCATTGTAAAATCCACCACAACCTGTACATTTCCATTTCAGACATAGCTTGAATTTACGTACTATAGTCAAGTTCAGTGCAATAAAATCCATTAGTGTGCGTCAGTCTAGCACATGGCTAATGCTGTCGTCTCAGAGTCAGAAAGTTGTGGGTTCAAACCCCACATTGGTGTGGCATTATCTGAGATGCCTCGCTGTGGATGAGATGTTAAACCAAGGTCCCATCTGTCTGTCCAGGTGGATATTAAGTTAAAGATCCTGAAAAGGGAAGGCAGTTTCCCTTTTCAACAATTCCCCCAAATATAATTGGTCAGTCACTCAACCAAAGTGGGACACTGCTGTGCACAACTGGCTGCCGTATTTTGTTCACAAAACTCACAGTCAATTCACTTTACAGTATATCTTGTGAAGCGCTTTGAGATACTATGTCAAATATAAAGATGAATATTATTATAATACACAAAGTACAACTCTGATCTACTGTTGCTGTTCAATCCTGCTTTACATTAATGATGGCTTGGGTACCTGCAACCTGTTACAAACCTTTGTTAGTTAATGGTTTCTGAGTTAATTGGGATAGCAGTGTAAAGTCACACATAGACTCCCGCCCACATGCACTCAGACACCCGCACGCATGTAGACACCTGCAACGCACACAGACGCTCACACACAGACACCCTCACACACACAGACACCCTCACACACACAGACACCCGCCCACACACACAGACACCCTCACACACACAGACACCCGCCCACACACACAGACACCCGCCCACACACACAGACACCCGCCCACACACACAGACACCCGCCCACACACACAGACTTGCAGACACCCGAACGCACCGCACACAGACACACTACAGACAGACTTCTTGTAACTGCACATATGCAAATAAATTCACAAAATTTTTGAACCTGCCCCTCCCCCCAGACTCTTTCATTCATTCTCCTTTGAAATAAACAGTGTTCACTTGGTGCTGAACTAACCCCCACTTTAATCCAATCTTCTTAAGATATTGAATTGCAAAGTTTTACAGAATTACATTCAGCATGACCTCTGCTCCCATTCCAGCCTGTCAATCATCAAATCAACAGAGAACAGTACCAGCATTCATTTTAGTAATAAGCACACAAAATGAGAGGACAGGTTACATTCTTCTGTGAATCCTGGGGATAGGATAAATTTGCCATGAGTGGTTTGGAGGGCATTGGAGAAAGAGGGAGGTAGGGGGGGAGACATGTTTTAGCTTCAGAGGCGAAAGAATATTTAAGCAATTTGACATCAATCTTTTTTGACATTTAATGATGTGTTTAGCAAACCAAAATTTCAATTCACTTTTTAATTCAAGCCATTGTGATGCCAGATCATATTGTGAGTTGTAATAGGAGACAACTGACTGCTCCACAGCAATCACCCCAATCTAAATCCTCTGAAAAATCACTATGTCCTATTGCTTGGTACAGCCTTGGCCTTGCACTTGACTGCACTTGAGTGATGCTTGAGTAGTGATGAGAATCTGTTTTTTGTTTTGGTCATCTGGGTATCTGACCCATCACCCGGGCCAGTAGAAAGTCACGGAAATATTTACTGTGACTTTCTACACTTGTGTCTGTGGAACTCAGAGAAAGGCAAATAAATGAGTCAAACGCTTTCAAGGTAGAAGGAGAGGTGGCAAAGCTGGAGGAGAAATACTGGTGGAGAAAAGTCATCATTATTTCTCCAAAAAAGTTCAATTTGCATTAAATCATCTGCTTAACATTTAGCTCTATTTTTCACTAAGTCTATAAAAAGAAACACTTACCCAATAAGTGAAAGATCTATGTTGTCTCGGGAGTTTCAAAGACTATTCCCACAGGTACTCTGTGAAAATCAAATGGTGAACATTTAGTGTTTAATTAGAACCTAGTATTCCTTTACAACAGACTGAGTGAGTGTCCGAACTTTAATTTTGCTGGGACTTGAGTAGTCTACCCTGACTACTCAAACAATTGATTGAGGAAAGAGGAACAGTGATGTCTAAGAAGCTGTCTTTTAGATAATAATAATCCTTGTATTTGATATAGTGCTTTTCTTCTAGACATCACAAGACATTAACCAGGATCCCGATCAGGGTGGATATCAAAGATCCTGCGACACTATTCACAAAAGAGAATAGAGTTTTTCTCTGTGTACAAGTAAAATAGAGCAAAACTTCCAAATAAATCGGTCATTCACATCTTCGCTCTTTATGCACATATTACTATGCTATGCACATATTACTCTGTTTGCCCACAAAATAGTCACGACACTTCATAGGTATTACTCGTAAATCACTTAAAGATGTCCTGATGTGATAAGGTGCTTAAAGAGTGGAAGTACTGTACTATAATTAATAGATGTGGTCCACATCTCGTAGCTGCTATGTTGGAAGTGTTTATAAACTTCAAATAATCTTTGCATTTGATCTAGCACCTAATCACATCTCTAAGTGCTTCACAGAATATACTGTAAAGTGAATTGACTGTATATTTTGTAGGTGAAACAGGGCAGCCAATTGTGCACAGCAATGTCCCATAAACAGTTGTGGATTGAGTGATCAAATTATTATTATTAGTTTTTGATGGGATTATTATGCATGGAAAAGCAATCCGCCAATCAACTAACAATTCAACTAACAATCGAGTCCCTACTTACTGCTGGGTAAACAGAGGTGTGTGGAACAAGGAAATTTGCCTAACATATCACCCTGTCCAGGAATCAAACTCGGGTCCTCGCATTTGCGATATGAGTGCTCTTAACACCGAGACACAGGACTAAATTTGCAACCTGTAAATTAATATTGATTCTTTACATGACTTCACAACCACAGCTTTCAAGTCTAAGCTCATGGAGACTGAATCAAGTGTAAGCTCATGGATAATGAATGCATCATAATTCTAAGATGCTGCAAAGCAATATTGGCAGAGAAACACATTATTTAACCACATTTATCAGGGAATAATGCATGGAAGGTGCTTTCAAAATATAGGGTTCTCGGCTCAAATATTGAGAAAGGCCACTTGGGTCAAACTAACATATCACTTTTTTTAAAAAAAACTTGATATTTTACCATTATATACTGGTACAGTATAAAATATAAACTTGACACTATACAGCAATTGGCTGCCACGTTTTGCCCACAAAATATACAGTCAATTCACTTTACAGTATATTCTGTGAAGTGCTTTCAGACGCCTCGAAGACATGAGAAGGCGCTATCCTATCTATGTAAGGCCTCCACATTAAACAACAACAACAAAATTACATTTGTATAGTGCATTCCACATCGTCCCAAGGCGCTGGACAGTTAATGCTTTAAACCGAGCTGTGGACAGGGGGTGGTGAGGGAAGGTGGGGATAAGGAGTTGCCGATGGGTCCATCAAAGAGGAAGGGAGACTTGAAGGAGGCTAGGAGGGGGCAAGATTGAGCGACTTCGGGATAGAGTTCCGGAAGTTGGGGGCAGAGTGCCTGAAGGCTCGGCCGCCAATGATTGATTGGGTGGGTGGGTCGGGGAATATGGAACAGTCCAGAGCCTGCTGAGCGGAGGGGGCGGGCAAGTTGGTAAGGGGATAGGAGGTCACGGATGCAGGGTGGGGTGAGGTTGTGAAGGGCTTTAAATGTGAGGAGCAGGATCTTGAATTACGGAAATTCTCTCCTAGTCGGCCTCCCCAGTTCCTCCATTCATAGGCTGCAGGCCATCCAAAACTCTGCAGCCCGTGTACTATCCCGCACCCACCTCCGTGACCACATAACCCCCACCCTCGCCCGTCTCCACTGGCTCCCCATCCTCCAGAGGATCGAATTTAAGATCCTCGTCCTCACCT
The DNA here is from genome assembly GCA_035084275.1 of Hydrolagus colliei. Taxonomy (NCBI): domain Eukaryota; kingdom Metazoa; phylum Chordata; class Chondrichthyes; order Chimaeriformes; family Chimaeridae; genus Hydrolagus; species Hydrolagus colliei. The sequence continues at coordinate 459,420 of CM068768.1, forward strand.
ACAAGGCCTTACACGGCCTTGCCCCATCCTACCTAGCCGATCTACTCTCCCCCTACACGCCCACCCGCACCCTCCGTTCAACAGGACTTGGCCTGCTCCAAGCCCCCCGCCCGAACCGCCCCACCATCGGAGGCCGGGCCTTCAGTTTCTCCGCTCCCACCTTATGGAATGCCATCCCTCAATCCCTCCGTTTCGCCTCTTCCCTTTCCTCTTTCAAGGCCGATTTGAAGACTTTCCTCTTCGATCGTGCCTTTTGTTCCACCCCGAACTCTTTTACCTCCCCTTCGTGTTTCACCCCTTCCCAAACACTCCCCTCCCAGCTCGGGTCACACGCCTCTTGTTTAGCGCCTTGGGACGTCCTCCCGAAGTGAAAGGCGCTATATAAATGTAAATTGTTGTTGTTGTTGTTGAATTGGATCCTGGATAATGGGAAGCCAATGGAGTTGGGCAAGGATGGGGGAGATGGGGGTTCACAGAGCTTGGAACGGTAGAGGACATGGGCCGAAGAGTTTTGGATTATCTGCAGCCTGAGGAGGGAGGAATTGGGAAGGCTGACCAGCAAGGCATTTGCATAGTCGAGCCGGGATGTAATGAAGGCTTGAAAGAGGGTTTCAGCGGCTTTGGGGGCGAGGTAATGGCGGAGCCGGGAAATGTTGCAGAGATGGGGAAAGGCAGAGCGGGTCATTGCTTGGATGTGGAGGAGGAAAGATAGTTGAGTGTCGAACAAGATACCTAGGTTCTTGACTGACTTGATGAGGTTGAGTGTGCAAACATGGAGGTTGATGCAGCCAGCGCCAGATGCAAGAAGGCACTGGTGCGAGCCAATCAGTAAGGCCTCAGTCTTGTTGACATTCAACTGTAGAAAGTTAGCTCTCATCCAGGACTTGATGTCTGTCAGTACAGCGGTAGTCCTGGAGTCGAGGGTAGAGGCAGAGACATAGAGTTGGGTGTCATCGCCATACATGTGGAAGTTAATCCCATGTCTGCAGATGATGTCGCCAAGTGGGAGGATGTAGATGTTGAAAAATAGGGGCCAAGGACAGAGCCAAGGGGGACGCCACAGGTGACAGTGCGGGGGCCGGAAGAAAAAACGTTGGTGGCAACAAAGTGTAGGCGATGAGAGAGGTAGGAGTCGAACCAGGCAACGGCAGGTCCGCAGAGATTGACGAGGGAGGAGAGGCAGTCAGTGTAGGAAGATGGAAGGGTCGACAGTGTCAAAGGCGGCAGAAAGTTTGAGAAAGACAAGGTGACAGAGAGAGTACTGGTCACACAGAAGCCAGATTGAAGGGGTTCGACGAGGGAGAGGAAGGAGTGAAGCTGGGAAGCAACGACTCGTCTCAGGGTCTTGGAAATCTGGCATTTCAACTTTACAAAACTGGCACAATGGTTTAAAGCTAAGCACAATGTTGTTGATCTGAATGGCACTCTACATAGATGTGTTACAACAACAGGATTCAATCAAGATGTCTTCAATTCATCTCCAATGTACCTCAGGCAAAACTATATGGCCAACCCTTTGGCCCATCAGATTTCAGTTGTTTTCCCAGGTGTGACTGAGTTGACGTTGAAACCCAATCCATTTATTTTTCTTCATGTTTAAACCGCTGTGAAATACCATAAAACTATTTCCTCATTTCAAACACGATTTCCGCTGCACATCCAATGTTTTTACTAAAAGTTAGCCGGAATTGTTTTAATTTCAGCTGTGTCTGTATCAGCCAGTTTTGTTTCCTCCTCCAGAAATTGGAAAAATATTTGTCTCATTAGATCCCCTCCTCATGTCCCGTATTATACCTCAAATAAAATACCAGATTTCCAACCAATCCCCAATCTGTTCATTTCTTGATGCATTCAAAAGGTTGAGAATATCTGTGTTTCCTGACATTAACATGTTCTTATATAGGACCTTTCACCTAAAGTCAACTTTCAGCGCCTAGGCTTTGTCTGATCGCATTCCTCCCCTGCCCCGATCACTCCCTGCCCCCCTCATCCCCCCTTCCCCCCATCACCCCCTGCCTCCCCCATCACCCTCTGCCCCCATCACTCCCTGCTTCCCCATCCCCCCTGCCCCCCCATCACCCCCTGGTGCCCATCACTCCCTGCCCCCCCATCACCCCCTACTCCCCATCACTCCCTGCCCCCACCCCCCATCACTCCCTGTTCCCCATCATCCCCTCCCCCTATCACCCCCTACTCCCCACCCCCCCATCACCCTCCCCCACCCCAGCCCCCCATCACCCCCTGCCCCCCCCCCCCCATCCCCCCCTGCCCCCATCAGTCTCATGCCTGAAAGGTCATCAATTGGAGCCTTCATCTACATCAAGAGTCTGGAACACACAACTGGCAAAGTGGATCCTGAAAGGTCAGTGTAACAACAGACATCAGCCTCACCATTTCAGCATTGAGAGGATGGTATAACACAGCAAAGCCGGCTTGTTTCAACCTGATGGATGGTTGCTCACCAGGACAGATATATTTCTCCCCCAAACCCTGATAGGTCAGTTGAGCAATAGAAACAAGGATGGGGGTTGGGACCAGGAAAGAGGGAAAGAGGGAGGGAGGGAGGAAGTGAGTGGGAGTTAAATCTGAGAAAGATGGGGATTAAGAGAAGGGAAACAAAGACCTGAGAGGAAGTACAGTTGAGAAGCAGAAGAAAAAAGGGTGAGAGCAATGACTGCCAATAATTTGCAAAGAAGGGTGGGCCAGAATTTGTAAAGGATGACTACAAATGCCGAAGGGAGTGAAGGGGAATAAGGTGCATGTGAGGGGAAATGGTCAAAATAAAAAGTGTCAGGAAAGAGAAGCCACTTTATTGGTTTTAATCATATTTCGGTCCATTTAAAGACATTGCCGAAGTGTCAGCCTCAGTTAATGTCACCATTTTATGATGGAAAAGGAAATGAGGAAGAAAATGAACAGATGAGATGCCAAAACCTCCTTTGTACTTGGACTGTTGGACTTGGATATATACATATAAAATCCACGGCTGTTTGTGGGACACTGCCGCATTTCGCCCACACAATATACAGTCAACTTACTTTACAATATACTGTACTTTGTGAAGCGCTTTGAGACATCTCAAAGATGTGATAAAGTGCTGTATGAAATGCAAGGATTATTTTTATATGCATTACATACATACCACTCTGAAACTAAATTGTGTTCTACACCTTCTGGAGCCCAGCAGGGACTGATAGTCATTTCCAAACCTATCAGACAACAAGATTTACATTATCTCACTTACTAATGATGTCATTTATACTGAGACCACTTGATGGGAATCAGATGTTTTGTTCAATAAAGTATTAAATAATAGGTTCCTAGAGCTCACAATCCTCTCCATTCTAGCTGTTGGCAATCTCATTAAATGCATCACATTTGAACATCAGCAGTAAACAGGCATTTTCCACATAACAAACAGCCTACACAAAATCCTCTTGACTGGGTCTGAAACTGTTGATAAGGCACATCCACAAACAATCACAAACACCAGAAATCTGCCGGCAATGTCTTTCTTTGCCATTTCACCATCTATCACTTGCTGATACAGGATTAAATTTTTTGAACCATCTCAAGGGTTTGAAGTCAAATTTAATTCCACAGTAATAGGTCAATGAATGTTGTGACAGACAAATATTCCAATTCTGGATATAAACGGCCTTTACTTTGATTTAAAAAACAGCTGATTTTAATTGAGATCTGTCTACAATGAAAACATGCCAAAATCTTTTTTTTATTGCTAATTATTGCCAAATGTGAGGCCTCTGTTTTTTTTGCTCAGGACTATTGTCCACTGAGAGAATGGTAGCCTTCGTGCTATCCCTGTTTACTATGAGGAACTTCGGTTGGAATGAGGATTCCTGGGCAGAAACTAGAAAGTTACACTAAAGATCTTCACAAAAAATTTCTTCCCCTTTGGTGTTCACTGCTTGGAATTCATCTCATAAAAGTGAGACAACAAAATAATAATAATAATCGTTGCATTTGATATAGCACTTTTCATGTCTTCTCGACGTCTCAAAGCGCTTCACGAATATACTGTAAAGTGAATTGACTATACCTGTGCGCGAAACACGGCAGCCAATTGCGCACAGCAGTGTCCCACAAACAGTCGTAGATTGAAGTGGACAATTTTTTTTGGAGGGATGATTATCAGGCGTGTGGAGTAAGAAAACTTGCCCAAGGTTTCATCCTGCCTGGAATTGAACCTAGGTCTCTCGCTTGTACGGTTTCTCGCTCCAAACTCAGCATGGCACAATGCACTCTGTCGTGTGGGATCTGATAAACCAACACACAATCCTGGTGAGCAACAATTTCCACCAAAGATTAATGTCTCAAAGCACTTAACAGAGACAATAGGGAACATCAAGTAGGATCTGATTCTTCACAGACTTTGACTAAAAGCAGGATCAAATAGTTAATTGAAGAGGGTTTTGAGGCCAGGGAAACAAAGTGCCAGACTACCAGAGGACAGGGTAATGCAGCTGAAGGCTCAGTCGCTTCATGGTGGAACAGAGAGAGTGAGGAAGGAGCAACAGACCAAAACAAAAGAAGTCCAGGCAGTGTAGGGTCGAAGGGATTACATAGATATGGAGGCTGTAAAGGATTTCAAATTCAGGATAAACATCTTACAGTAGTGTGGATAATAATAATTGGTCATTCAAACCACAACAGTTTGTGGGATACTGCTGTGTCATGTGACATTGGCTGCCATGTTTTGACCACAAAATATACTGTACATTCACTTCACAATACATTCTGTGAAGTGTTTCAAGACGTCTCATAGATGTGATCAACAACAACAACAATTGCACTTATATAGCGCCTTTCACGTCGGGAGGACGTCCCAAAGCACTAACAGTCAGGTCGAGACCCGAGCGGGAGGCGAGCGGGAGGGCGGGTCGGAGTAGGGGGAAGGGGAAGGAGAGTGGGAGAGGGGGAAGAGTTATTGGGGCAACCGAAGGCACGGTCAAAGAGGAAGGTCTTGAGTCCGGCCTTGAAGGAGGAAAGGGAGGAAGCGAGGCAGAGGGGCTGCGGGATGGAGTTCCACAGTGTGGGAGCAGAGAGGCTGAAAGCCCGGCCGCCGATGGTTGGGCAGTTAGGGCGGTGGACACGCAGCAGGCCTGAGGCTGCTGAATGGAGGGGGCAGGCGGCTGATAGGGGGACAGTAGGTCAGAGAGATAGCTGGGGCAAGGCCGTGACTGGCCTTGAAAGTGAGGACAAGGATCTTGAATTCGATCCTCTGGGGGTTGGGGAGCCAGTGGAGATGGGCGAGGGTGGGAGTGATTTGGTCACAAAGCCTGGTATGGGAGAGTACACAAGCTGCAGAGTTCTGAATTATCTGCAGCCTGTGAAGGGAGGAGCTGGGGAGGCCGACGAGGAGAGTCAGGCGCTATATCAAATGCAATGATTATTATTATTATGTCATTGTGGGAGGACAAGCAATTCAGAGTGTGGACGGCTTGAGAGAGCTATTGCAAGTCTTCTGGTGTAAATCCCCAAAAGCACTTTAAACAGAGTTTTGAAAACATAACCACCCCCCCAACAAGCTGCTGGGGGGGTGGTTGTTTGAAATCTGGGCAAAAACAGAGGCAATAGTAAAGCAGTAATATTGCAGCCTTCTGTGTCTGGTCCTGACAACCTACTGTTGTCCCTACTGTTAGAGTAGATGAAAAGAATAGATGATAAACATTCTGCACAGTGGCTGATCCAGTAACACATCAACAAACTTTAATAAATATACAAATCAGACAATTGCCCTTATACCTGTAATTTTAATTGGGTAAAATACCAGCAAGAAAATAATCAAATATTAATGCAAATGTTGAAGAATCAATGAGCCTGAACATCCACAGGAACAACAGCAACCGTAATCAGAAAAATTAATTCACACATTTAATTAACATTTAATTCCTCTCAAGGGTGTGATAATTAATGGAGGTAAGTAAATACCAAGGTAACAATTGCATTTAAATCCATGTACGAATTTTAATATGCTTCCTGTTCATACCCTCACTTCCAGCAAATGGTTTTCTACAACACAAGAGCTGTGCAAAGCCAAGGGCGAGTGGATTCTCCTGCTCCAACCGTGAATCAGGAGGCAGCTTTCTACCACATTTACACATTGGCTGCAGTTTTCATTGCACATTACAATATTACCAGTGACATTAAGTGTAAAGTAGTGGTACGCTGTGACCTGTTCACGTAGCTTCATTAAACTACTGCACTGTGCGGTAAGTTGCACCCAGTCTTCAGGCTTCTCCTCATTTCTACAATTCACAGGAGGAAAGAAATCAGTTTAACTGTGAAATTCATGCTCTCCTGCTGCTCAGAGGCTAAACTGCTAATTGAGACACACACAGCGGGTTGGTTGGTCCCAATATAGCTTTGTTAATTGCCAGTCAGCAATGAGTTAGCTTAATGCATTGCCACATTTGCTGTAAATTCTCAAACTCTCACAATCTACATTATTTAGAATTTAAATATTTTAAAATTCATAGAATCATAGAATTTTACGGCACAAAAGGAGGCCATTCGGCCCATCTAGTCTGTGCCGGCTCTTTGAAAAGAGCGATTCAATCCCACTGCCCTGCCCGCTCCCCATAGCCTAATAGACCCGTTCTCCCTAAATAAAGATCTAATTCCCTTTTAAAAGTTGTTATCGAATCAGCCTCCACCACCTTTTCAGGCAATGCATTCCAGATTCGAACAACTCGCTGAGTGAATTAAAAGAAATACTGGACGTTGCAGAGCAGCACGCTGGCTAGGAAGGTGGAAAAGTGAGCAATGAGTGAGTGATGTGACTGGGAGAAGCATCAGAGCCTGATTCTACACACACGCCTAATAATAATCCCTCCAAAAAAATCACAATAATGAAATTGGTCATTTTTTTCAATCCACGGCTGTTTGTGGGACACTGCTGTGCGCAATTGGCTACCGCGATTCGCCCACAAATATATACAGTCAATTCACTTTACGGTATATTTTGTGAAGCGCTTTGGGACGTTGATAAAATGTGGAAAGCGCTATATCAAATGCAAGGATTATTATTATTATTATTATTATTACACACACACACCCTTCTACCCTTCCCAAGCAAGGAATGAGCAGAAACTCCTCATTCTCTCCCTCGAGCTCTCCACGCCAATGAGGGCCCCTGTTGATGTCCAGGTAGCATTCAGATAACTCAGCTCTGTGGCACAAAACATTACCACCCATCAGATAACTCAGCACATAACTGGCCGCTGCTGCTCTCGTGGCTCAGTACAAATACACAAAACACACAAAACATTTCCGCCCATCAATCTGCAGTCAGTTTTCCTTCAATGTTTAACAATATGTGCATTACGTGTGTTTAAAAAGATGCTTTCAGAATTTGTGCCGTATACATCACAAAGGGCCTCCGAATGGAAACCTGCTCAGTCACACACCCAGCTGTTTCGAAGCAAAAGATGTTGCTCTTTGATGCAAAAATATTCAAGTTAAGAAAAAACATTCTTGCCGTAATAATGTTAGAATTGTAGTAAAATAGAGTAAGGCATGTTTGTTTTAAGGTTTAAACATTCTTTATTTTGACTGGGATTACTGTCCCTCTGGACACATTCTGCCACACTCACCCCAGTCATTTCTTCCCTGACCGACAATACAGTATTTCCATTTTTCCACTCGTGCATGTGCACCAAAAGCTTGAACTTTTGTAGAGAATGGGCAAAGCTCTCAAAAAATCAAACAAAAATTACAGCGAAAATATCTGCTCAAGAGAAATTGTACACATTTATTATCCTGAATGTATTTCCCCTCCCCCTTCCCAACACGAGTCAAGGAAACCAATAATCACTCAAACATAATTACAGCATTTTCCTGACTGTTTCACATCCTGTTTATATTCAGGATGCAAAAAGGATTTTGTTTATTCAGATTTTTTTTCAAATAGCAATCAGGAGCCAAATAGCCAATGTTTACGGCAATTTCACTCCTATTTCGCAGCAAATATAAGACACAATTGTCATGTTCATTCAACTAGAATTTTTTTTATTTTTCAATTGGAAACCTACAAAATGAACTACCAGCAACAAACTGACTGGATTGGGCTCAGTAAATTGACAACTTTGTTAAAAACCTTGTTTTTTTTCTCCTTTCTCCCTAATTCTTGTAATTCGGGTTTGGAGGGAAGAGGATGGAAGGGAGTGGAGGAGGAAGAAGGTCAAAAGGAGTAAACTGAAAAGTGGAACTTCGAGAGTGGTGATCTCTGGGTTGCTTCCAGTGCCTCGAGCAAGCCAGTTCCAGAATGCTAGAATAAGGCACATCAATGCATGGCTGGAGAAGTGGTGTAGGAAGGAGGGTTTCTGGTTCCTAGACCATTGGGACCAATTCTGGGGTAGGTGGAACCTGTACAAAATGGATGGGTTACACCTGAACAGGGCTGGAACCAATCTCCTTGCAGGGAAGTTGTCGAGTTTTGTGGGGGGGGGCTTTAAACTAATCCCGGGGGGTGAGGGTGGGAAACTGATCAGTAGTTCAAATACGGGAGGGGTAATAAAGAGGACAGGGGGTAAAGGTAAGACGGGAGAAAAATGCAGAGGAAGTAATTTGTGCCTTAGAGTGCATGTATGTAAATGCATGAAGTTTGAGAAATAAAATTGGTGAGCTGCAGGCTCAGGTTGCTGCGAGGCGATATGATGTTATAGCAGTAACAGAGACTTGGCTCCAGCATGGGCAGGAATGGGAGTTGAACATTCCTGGTTATAATGTATTCAGGAGGGATAGAGAAGGGAGAAAAGGGGGCGGGGTGGCAATTTTAGTTAAGGACTCAGTGACTGCCTTAGAAAGGAACGAGGTGGAAGAAGGACTAAAAACCGAATCTATCTGGTTAGAATTGAGGAATAAAAAAGGTGCAGTTACACTGTTAGGGGTATACTATAGACCACCAAATAGTGGGGAGGAGATAGACAAGCAGATCTGCAAGCGTATCACGGAGAAATGCAGAGCTAATAGAGAAGTGATAATGGGTGACTTCAACTATCCCAACATAGACTGGCAGAATAGTAGAGTAAAGGGCAAGGAGGGAGAAGAATTCCTGAAGTGTGTGCAGGACAACTTTCTTGATCAGTATGTTTCCAGTCCAACGAGGAAAGAAGCATTGCTGGATCTAGTTTTGGGAAATGAGGTAGGGCAAGTTCAACAGGTTTCTGTAGGTGAGCATCTAGGGAATAGTGACCACAATATCGTTAGATTCAGAATAATTATGGAAAGGGATAAGGAACGATCACAGGTGAGGACACTCAACTGGAAAAGGGCTAATTTCAATGAGTTGAGGTGGGACCTAGCCAAGGTGGATTGGAAAGAAAAATTGGCAGGTAAGACAACTAACGAGCAGTGGGCAGCGTTCAAAGAGGAGATAGTTCAGGCACAGGTCAAAAGCATCCCCACAAAGGTGAAATGTAAGGCATCCAAACCTCCCTGGATGACTAAGGAAATCGGGACCAAAATCAAACAAAAAAAAGAGGCTTATGATAAGTGTCAGGCTCAAAATTCAGAAGGGAACAAAGCAGAATATAGGAAGTGTAGGATAGAACTAAAAAAGGAAGTTAGAGGGGCAAAGAGACTGCATGAAAAACAATTAGCGAGTAAGATTAAGGGGAACCCTAAGGTTTTTTACCAACATATTAAGAGTAAAAGGTTGGTCAAGGAGAGGGTGGGGCCAATTAGGGACCTAGTAGGAAATCTCATTGTGGAGGCAGAGGGCATGGCTGATGTACTGAATGAGTACTTCGCCTCTGTCTTCACAAAAGAAAAGGATACAGCCAATGCCATGGTATTAGAGGAGAGGGTAGGAGAAATGGATAGAATAATTATAACCAGAGAGGAAGTGCTAAAAAGGTTGACGTCGCTCAAGGTGGATAAGTCACCTGGTCCGGATGGGATGCACCCTAGGTTACTAAGTGAGGCACGGGAGCAAATAGCAGGGACTCTGGCCACGATCTTTCAATCTTCCTTGGACACAGGGGTCGTGCCAGAGGACTGGAGGATAGCTAATGTTACTCCCTTGTATAAAAAGGGGCAGAAGGACAAGCCTGGTAACTACAGACCAGTCAGTCTAACGTCGGTAGTGGGCAAAATTCTAGAGTCCATAATCAGGGACAAGGTAGATCTTCACTTAGAAAGATATAGGCTAATAAAGGACAGTCAACATGGATTTGTTAAAGGCAAATCTTGCCTTACAAATCTGATAGAATTTTTTGATGAGGTAACGGAATGGGTGGATAATGGTAGCGCAGTTGATGTAGTTTACATGGACTTTCAAAAGGCATTTGACAAAGTGCCACATGAGAGACTTATTATGAAATTAAAGGCCCATGGCGTAAAAGGGACAGTGGCAGAGTGGATCCACAACTGGCTGCGAGACAGAAAGCAGAGAGTTGTAGTGAGCGGCTGTTTTTCAGATTGGAGGGAAGTGAGCAGTGGTGTGCCACAGGGATCGGTTTTGGGACCATTGCTGTTTGTAATCTACATCAATGATCTGGACTTGGGTGTACGGAGTACAGTTTCCAAGTTTGCAGATGACACTAAGTTAGGGAGAATAGTAAACAGTGAGGAGGATAGTAGCCATCTGCAAGAGGATATAGACAAATTGGTAAAGTGGGCAGAGACATGGCAGATGAAGTTTAATGCAGAGAAGTGTAAGGTGATGCATTTTGGGAGAAGAAATGAAGGGAGGCAATATAGGCTAGATAGTACAATTTTAAATGGTGTGAAGGAACAGAGAGACCTGGGGATTTGTGTTAGTGACTCGTTGAAGGTGGCAGGACAGATAGACAAGGCTGTTAAGAAGTCACATGGGATACAAGGCTTTATAAATAGGGGTATAGAATACAAAAGTCAGGAAGTGCTGACTAACCTCTATAAGACTTTGGTGAGGCCTCAGCTGGAATACTGTGTTCAATTCTGGTCACCACACTACAGAAAGGATGTGAAGACATTGGAAAGGGTACAAAGAAGATTTACTAGGATGGTGCCAGGATTGAGGGACTTCAGCTATGAGGAGAGGCTAGATAGGCTAGGGTTATTCTCTCTGGAGCAGAGAAGATTGAGGGGAGACCTAATAGAGGTTTATAAGATCATGAGGGGATTCGACAGGGCAAATAGAGAAAAACTATTTCCACTCGTGGGCGAATCTGTGACTCGTGGTCACAGATTTAAAATAGTTTCAAGGCGAAGTAGAGCGGAGCTGAGGAGAAATTTTTTCACTCAGCGAGTTGTTCGAATCTGGAATGCATTGCCTGAAAAGGTGGTGGAGGCTGATTCGACAACAACTTTTAAAAGGGAATTAGATCTTTATTTAGGGAGAACTGGTCTATTAGGCTATGGGGAGCGGGCAGGGCAGTGGGATTGAATCGCTCTTTTCAAAGAGCCGGCACAGACTAGATGGGCCGAATGGCCTCCTTTTGTGCCGTAAAATTCTATGATTCTATGATTCTAAAAAGAAAGGTCTCGAGACAGACCTGGAAGGACAATGGAAGTGTTGAGACACAGGGTTGGCTCTCTCTATAATGTGGTACCCACAACTGCACACTGTATTCCCGCTCTGGTCTAACCAAATATATACCATCATCATAATCATCATTATCATCCATAACATACTCAAATATATTCTTTACATCTGGTTTCTAAAGACGTAAATACATATTAAACATGTTCTCATAAGCACAACATGAATGAAGAGATGGTAGTGAGGGTTTGCACTGGACATGCGGATTGGGATCAGAGAGGGAGAAGCGGTGGGGGGTGTGGGGAGGGAAGATCTACAAACTGTGCATAAGAATCTAAAGTAATGGGAAAGAATATTTAAGATTCAAGTAAATATTTTTAATAATAATTGTTGATAATATAGTGCTTTTAGATTTCACAGTTTCACATCTCAAAGCACTTCACAGAATAATAACAACAAAAATTCCACTTGTATAGCTCCTTTCACATTGGGAAGATGTCCCAAGGCGCTGGCCAGTCTTTGTTTCAGACCCGAGCTGGGATTGGGATCAGGGACGGGGAGAGTGGAGAGAAAGGGGGTGACCGATGAGTCCGTTGAAGAGGAGGACCTTGAGGTGGGGTTTAAAGGAGACTGCGGAGGGGGTGAGGCGGAGGGTCTGTGGGATGGAGTTCCAGAGGATAGGAGGAGAGTGGCTGAAGGCTTACCCGCCGATGGTGGGGCAAGTGGGTTGGGGGACATGGAGCAGGCCAGAGCCTGCTGAGCAGAGGGGGCGGGGCAGGTTAGGAGGTCGCAGAGGTAGTGTGGGGGCGAGGCCATGGAGGCCTTTCAACATAAGATCTTTTGGGTGACGGAAGCCAATGGAGTCGGGAGAGAATGGGTCCCGGAGCTTGAAGTGGTAGAGGATACGGACCGCAGTGTTCTGGGTATAGACTGTAAAGTGAACTGACTGTATATGTGTGGGCGAAACACATAGTCAATTGCATAGAGCTATCATAGAATCATAGAATCATAGAATTTTACGGCACAAAAGGAGGCCATTCGGCCCATCTAGTCTGTGTCCCACAAAAAGTCGTGGATTGAAAAGACTAATTTATTATTCTTTTTTGAGGGAATATTATCAGGCATCTGGAGTAAGGAAACTTGCCAAAGGTTTCACACTGACCTGCCCAGAATTGAACCCAGGTCTGTCACTTGCAGTGAGTGCTCTAACCACTGAGCTACCGAACTCCACAACAACAACAATGAAACTATTGCACCAATTATGCGAATGAGTGGATCTCAACAACAACAACTTCGATTTATATAGCGCTCTCCACGCCGGATGGTGTCCCAATATCTCAAGCATATTCTGCCATTAGTGCCTTGGTGCTGTTGAAATATGGAGCAGAAGCAGGAAAATAACCTGGGAAGCATAAATCAATTGATTTTTCAGTTAATATGTTGATTATCAGTCCATATGAACAACAACAACAGACAAGATTACTTTTATAGAGCGTGTTTCACGTCAGGAGGACGTCCCAAGGAAGATGGAACGCGGTCACCATTTCATGTACTAGCCAGGTGTTCAGTATTAGAGCATACTAATATTTGAAGGTCCAAAGAAAATCTGTGATGACCTTGTTTGCATATTACAAACAAGGTCAGTCCTGTAGCTCAGAGGTTAGAGCCCTTACCTCGCAAGCGAGAGACTTGGGTTTGAATCCCAGCAGGACAAAACCTTGGCCAAGTTTCCTTACTCTACACTCCTGATAATAATTCCTCAAAAAATGATAAATTTGTCACATCAATCCATGACTGTTTGTGGAACACTGCTATGCACAAATGGCTGCCACATTTTGCCCACAAATGTAGTCAATTCACTTTACAGTCTATTCTGTGAAGCACTTTTAAGATGTCTAGAAGATGTGAAAAGGTGGACGTCCCAAGGTCCTGGACAATGAGGGGTTTGCACCCAAGTGTGAGGGACATGGGGATGGAGTTCCAGAGGTTGAGTGGGGAAAGAGAGGCCAAGAGTAGAGCAAAGTTCTCAGGCGTCCCACCGGTAATCCCTTTTAAACAAAATTGTCACCATTACATATCAAATTAAAATAGCGGCCTGTCCAGTGGCTCATCCTCGGTATTTTCAGTGCACAATCTGGTAAGTGACAGCCTTGTGTGAATTGGACCTATTCAGTCTGGTTTGCTCCTTTGTTTCTGCTGAGTTAGCTCAGGGCAAAATGTTGGGCAAGTTTCCTTACTCCACACACCTCTATTTATCCAGCAGTAAGTGGAAACCCGGCTATTAGTTTTTGAAAATAAATGTGAAAACCACTAAAGCTTTGGCTCTAACCGATTATTGTGGAAATTTATAACTCTGATCACTGGCCAAGCAAAGACAGCTCCTCCCAATGATGAAATTCTGTGAATGAAAAGGGAAGCGGTTGCAGGAAACAGATCAAAATGAATGGAGAAACCACGGCTGTCTCACCTCAATTCATTCTGACCGGCCCAGAGCTTGGGCATTTCCTCCAGGCTTGACAGTGAAGAGATGCTCATTAACACTGCACTGCTCTAACTGTAAAGTAATGAGAATCAACTTGGTGAAGTGCAAATCTTTGATTGCAATTCAAACTTGTTACAGTAAAAGCCCGTTTATCCGGCAACCGATCAACCACAACTTCCGTTTAACCGGCATCGCAAAAAAAAGTCTGCATTCGATTAACCGGAATTTATCTGGAAAAATGCATTGAAATTTTTTTGTGTGTTTTCGGCCGAATATCCAGCAGGCACTTTAACGGGCATTGACCAGGTCCCGAGGGTGCCGGATAAACGGGCTTTTACTGTACTTGAGGCAGTTAATGTAGTTATATATACCAGTGACAAGATAGTACATTGCACAACCTCAATTAGACTGCGGCGACAGTTTGAAAGAATAATTATCACTCCGTTCCAAAGTGACAGATTAAAGCAGGTGCAGGTGCCATTCACTCGCACCATTAACCTGCCATTTTAAGTTGGTTAGATCTAGCGCCTAATAAATTAAATTAGAAACCTGTTGGCGTTGAGATAGAGATTTTAAAAATAGCTGCTAAGATCAACAGCTGGAAATTTAATTAAGGGAGAAAAAATCATCAGATCAGAAAAGAATATTCGGCCTAATGCTAGCCATATTGGTAGCCACATATTCAGCCACTATGTCCCCAAACTGGACCTTCTTCTTGACCTTCTCCAACTTGCCCCTTCCTTCCCCATCTTCAAATCGTGCCTGAAGACCATTCTCTTCAACCATACTGTTGGCGCCATGTGTAAAGCGCTCTGGGATATCAACCTGCATGAGGCCACTACATAAATGCAATCTGTTGATGTTGATACAACAATAAAATTACCCTTGTATAGCATCTTTCACGTCAGGAGGATATCGCAAGGCACCGGACGGTCAATGTTTCAAATCCGAGCTGGGGGGTCAAGGTCGGAGATGCGGAGGGTGGAGGGAAAGGAGGGAATTTGGGATGACCGATGGGACCGTCAAAGAGGAAGGCCTTGAAGGGGGCCAGGAAGGGGATGAGGCAGAGGGACTGCAGGATGGAGCATGTACCACAGTTTATTTGATAATGTCAGATCTTTGAGTTTGGTTCCTTGCCTTTCCTTGATACCTTCATCGTGAGGAACAATGTTCCTACGTGAGGAACATTATATAATTTTAAGTTATTTTTTGTTACATCATTCAAACGAGCCTGAACCACATGGTGCCAAAATTAATTTGAGTGATTCCCACAAACAGACAATTGTTCCCTAGTAATTAAACCACCAAACCTGCTTATTTAGGTCACTGGACAATAGCTTATTATAGGATTTAAATCCATTTAACCTTGTGTACTGCAGACAAAATACAGTAGTCTGAATTGAAATCTTTGAAACCTCCCCAAAATATATTTTCTGAAAAAGCACAAATTGATGAGAGTGTTGAGAACTTTTCTCAATTTGCATTTTGATTTAATTTCTCACTAAAGCTGTTACTAACAACTTCATAGATTCATCTTTCTTCACTTTGGCTATGTTCAGACTGGCCTCTTGTACAAAACACTTCTGATTAACACATCAGTGAAGGAGACATTGCTGACATTGGCTCTGATTTGTTATCAATAGTTTGGCTTGTAATAATCATAATAATCATCATCATCGTCTTTACATTCAATATAGCGCCTTATCATGTAATTAGGATATTTAAAAACAGGATAAAGTGGAGTGACTATATTTTATCGTGAGTGAGTGAGTTAGTTTCCCTATTTTATTTAGTAGTTTATACTGTGAGAAACTATTCTTTTTGAAAAGTGAGGTGGGATCTTTAACACCTGAACAGGCAGATAGAACTTCAGCTCAGTCTAATGTCTCATTCTGGAGAGTTCAAAGTCTCAAGAATCCACAACCTACTGACTTAGAGGCAAGAGCACCATCAACAGAGCTGGGCTTTCAATTCCACAAATTACTAAGCAACAAAAGCTAAAAAAACAACCAATGTTAATAAAATAAGTCAAATGTCTCATGATCTGATTAGATGCAGTAATACTCTCGCAGACTACCACATATTTGCGCAGAGCCTCCTTAACCAGCTATATCCTTCCTGCCTACCTTTGAGCTCTGTTACACAAACCCTGACAGATACACTGATACTGCAGTTACAGAATTATTTAAAGCAGATTCATCAGCAGGAGGGAGATAGTGAAAGTCAGTCGTTGGCAGCCTAATGACTATTTCTCTCACACCTTGTACTTCATTAATATTACATCTTTGTGAAGCTGCCAGACCTCCTCTTGCTCATGTTCAAACTATTGATGAGAGCAAAATTGCTTCACTTTATATCAAACCAAGGGTTAGTGCTCTTACAGATATCATAGCTCCTACCTCGCCATGTCATATCTCCCAACGCCCCCACCTCACTAATGTCTAGAGTCAGTAAGGTGAACTATAATGTCATAATATCATTATTATTATAATAATACTTGCTTTTCATGTTTTCTAGATTGTGTCTCAAAGCGCTTCACTGAATATACTGTAAAGTGAATTGACTGTATTGTATGGGCAAAATGCAGCAGCCAATTGCGCACAGCAGCATCCCACAGACAGTTGTGGATTGAAGTGACCAATCCATTGTTGTTTTTTTGAGGAATTATTATTAGGCATGTGGAGTAAGGAAACTTGCTCAAGGTTTCAACCTGTCTGGAATTGAACCCAGGTGTCTCACTTGCGAGACGAGTTCTCTAACCACTGAGCTATAGGATTCCAAATAGAATAGGATCATGAAATTATATGTAGAGCCCAGAAGGAGACCATTCAGCCCATCGTGTCTGTGCTGGCTCTTTGAAAGAACTATCGAAATTAATCCCATTCCCCTACTGTCTCACCAAAGCCTTGCAGATGAGTCCTCCCCAAATATCCATACAATAAATGGTCACAAGTCACATAGAATCTCTGTTGTGATGTGGAGAGCAGGAGAGCTTGGGCCCTACCATAGCAGCTCACATTTTGAAGCGAGCAGAGACATGCTTTTGTGGTTGTCACCTCCTCAATGGGAGATAAACAAAGTCAATGTTTGGTTCACATCAATTAAAATGTTAGTGCTATTTTTAGTTGAAATATGTAAAGTCTCCACAAATCAGTACAGTACAAGGTAAAATAATGCACTAACTTCCACAGTCATCACACCAGTCAGCGGCTCCTTATGGAGACTTCGCTAATGTTTCTATGTTATGGTGCTGTATAACATACAAGGATTATGATTATCATTAACCCGCCCCTTGCCCAGGTAGGAAATCTCCTTCCTACCAAAGGCTTCCTCAGCAACCAGTAATCCTCAACTGCATTTTGCAGCTGACAATGTGTGATACACACACACACTCCATGCAGACAGACAGCCATGCTCCTCAGGCCAGTATAAAGCTGATGTATTTAGCCTGCGACCAAACAATCTCTTAAAAGTCTGAAACAAATAGACTGAAATAAAACAGCAAACAATTATTTTAATAATTGGAGATGAATGTGATTAGTAAATGTAAATTAAGAGACTTAAAATTGACTGATGGTGAAATTTGATTGAGTCCGGGTGCACAATGAGACCAGGAGTGTGGCTCTCACTCTGGTTCAGTTCTGTGCAGCTGGACACTTTGAGAGTGGAATTGCTGAATTGTGCAGAAATACTAAAGGCTGGAATTTAGTCAGGCATCCCACATAAAACAGTGACTGTTCAGACCCTGTCTGGAATGTTCTGTGTTTACAAATATCTTTCTGGGTTGAAGCAGTTTTGTGTTAACCAACGTTTCTGATTAAATCCGCCTCCCAGAGGTGGATAACATCAGGTTCCACCCACAGGACTCACAGGAGTGGTGACTATAAAACAGAATTTTCTTTCTGTGCACCCTGTGTACCTTTGAACACAGGAGGAAGAGTTCAGCACTTAAACTGGTTTATTCCCTGAAACTGGAAGTAAAGAAACATTCTTTACTTATGGGCACATTTCCCTCCCACTGTACTTTACATATTTGCACATCACATAATAAAAAATGTCGGCGTCTCCAAAGCTGAAAGGAACTTTTATTTAAGGAAAATGTTGGGGGGAAATACACACTGTAAAAAAAAATCCAAATACTTTTAGATTATGTGGATGTTGAGTGCTGAGGAAGTTGGTAAACTAAATAATAATGTGTTTTAGTGGCATTTACTAAACTCACTCTAAGACGTATTTAAAAAATTTAAAGTAATCATGCTGCTTTATCAAGTGAAAACGTCTCAAAATAATCACAGTATGTATTTAAAGGCAATAATTGTGACTGAAATTAGGCCAGAATCTGTTTTTAGGAGTGAGTTTGTAGGACAAGAACTCAGACCAACTTTCCTCATCCCAACACAGCAATAATTGTAGTTTGTCAACAACAATAACAAAATTGCACGAAGTGCCTTTCACGTCAGGAGGACCAAAGCGCTGAACAGTCTGGTCGGGATCCGAATAGGGGGGGGGGGGGGGGGGGGGGTAAGGGGAAGGAGAGGGGGAGAGGGAGAAGAGTTAGTGGGGCAGCCGAAGGTACGATCAAAGAGGAAAGTCTTGAGACCGGCCTTGAAGGAGGAAAGGGAGGAAGCGAGGGGGAGGGGCTGCGGGATGGAGTTCCACAGTGTGGGAGCAGAGAGGCTGAAAGCCCGGCCGCCGATGGTTGGGGGGGTTAGGGCCGTGGATGCGGAGCAGGCCTGAGGCTGCTGAATGGAGGGTGCGGGCGGCTGACAGTCAATCACTGTCAGACAATTCAACAAAGATTAGGGATTGAGCCTGGTACTGCGTAGTACAATTTTCCACTGAACCATTTGTGAAGACAAGAATCTCTGTAGAAACAGTAGCCTTGGGAAGCGAGCAGTGATGAGGAGAATATTAGTGGTTGAAACTAGACTTCAATCAGAAAAGAAAAATCACATTTTCTGCTCGTGCCAAAAGAAAATCACAAGCCTTTTTGTATTAAACTTGACCTAAATTAGCAGATTTCTACATTCGTAATAGGGACTAAACACGCTGACAATGTTGTTTATCCAAAGCAATAGTCGTTACTTTGAATAATTATAAATAAACGGGCCAAGAAATGCCAAACTCAGTCCAAACCATTGCAACTAAACTGATGCTATTGATACAGCTCTGATTAGATATCTCCATACAGATATATTCCTACTGTATGAAGTAAATGGTTTCATATACAACGTAACAAAAGTACATTGCAGGTTTATATCCGGGAATACATTTTGTAAACACAAGTTTTCACATCGCAGTAACTGTGGTAACTGTGGATCTCAATCTGGACAGATTCCAGTCTTCGCTGTCTCCCAAGTTCACTTCGGAACTGGAGTCAGTCCAAGTAACAAACTGGGGTTTGTAACACAAGTTTTGTTCATTGCTGTACAGCTCACGCACACAGGCAAACAAACTCTGTTTACACAAGAAGCAACACCCAAATTCAAATATCTTTGACTTGAATCCAACATGAGTGAAAGCTGATGGTTTGATAGCCTTTCCTAAGCCACTAGTACATGTACAGACTAATCACTTCACAAAATCCCCTGAAACTACCCCACCCCCCCATCCGCAGTGAGCAATGGTTTTATGAAGCGCAGTCATTTCTCTTTAATTGTAGAAGAGGAACAGAAACTGAGCAGAATAACCATTATATACTGATTGAGAGAAACACCAAGTGTTTTTGGGAGGGAGAAATCAAAGAAGGAAACTGCTCTGCTCAGCTACTGTTCCCTATATCCGCTCCCCCGGCTCAGCGGGCTCCGGCCTGCTCCACATCCCCCGCCCGGACCACTCCACCATCTGCCCAGTTCCGCAACTACCTCACCCCCCCCCATGCTGCCGAAACCCTCATCCACGCATTCACATCTAGACTACAGGAACTCTCTACTCGTCGGCCTTCCCAGCTCCTCCCTTTACAAGCTGCAGATTATTCAGAGCTCTGCAGCTCATGTACTCTCCCACTCTAGGCTCCGCAATCACATCACTCTCACCCGTCTCCACTGGCTCCCCATCCCCCAGAAGATCAAATTCAAGATCCTTGACCTCATTTTGAAGGCCAAACAAGGCCTTGCCCCGCCTATCTCTCTGACCCACTGTCTTCCTATCAGCTTGCCTGCACCCTCCGTTTAGCAGGCTCTGGCGTATCTCGCTCAAACCGCCCTACCATCGGTGACTAGGCTTTCAGCCCCCACATTCTGGAACTCCATTCCGCAATCGCTTTGCCTTGCTTCCTCCTTTTCCTCCTTCAAAGCCGGTCTCAAGACCTTTCTCTTTGACCGTGCGTTCTGCTCCCCTCCTAACTTGTCCCCCTTTCCTATTCTCCTTCCACCCCCACCTGATCTCGGATCCCAACCTGACTGTTCTGCGCCTTGGGATGTCCTCCCGACGTGAAAGGCACTCTATAAATGTAAGTGTTGTTGATGAAGGGTCATGAACCCCAAACAATGACTCACTTTTCCTCTCTCCATAGATGCTGCCTGACCTACTGAGTGTTCCCAGCCATTTCTGCTTTTGCTTTAGCCTCTCTGCGCCTACTCTTTGGAAATCCATCCCACAATCCCTTCATCGGCGCCTTGGGACGTCCTCCCAGCACTATATAAATGTCATTTTGTTGTTGTTGTCTCGCTCCCTTCCTTGCTTCCTTCAAGGCATGATTCAACACCCTCCTCGTCAACTGAACATTCACCCTGCACCCTCCCTGCCCTGCACCCTCCCTGCCCTGCACCCTCCCTGCCCTGCACCACTCCTAATCTCAATCCCCATCTTGGGTCCAAATCTCTGTCTGTCTAGCGCCTTGGGACGTCCTCCCGACATGAACGGTGGTGCTGTGTAAATGCAATGTGTTGTTGCAGCAATGAAACCTTTACTATGGCTCACTGCGCTGGGACACTCACTGGCTTTTCTTCTGAGAACAATTCTAGACTTGTACAATACAACTGCCTGACGTCAAGATAACATTCAGTATAAGCCATAAGCAAACCGAATGGAATTCCACAATAAATTATACTGAGGGTTACTCTGAGTCAATTTATACATAGGAGATATTAAATTACCCACAGACAACATTTCATTTGAAATTGAACACTGCACCAGTTATTTATAACTGTCTGATGTGAATCTTGTGCTTCACACTTGCCCAATCTCAACCATACCATTACTAGGTCCGACAAATGTGAATGCACCACACAAACATAAATAGTGGTGTTAGTTTTCAAACAGCCGCAATCTGTGGCACAAACAGCTTTACTCAATTAAACACAAACCAAACCTAATGATTGCGGACATTTCAGTTTGTCTAAGGGATTAATTAGTTCAGCCTGGGTCTTTTATTTTGCTAAATCTCTGTGGGATTTATTTAACATTTGTGCTGCAGGGAGATTTAGAGAGTTTCCACACTACGGTAAGTCTGTCTGATGAAACTAAGTGGTAAGTGAGCTTGGATTTCAGCAGCAGCAGAAACTCTTAACACTGAGCTAACAGAGCAAGCCTCCTAATCACTTCACCCAACAATTACTGTTACATACCATTCCTAGAAACATAGGAACCAGAAACCAGTTTTGTGTTGCAGAGCTTTTAATTCTGCTCACAATGCAATACAGTACAATACAGTATAGCAAAACAATACAGCAACAACAACATTATATTTGTAAAGCGCCTTTCACATTGGGAAGACGTCCCAATACAATACAAATGAGATTACCTCTGTCTGTTTTTATGTGTATTTGCAGAGAAGCAGATGAGAAGTAGAGGTAGTGTAGTGGCATCATTAGATGGATAGGACTGTGACTAACAATGTTCCTCCACTTCGTTATAGGAAATCATCTAGATTTCAGGAACAAACTCCCCACATAGAACACTCCATGGTTACACGTTACAGACTTTGTGGAAATACTAAATAAGTCAGCCACTCCGCAGCAACGTTTAAAAAAGTGCAACTAAATTAAATTGTCAAACTGATGTGGAGAGATGGATTGGTTGGTCTGTCTATCACATGGTGTGCATGAGTGATAGATGTTCATCAAGGGAAATAATGGGTAACAAAATGTTTACCTGTGTTACAAATGTCTGGCAAAGAACAGACTCCAGGGTCTCAGAGAAGCAAGGATCTTCTACTAAATTTGCTGACAGCTACAATTATATGTTGTAACAGGTCCCTCCCAAGACATTTATCAGGTGAAGTAAAAACACGTTTCTCTTTGTTTCAATCACCATTTTTTTCCCATACAAAAATTAAAAGTTAATCAGGAGACTGGTCAACAAGTGCAACTTTATCCATAAACTGAAACAAGCTCGGAAATAAAAACCAGAGAAACATAAATCAGATGCACAAACTGATTGAAACTGGTTCTCTTGTGGCATTCATGGTGAATTTAACAACTTAACTTTATATAATACTCCAGCCAGGCCTGTTTCACATTAACTGAACCTCTAGATCCAACTGCATGACTTTATGTAACACAAGCAGACTGCCTCCCATAGCTCAGGCCTCAATTTTAATCTTTATTTGGATTTTGAAACTATCCGTGTGGATGAAGGAAGATGAGAGTCACTGTGCGGAGGCTGGAATCATGTTTGACAGATCTGCAATTAATTAATTAATTAAGTAGACCAATAAGTAACAATTCCAGTTGAAACATTTAAAAATAAATTCTCTCAAGTAGGGTCCGGCGATATATCGCTAAAACCCGATATAATTTTCATATTGATATGCTGATATAGGCATTTTAAAAATATCGATATATCGAAAAAACGATATATCGAGGTAAAAAATCGGGATGCGAGCACACTGAACTACAAGTCCCAGAATGCTCATCTCTATACACAATGCACAGACCGAGGTGCAAAGCCGCCATATTGTATTCACAGTCCTCGAATACAATATACAGGTATGCAAGGGCTGGGGGGGTGAGCGAGACGGCTGGGTTGGGGGGGGGGGGGGGGTGAGGGGGAGAGAGATGGCTGGGGGGAGGGGGAGAGAGACGGCTGGGGGAGAGGGGGAGAGAAACGGCTGGGGGGAGGGGGAGAGAAATGGCTGGGGGGAGGGGGAGAGAGATGGCTGGGGGGGGAAGGGGGAGAGAGACGACGGGGGTGGGGGGTGCGAGAGAGGGAAGGTGGGGCAGCAGGGGGGGGAGAGACGGGGTGGATGTGATAATATACAGATAGAGATGGGGGGGATGTGAGAGAGGAGAGAGGGAGAGAGACACAGAGACACACAGACAGAAAAACACAGAGATGGAGAGAGTGAGAGACACAGAGAGAGAAAGATATTTACCTCCTGAGAAGATAGGCCCCGAATGCCGTGCGCATCCGAATGCGCACGGCACGCGCATGCGCACGTGCCGTGCGCGCATGCGCAGTACGAAAAACCCGAAAATATCGATATTTCGGTATATCTCGATATGAGCCCATCGATATATTTAATCGGAAAATTTCCATATTGACGGACCCTACTCTCAAGCCACTCCCAACATCTCACCCCTTATCATGCAAGACAAGTGTCAGCCTGCAGCAGGCGCGCATGGGGGACGTGGAGAGAAGTATTAAATGGAAAAGTTGGCAAACTTGATGCAATGCTTACCTAAACGAACCACTGATAGGCACTTTCACAGGAAATATAGCACCGGAGTTCCTGCCCCAGCTTCAGCAGATAGCCTGGGGTGGCCTGGGATAGCATCAGATTTGTATTTGAAGCTGCAAACATATGGTCAACACAAAACTGGAATTCATTTTATACCCGAGGAAGCAGAGCTTGGGATGCACTTTCATCAGAATGCCCCATATCATGCCAATTATTACCTGATCAGCTTCAACAACAACACTGCCAACACCAACATTCACTTATATAATACTTTCTCTTCCGGGCAGTGTCTCGGAGCGTTTAACCGTGGTGGAGTCAACTCATTTCACACACAATCAGCTAAGTGTCTTTCCGGGCTTTGTGTTTTTTATTAACAAGTACATTTTGCTTTTTACCTTTGCTGGTAGATGCTGCGCTTGAAGCCAAGACACTGCGGTTGAGGTTTATAGTCCAGCGATTCTTTTTAAAATGGAGGACGCCAAGCGGGTGAAAAAAACGGAGCGCGTATGACTTTAAAGTCTTACCAGCGGCAAGCCGACAACGCTAGCTAATAACCCACATTGTCGCACAGGAGCAGTATTTTGGTTTGCTGCTAGTAGACTTTAGGGCTTCGGCTTGCCGCTAGTAAAGTCGAGCAACTTTAAAATCGCGCAGCCGTTTTTTTCACCCACTTAGCGTCCTCCATTTAAAAAAGAATCACCGGACTGTAAACCTCAATCAGTAAACGTGAGAAGTGCAAGAGAGTAGTTTTAACAATAAGTACCAATACAATATTCTGTTATTATCTGTTATTATTTGGTGTGTATTGGTGTGTGTTAAAAAACTTGAATTTTTTTTGTAGTGGGTTTTCAGCCGCGGGCTGCCCGAGTATCCGGCAGGCGCTTTAACTGGCATCGGCCAGGTCCCGTGGGTGCCGGATAAACGGGCTTCTAATGTACATTAGAAAAACAGACCAAAAGCCTATATACACACACACACACACACAATATAAACAAGTGACAAAGGATGACATCACTAACGTGCATTCGAATATAGGCTGATGTCCAGACTTTGTTAAACAAAGAGTAAATAATAATACATCATCAAATAAACTTTATAGGTAACAACAAAAACAACAACAACAAAATTACATGTGTATAGAGCCTTTCACGTTGGGAGGACACCCCAAAGCACTGGACAGTCACTATTTCTGACCCAAAATGGGGTCAGAATTGGGGAGGGAGGAGGGAAGGGGGAAAAGGAGGGGTGACCGATGGGACCGTCGAAGAGGAGGGTCTTGAGATGGGACTTGAAGGAGGTCAGGGAGGGGATGAGGCGGAGGGACTGTGGGATGCAGTTCCAGAGATTGTGGGTAGAATGGCTGAAGGCTCACGAACTGATGGTGTGCGGGTGGGTCAAGGGACATGGAGCAGGCCAGAGCCTGCTGAACGAAGGGGGCGGGCAGGTTGGTTGGAGTTAGAAGGTCATGGGATTTGGGGGGAGGGAAGCCAGAGAGAACTCTGAAGATAAGGACCAGGATCTTGAATTGAATCCTCTGAATAATGGTGAGTCAATGAAGTCGGGCGAGGATGAATGAATCCTGGTAGATGAAACCAAGGAAGACAAAGATAGAATATCTTAGCTACAAGCTGTAGATAATACAGCCTTAGGCTCCACCCTCCCACACAGCTCAAATAACTTTTTCAGCTGTTGCATTAGTCACTAAAACCGTCTCCAATGTCAATCTTTCCACATGAGAAACTTTACAAAGAAAAACAGATTAGGTTTCTTTAGACTACATTTTACCCCATAAAGCAAACAGGTTGTCTGTCTTGAGAGCTACGGACACGTTTCTGACCTGGGACATTCCGCTGCCAATCATCATTGAATCTTTAAGAGCGAAACCTCCCATTGCGTTTAGGATAATTGTGTGCGAATATAAGAACATAAGAATTAGGAGCAGGACATTCGGCCCTTCGAGCCTGCTCCGCCATTCAATAAGATCATGGCTGATCTTCTCACCTAACTCTGATTACCTGCCCTATCCCCATATCCCCTAATCCCTCTATTTTTCAAAAATCTATCAGTCTCAGCCTTAGAAATTTTCAAGGACTGAGCATCTACAGCCTTCTGGGTTAGTGAATTCCATAAATTCACTACCCTCTGAGTGAAGAAATGTTTCCTCAACTCTGTTCTAAAAGGCTGACCCTTAATTTTAAGACTGTGACCTCTGGTTATAGATTCTCCTACCAGGGGAAACAGTCCCTCAGTGTCTACTTTATCTAGCCCTTTAAGAATCTTATATGTTTCAATAAGATCCCCCCTAATTCTTCTGTACTCCAGAGAATACAGCCCTAGTTTATTCAACCTATCCTCATAGGTCAGTCCCCTCATCCCAGGAACTAACCTCGGGAATCTATGCTGCAAATATAAGTTATTTGAGCTGTGTGGGAGGGTGGAGCCTAAGGCTGTATTATCTACAGCTTGTAGCTAAGGCAAGTATGACCTTTTTTAAATAAAGAGACCAAAACTGCACACAATACTCTAGGTGCCGTCTCACCAGAACCCTATACAGTTGCAGCAAGACTTCCCTACTCTTATACTCTAAACCTTTTGAAATGAACGCTAGCATGCCGTTCGCCTTCTTAGTCGCTTGCTGCACCTGCAAACTAACTTTTGGGGGCTGGTGTACAAGGACACCCAAATCCCGTTGAATACTAACACTATCTAACTTCTCCCCCTCTTGAAAACAATCTATTCTTTTATTCTTGCTATCTAGGTGAATAATTTCACACTTGCTAACATTGAATTCCATCTGCCACCTACTTGCCCACTCCCCTAGCCTATCTATATCTTGTTGCAATCTTTTTGCATTATCCTCAGAGCTCACTCTGCTATCTAGTTTAGTGTCATCCGCGAATTTAGACACATTACATTCAATGATCGTCCAGATCATTGATGTAAATAGCTGAGGCCAAAGCACTGATCCTTGTGGCACTCCACTAGTTACATCCTGCCAATTCGAAAATGATCCATTTATCGCTACTCTCTGCTTTCTACCCGATAGCCACTCTTCTATCCATGCTAATATGTTCCCATTAATCCCGTGGGCCTTAATCTTGAGTAACAGCCTTTTGTGTGGCACCTTGTCAAATGCCTTCCTAAAATCCAAATATACCACATCTACTGGTTCCCCCTTATCCAACCTGCTGGATACATCCTCAAAGAATTCTAAAAGATTAATTCAAGCATGACTTCCCTTTTGTAAAGCCATGTTGACTCTGCCTAATCTTTTTATGGTCTTCAAGGTATCCCATAACTATGTCTTTTATTAAGGACTCAAGAATTTTCTCTACAACTGACATCAGACTAACTGGTCTATAGTTTCCCATATTTTCTCTCCCACCCTTCTTAAATAGTGAAGTTACGTTTGCAATCTTCCAATTTATGGCACATAAACCAGAATAATCTGACATTTCAATTCAGGGAAACACTTTTGGCCACTCTAAAAATGATACAGGGCTGACTACCCATTTCACAAACAACGTAATAACTCAAATATTAACAGTATTTGCCATAAACTGGAATCTTTCTTTTTAAAGATTTACAAAATAGTGTTTTCACCAATCCTGAAGGCCAGCCAGTGGGTCCAGCTGACGATCTCATGTGTGATAATGGGCGAGGACAGGATTGAGCACCTTACACTGACAGTGACAGTGAAATGGAATCTGTAATTAAGCTCTCTGCTCACACAAGAATAACTCCTTGGGCAAGGTACAGAGGATAGCAGGCACCGCAGCAGCTTCAATACATTCCTGAGGCTATTACTGTGCCAATCTCTTCCTGGTTTGGCCTCCTCTCGCAGGGATACGGTTGGGCTGATGTAGGTGTGCATGAAAGATGACCGAACACAACGTCAAAGATGTAAGTCTGGACGTAGGCTTCGAAAGTGGGGAGAGCGGCCACAGAAAGGCTGAAAGCTCATCCAACAGTCCAGAGGCTGATAGGGCGAGAGCCATTGAGTAGGCCTGGGTTTACTGAGTGAAGGAAACAGCTGCATCGCTAAGGTAAACACCTAGTTAATGCAGATAACTATTGAATCCTGGTAGTGACAGCATCCTCGTTTTGCTTTGGACAATTACACTTAAATAACACTCCTGGTAATGATCTGACATGTGGTCAAACTCTACTCCTGTGGGAGGCGAAAGACCGGCAGGTTCCGCTGATTGTAGATCACCAAGTGGAGCTCCTGTAACTCAGTGGGTAGAGCACTCGCCTTACAAGCGTGAGACCTATGTCTCAAACACAGGCAGATCAGGGTGAAACCTTGGGCAAGTTTCCTTACTCCACACGCCTAACAATAATCCCTCAAAAAAACCCTACAATAATAAAAAAAAAGGTCATTTCAATCCACATCTGTTTGTGGGGACACTGCTGTGCACAATTGGCTGCTGCGTTTTGCCCACAATATACAGTCAATTTACTTGACAGTATATTCTGTGAAGCGCTTTGAGATGTCGATAAGATATTAAAATCGCTATACCAAATGCAAGGATTATTATTATTTATATTATTATTATTACCACATTATGGAAAACAAGAGGATTGGCTATTCTTGAAGTGGATTGAGGGAATCTCTAGCTGCACACTTAGCCATTTGTTTGCCCCTTAGATTAAACCCCACACAACAAAAATCAGATAAAATGCTATGTATTGTCTGTGCTTGGTCAATCTCAGTTACAGTTGAATTTATTGTCTCTAGAAATTGATAAAGCAAATACCCAGCAAGGCTGTGTGTAATAGCAATGTCAAAGCAGATATTTTCCATGCTGCAAAGCCTGAACATTTTTCCTAATCTAAAAAAACCCTCAGTGTTGGAACATTAAATCACCCATTACACTTTCACTGACATAATCTATAGATTATATAGATTGCAGGAGTTTGGGCATAAAAATAGGTGGCTCCTATTGCAGAAACAAACACAAACACAATGGGTCAAATGGTCTCCTACATGGTATAAACTTTCTATGAATCACCCATAAACTGCAGTATACAGTTTACAGTATATTCTGTGAAGCGCTGTGAGACGTCTGGAAGAAGTGATAAGGCACTATATCAAATACTGTACACGGAATATTAGTAATATGATTCCACAAACAGAACAATGATCCTGGGAGAATTTGAACTTGTGTTTAGTTTTATCTTTGGAAACCTTTGTATCTCGGTGATATTTTGTCACAAATGATGACCACCCTAAATACTACACAAGCACTCAACTCTCAAGTGGGTTATGTCATGTTCTACTGAAAGCAAAGCCTCAAAGAATAAAACCGTGGGCTATGTTATTTACACATCACAAAGCTTCTCCAATAGCTCAGATCATATAAAGCCAGAACTCTTCAGAATTAATCTGTTCAATGATCCAAAGACATGCCCTTTAACGGAGCAAAGCTTTCTGCAGCATCCAATGTGTTTACAGACCAGAGAGAAATGCAGGGAAGGCCTTTTAGGCTGTTCCAAGATCCAAGCCTACATGAAAATAATGCACGGCAGCTTTTACTGAATGTTGTGGCTAAGACTAAAATGGGGGTCTCCAGCACGATAATGTTTCCATTCCTGATGCTGATGTGGATCCGGTGGATTGGTTTCTTTGCCGATAGTGTAAACTGAAAGGTTTGCAAACTTGGATTGATAAAGAGTATGGCGTTGCCATCAATGGCACCATTCACACTGTGGCAGGGAAAAGGCGCAAACAATAAAATCCATTTGGTTTTGAGCTTACATGAGATTGTTTGCTGTTGTGCTATCAGAAAAGAATTGGTTTTCTGTTACACGAACGATTATCAAGAGATTTGTGATACGAGAATGAGAAATAAAAATATTTAATAAACATTGTTTAATAATTTTAAAATGTTACGCCCAGCCTGATATAATTACTTACTTTCCAACTTCTTTTGACACTATTCCCATTATCATTCTCATACCATGAAATGACTACCAATGCTTTTTAAACCAATTTTATAAAGAAATACCTAAGTATTTACTTATGTTAATTGTACAGATTTTATACATCATATATTTTATTATATATAAGTTGTTAAATAATCAACCAAATAATGCAACATATTGCAACCAGGTAAATCATTTTTTTGTCTAAAACCTTCTAAAAATTCAACAAGGAGTTTTTCCTCCAGCCTCTGGCTTCTCTCTCTCTCTCAATCCACATGGCGAGGTTTGCAACAATAATATGGACGACTCCACTGCTGGTTCAGCTCCCAACCCTCGGAATATGAAATGTCACTTTCTGTGCAATTCACTAATCTCTGACCTGAAGCTGAAGATCATCATTAATGCGGTTGGGAGCAAAACTTGTTTGAGAAGACCATAAGAAACATTAGACAAAAAAAAAAGACCGACCAAGGTTCATCAAGTTCACCTTCCGCCTTCATGGCGATTACCCAGTCTGATGACATTCCATGAACGTTGGTTTCAATGTTCACGTTCATTCTTTTGTTTTAAACACCTTTAATGCTATTAATCTGGTGGGTGGGGGAGGGCAGGACATGTTTGTCTAGCTACACTATAGCTGGACAGGACTCTGGTTAAAGTCGAACGTTAGTGTTCTCTCAGCTTTGTGGCTCTGCAGTTCTCACGTTGAGAAGAAAAATCAGGGTAGGTTACAAATATTTTTAAAGTACAACACAATCAGCTAATTATGTTGAGAGAAGCCGAGTGCGAAAGTGGTTTACAACTGGATCGTGCAGTGACACGGAAAACAGAATGGAATCACATGGGAATCCAGATTCCAACTGTACCACCGTGATAACACCCCGAGTGGGAGGCACAGAGTGAGCTGACACCCTGGTTACTCCTGCAAACCTCACAGCAGACAGACCCACAGACATCTCCACTGATGGGAGCCTGACAACATGGCTCTTGTTGGTCCTGACATTAGGAGAATCCACTGAGGGGAAAAGGGAAAAAAACTAATCAAAATCAAAATCAAACAAATGAATCCAATAAACAATTGGAAGGGATTATAACATGTTTATAATGATATAAATACTGACACTCCAGGGGAAGTTTAAAGTGTTGGGTTTTGTTGATCAATAAAACATAAAACCACTTGGCCTGTCGCCTAGTGACCTAACTACTGTCCCACATGACCCCACACAACGTCCTGTTTTTCATCACCATAAACATATAAAACGCTCGGGTGTTATTACCATAGATATCTAAAAATACATTTTCAAAATTGTCTCCATTAGATCACCTTCCTGAAGCATAAAAAAAGTTTATTACCGCATCTTATAAAAGGTGCTCATTTAATATAGTTTAGTGATTATTGTACAACATCCTACTAAAATATGATACTGTTTTAAGTCTTCTGTCGATCTTTTGAGCTTTTCTGAGTGTGCAGTAAGTTAGAATGGCTGAACAGTCAAGTTTTTAATCTTGGTTTATTCGTTGGCTTTATTTTTGTTGTTGATCAAAATTAACAAAACCTTATTTTCCAGATCTTCCAATTGGCATCTATGGAACATGTCATTCATTGATGGAATCATCGCTCAATGGGAAAGGATTTGTGCCTGAGCTGCGGACAGGAAGATGGTGCCAATGCTCTCACTCATATCATGCTCAGCTGTGTTGCACCCTGGAAAGCTCGCAAGGAGTTGGTATCAAAAATGGGGTCGGACAGGAAACTGGCATCACTGAGGACGTCCTCAAACAGGAGCAAAAACAGGGAAAAAACACCATTCTTTGCAATCCAAATAAGCGGGAACCACAGTGTGCGATGGGAGCGGAGCAGGGAGCCTGGGGGCTCACCACGTCCTGTGGTGAAGTTTCACCTTGGGCAAGTTTCCTTACCCCACACAAACATACATGCAATAATCCTTAAAAAAAAGCACAATAATAAATTGGTCTTTTCAATCCACGACTGTTTGTGGGACACCGCTGGTCGCAGCGTTTTGTCCACAACTATACAGTCAATTAACTTTACAGTATATTCTGTGAAGTGCTTTGAGACGTGTAGAAGATGTGAAAAGCAAGATTATAATCATCATTATCTACCCACCTCCCTGCTGTGTGAGGAGCCACCGCGGGCAACAAGGCCTCGGCTGTGGCCCTGGGACCAACGCGTCCATTTCAGAATCTACAGATGACCAGTCAGCTGCCACCTGACGTCACCTCCACCACCATATTCACAATCTGGAGTCACAATGACTATCACACTTTCCTTCACCATGACCCATGTCAGCGGCTAACCAAGCTTCGCTGACCCTTCCCACTAACTTCTGCCCCTTAAATAACCCTCCTTGGACCCATCCCTCCTCTCAACCTATTGCCCCATCTCTAACCTCCCTTTCCTCTTCTAGGTCCTCCAGCCAGTTGTTGCTTCTCAGCTTTGCTCCTTCCTCTCCCCCCACTCACTTCACAAACCCCTCCAATCAAGTTTCCATGCCGCCCACAGCACAGAAACAGCTCTGGTCAAAGTGACAATGACATTCTGTCCATCTGCGACCAGGGCTCCCTCTGCCTCCTCTTACTCTTTTGACCTTTCTGCTGCCTTTGACCACTCTATCCTCATCCACCTCTCAACGCAATCTTCAAGGTTCTGTTCCTAAATCTTACCTCTCATACCATCTCCACTTCATCTCTATAAACGGTTTCTCCTCTAGCTCCTGCACGTCTCGTACAGTGTTCCTCGGGGCTCCATCTCTGGTTCTCTCCTTATCAATATTTTCTGCTCCCTCTTGGTGACATCATCCGCAGACATGGGGTCAACTTTCACATGTATGTAGATGACACCTAACTGTATCTCTCTGCCTCTACCTTTGACTCCAGGCAGGACCACTGTTGTCCTGACAGAATGTCTGTCTGACCTCAAGTCCTGGATGAGACCTAACGTTTTAAAGTTGAATGTCAAGAAGACCGAGGCCCTCCTGATTGGCTCTCATCAGCGCCTCAGGTGCTGACAGCATTACCATCCATGGTTGCACACTCTATCTCACTGAGCCAGTCTGGAACTTTGGCATCTTGTTTGACCCTCAACTGTCTACCCCACATCAGTACCATGACCTTCTCTGCTTTCCCCCGGCTCCAGCACTGTCGCACCTCTCAGGCCGGCGAGATGTACATACACGCATTCATAACACCCAGGCTCGACTACACCAACTCCTTGCTTGTCGGCCTTCCCAACTCCTCCCTCCACATGGTGCAGATCACCCAGAACTCTGCAGCTCATGTCCTCTTCCTCACCAGGTTCCATGGTCATATCACATTCATCCTCGCCCTACTTCACTGCCTACCCATCACACTGAGGATACATTCTAAGATCCTGGACCTCACCTTCAAAGCCCTCCATGGCCTCGCTCTCCCATGCCTCTGCGAGCTCTTACATCCTATCAACCTGCCCGTTCCCTTGGCTCGGCGGGCTCCAGCTTGCTCCATAGGCCCTGACTCACCCACCCCACCATTGGTAGGTGGGCCTTCTGCCGCTCTGCCCCACCCTCTGGAACTCCATCCAGCAGTCCCTCCACCTCACCTCCTCAAGACCCATCTCAAAACCCTCTTCTTCAAGCATGATAATGGTGTCACTTGGAAACATCCTAACTGCTCAATACAGAATCATGCTCATAGAATTACACAGCACATTTGGCCCATCATGTCTATGCTTTGCTACCATGAAGACATTCTTGTAATAATAATAATCCTTGTATTTGATATAACGCTTTTCGTGTCTTCTAAACATTTCAAAGCGCTTCACAGAATGTACTGTAAAGTAAATTGACTATCAATTGTATCATTGTACAATAGTACTACATTGTATCAATGTAAAGTAAATTGACTGTTGGGAGTGCTGTGAGCTGCCCGGGGGGGGGGGGGGGGGGGGCTGTGAGCTGCCTGGGGCGGGGGGCGGGGGGGAGGGGGCTGTGAGCTGCCCGGGGGGGGGCTGTGAGCTGCCCGGGGGGGGGGGGGGGGGGGGGGCTGTGAGCTGCCTGGGGCGGGGGGCGGGGGGGAGGGGGCTGTGAGCTGCCCGGGGGGGGGCTGTGAGCTGCCCGGGGGGGGGGGCTGTGAGCTGCCCGGGGGGGGGCTGTGAGCTGCCCGGGGGGGGGGGCTGTGAGCTGCCCGGGGGGGGGCTGTGAGCTGCCTGGGGGGGGGGGCTGTGAGCTGCCCGGGGGGGGGGCTGTGAGCTGCCCGGGGGGGGGCTGTGAGCTGCCTGGGGGGGGGGGCTGTGAGCTGCCCGGGGGGGGGGCTGTGAGCTGCCTGGGGGGGGGGGCTGTGAGCTGCCCGGGGGGGGGGCTGTGAGCTGCCTGGGGGGGGGGGGCTGTGAGCTGCCCGGGGGGGGGGCTGTGAGCTGCCCGGGGGGGAGGGCGCTGTACAAATCGAAGTTGTTATTGTGTATTTGTGAATATACGCAGCCAATTGCGCACAATAGCTTCCCACAAACACTTGGCGTGTGGATTGAAATAACCATTTCTTTTATATACTGTATAGGGATTATTATCAGGCATGTCAAGTAACAAAACTTGCCCAAGGTTTCGCACTGACTGGAATGAAATCCAGGTCTCTCGCTTGTAAATCAAGTGCTTTAACCACTGAGCTACAGGACTACACAAATAGAACACTGTTGGCAAATTAATGGATTTATTAATAAAATAAGACCAGTCAGATAGGAAATATGCAGGCGGGAGACCGACAGCATGATGACCTGCCTTAAGTGGCAGTGACAAGTTAAGTCAGGGTCAAGTTATCAGTTTACACAATAAGGGATTCAGGTACAACAACCCTCTAGAACATTCAAGAGGAACATCAATAGATCCTGGCTAAAGTCTTTACAGTAAGATAAATTATACATTGTTACAATACAAGGTGGCGGCCACCAATAAAGTAGGGTGAAATGTCATGGGGATGCTTTCAAAATTTGAAATTTAACTAGTTCGTAATTGCAGTACATGTATTAAGAATCCCAACAGTATCACTGCTGGTTTTTTCAGGAAACCTAGTATCCATTTGCAAAATTTTCTGTACTAATGATCTATCTGATATACGTGACCCACATCGGGGAGAGGAAGATTGTAATACTGATTGGGGGAAAGGGCAGTTATTCACCAAGGCAAATATTTAGTAATGAACCTCTGTATTACTACCTATAGGACTGTTATTGTAGAACACTTAATGCTAAGGGTATAATGCAAGTCAAAGGGTCTTATCATTCCAATAATATTTCCACCTGCAATCTATAATAATAATAATCCTTGCATTTGATATAGCGCTTTCCACATCTTATCAACGTCCCAAAGCGCTTCACAGAATATACTGTAAAGTGAATTGACTGTATATATTTGTGGGCGAATCGCGGCAGCCAATTGAGCACAGCAGTGTCCCACACACAGTCGTGGATTGAAATGACCAATTTTATTATTGTGGTTTTTTTGGAGGGATTATTATTAGGCGTGTGGAGTAAGGAAACTTGCCCAAGGTTTGGCCCTGACCTGCCTGGATTCGAACACAGGTCTCCTCAGCTTGGTCTCCCCAGCTTGCAAGACAAGTGCTCTAACCACTGAGCCACAGGAACTCCACTAAATCACTAAATCTAAACACAAAACCCATTCAACACCCGCACCCCCCATTCTCCCCCCTCTTCCTCTCTGACTTTACCTACCCCACACCTTTCCCTCCCCCTCCCCCCTTACCCTCTTTCCCCCCTTTCTCCCCCGGCCCCATTTCTGCGACTGTTTGTGGGACGCTGCTGTGCACAATTTGGCTGCTGTGTTTCGCCCACAAATACAGTCAATTTTCCTACTCTTCTTCATCCTGCCCCTCCCCCTTGGTCTTGTCCCTACCTAATTGTACAGCGCCTTTCTCTCGACCTGAAAGGCGGTGATTGATTGATTGATTGATCGATTGAAATTTATCTTGCGTTAATCTGGCAACATAGAGTACAAGCTTGAATTTATAACCTTTCAAAGGTGTAATTATATTTATCTTTTGGCATTAGTTTTACTTTTATATACACATGTGAGACTTAATGATTGTTTCTTCATTAGGATTATCTCTTATTGTCCAAGGGTAAAGCTGTGGTTTCTGTAGCAAAGCTCGGCCTCGTACCACCTTCACAACATTACCATGTCTGAGGTAACTCAGTTCCCCTCTGCAGATCTGGTCAGACCCCAATTGGAGTTTAATCAGCTATGATTGCGATTTGCTAAATATAAAAAGGGTATTATTTTGGGGCATCCTATATTAGTGGAGTCCTGTAGCTCAGTGGTTCAAGCACTCGCCTTGCAAGCAAGAGACCTGGGTTCAATTCTCGGTAGGTCAGGGTGAAACCCAGGGTAAGTTTCTTACTCCACATGCCACATGCCAAATAATGATTCATCAAAAAAAAAATTGATCATTTCAATCCATGACTGTTTGTGGGACACTGCTGTGCGCAATTGGCTGCCGCATTTCGCCCACAAATATACAATCAATTCTTGAGACGTCAAGAAGACGTGAAAAGCACTATATCAAATGCAAGGACTATTATTATTATTATCTTTTAATGCTGGCTAATCTTGATTTCCTCTACCTGCTCCTAAATATTGATGCAGTTAGTTTGCTACCAGCCTCACTCACTCTTAATTCCTTTAAACATCTCAATAACTGGGTTTGACACTGGGTTCGCTGTCTGATGTCGCAGTGCCTGTTAAACACCTGCTCCCAATTGTTTATTCAATATATTCTCTCCCAATTCTAAAGAGATGCAACAAGCAACGGATTTTCCTTCATTCAAGAAACAAGGCAATCATCATTTACACTCCTCTCTGACCAAATGGGACAATTCTCTCTGCCCTTCACATCCAGATCATATCCAGATTATCTCACACCTCCACTGTATTAATTCTGTCCCATCCTTCTCCAGTAAATAAATCTTAGTCACCTGAGACAGGTGTGAAGAGCAACAGGTATGCCTGGCTTCAATCCTCAATGTGGGGATTAGTGTAACTGTGACATCAGTACATTTATATAGAATCTTAAGTTTCAGGAACTCCTCCTCATTGTCTGATAAATCAAATTAGTAAAAACAACAGATTACATTTAATGTCAGGAGGACGTCCCCAGGCGCTGAATAGACTGGGACGTGTACCCAAGCTGGTGGTTAGGAATTACGATGGTGGAGAGTGAGCGAAGGAACGGTCAAAGAGAAGGGTCTTGAGATAGGTCTTGAAGGAGACAATGGAGCTGGCAAGGCAGAGGGACTGTGGGACAGAGTTCCAGAATAAAAAGTAAAAAATGAGTAATATTCCATGTAAGAGTCAGCTGAAATATGGAGTCCCTGTAATGTATTGGTTAGAGTACATGCCTCACAAGTAAGAGAACCGGCTGCACAAAATCTTATGGCACAAACCTCGTGCTCTAACAGTAAATAGGAACCTGGTTGTTAGTCAATTAATGGATCTTTTTCCAGCGGTAATAATCATTTCTAAAAATTGTGGTCACTCAAACTGTTAGTGGGACACTGTTTTGTGTAATTGGTTGCCTCGTTTCTCACAAAATACACAGTCAATCTACTTTACAATATATTCTGGAAAGCACTTTGAGGCATCTCAACACAAATGTAAGATACTATATCAAATGCAAGCATTATTATTGTTATTCAGTTGTATAGGGTTGTGAGTCGAAAGCTGCATTTGATAAAAGTAGAAATAATTAGTCTAGCAATTCTCTTTGAATTAAGAAGAAGAATCCTTATTTGATACAGGAGAACATCTTAAAATGCTTCCATTGTGATGTGTAGAGCGACAATGTCTTTGTAAACGAATACGGCAAACAATTTGTCCACAGATCCAACTCCAAAACAACTCCAAAAAAAACTCCAATGTTTTTCCTCTGAGACGAGATGAGGGAAACAGTAAATATGCTGTGAGTGCATTAAAATCAAAATTGGGACATGAAATTGGGATGTCCACCCGATGTGAAAGGCACTATACAAATGTAATCTTGTGGTTGTTGTTGTACTGTACTATCATTCACATAACTGGAAAAATAAACACAAACCATCCATTTTAGCCTGTTTTATCTGAAAACAATCTTCCCTTTTGGGAACTTTATTCTGTGATATACAACCAAACACCCAGTGACGTATATTATGTCAAATATACGTTGTATTTCGTTTATAAGCTGTACCTTTTGCGAGCAGGATTTATGAATAGGAACCATCCACAAAAAATCCCATAAAATTCTTAGCAGGACAATTGTTTTAAATGTGCAACCCTGTGAAAGTTGTTTCACAAAATTTAAATTAGTTGCTGAAAGTAACAGAGGGGAGGTGAAGAGGGATTTTTTTTCACACAGTGAGTTGTTGGGATCTGGACTGCATTGTGTGAAAGGGAATGGAAGCCATTTCAATAACAGCTTTGCAGAGAGAGCGCAGGGAAGTGGGATTGATTTGGACAGCTCTTTCGGCACAGACACAATGGGCCAAATGGCCCATATAATTCTATGATTCTACAAAATGTAGTGTTAAAAAGTAGCACTGACAGAGGGGACACTGAGATTAAGCTGTTTTCGGAAAGATAACGAGTTTTACTGGAACTGCAGGACAGCAGGTAACAAAACACATTGTAGGTACAGCTAGCGATTGAGCAGTGGACAGTTATCTGAAGGCACAAACACTACCAATATTGTGGTGCCAACTTCACTCACAACAGTTCTCAATAAAATCTAAAATTGTCCTTGGTTAAATAACGCTGCCTTTTCAGGAAAAACGCAGAAAAAGACAAAGAATCACCATTTATTAAGTTTGCACAAATTGCCAGTTATCATCTGCAAATCACTTCTGAACGAACGTTACTTGCCACAATCAATCTTAAGTGCTTTCTAACAATATGTAGCATTCTTTCTAACTCTAACTAGGTGAAGGATTGCAGTAGAAAAATAGTTTTTTTTAAGTATTGCCACCTTAAGTGAGGAAGAAATTATTCAGATGTAAAAATAATATGATTGTACTATATGATTCTCCTTGATTAATCACATCATCCAGAATAATATTTATTCGTCAATTGGTGGATCGCTTTTCTGAAGGTAAATCCCTTAAAACAATATCTTTTTTAAAATTTTCACCCAATCCTGTGCGCAACTGGCTGCTACGGTTTGCCTACAAAATATACAGTCAATGCATTTCATAGCATATACTGTATATACTGTGAAGAGCTTTGAGACATCTTGAAGACGTGATGGGCGCTGTTTCAAATACAAGTATTATTATTCTCAAATTACAAGTTCCCCTCCAGGTGAGGAGTTTCCCTTCTCATTCCTGAAAGGTCCCTCGAGTCGGAAGGTGAGCAAGCAAATCACAAACATGCCATTCATGCCACAGCAGCAAGAACACTCCAATGAAGGGAAAACATCTATTGTTTCAGACAGATACTTGCCCGAGACATTCCTCATACAGGAACAGACAAGAATTGGGCCAGTTTGACACCCATGTGTGATCAGCAGCCAACAGCAATAGTGACTGCGTCCATTAGCTCCAAAAGGCAGCGAATGTGCCAGGTTTTTAAATTCAGACATTTAATGATCCCTTTAAAAGGTTCAGTGTTCAGAACTTAAAATAATTTGAAACCAAACCCTAAATGAGGTTGCTCCTCTCCATCGGATAAATGGAGTAATTTTGAATAAATTTTGTTGATCACAGGAGGAAGAGAATCAGTTTGGTGTTCAATATGAGGAGAATTATCCAAGAGTTTGAATCATTATGATTTAACTTATGATATTTTTCCCCAGAATATAGTCAATTCACTTTACAATATATTTGGTGAAGTGCTTTGAGACATCTTCATGGTGTGATAAGAGACTATATCGAAATGAAGGATTATTGTATTATTATTAATCATAAAGTCTGATTTATTAAAATATTTTAAGTTATATTTAGTCCGTGGATTTTCTTCCAATTGTACAATTTTTTTTTGAAAAGTGATTCTTTCTACTTCCGAATCTGATGTCAGATCATGATCTGAAAATAAGTTAAGGAATGGATCCAGGCTGCAAGCTGGAGTCCCATTTGGGGATTTCAGCTCAATATCAGTTGTCAATATTCGTATTTGACACCAAATGCTGTAAATCCACATAAAATCTTGAATTAAAATGATCAAAGTTAATTCATTTTCCAATTATAAGTGAAGAGACATGATTGGAACGTCCTCCTGATGTGAAAGGCACTCTGTAAACATAACTTTGTGGTTATTGTATGGTAGTTACTGTGAGTTGAAAATCGCATTTAACAGCAGTTTAATAATTGATGGATTCTTTGGCGTTCTTATATTTTCCTCTTTTGAAGGAAGCTTTAGTTCCTGCCACTTTACCTCAGTAAGAGGTTTTAAAACTTGCAAAGATTCCACTAACAAACTATGTTTCTGTAAGAACTTTAAAGTGACAAAGTAGAAGAGGGGATTAGACTATGTGACCCCACATTATAGGGTCAGCTTAGATCATGGGCTCAAAGTCTCAACCTGGGGCTTGTGATACCACAATCTTTGGTCTCAGGGACGAGAGCGCCACTATTTGAGCCGAGATAACACAAATGATGACACAACTTGAACGTATGACATTTTCCGAGGAGAGGAGAAGCTAACTTGCTCCCAGGCCACTGGCAAAGATACTCCATAATTAGCCATTAGGCGGTCGGTGCATGAGAGTACTTATCAAGTGACTCATTTCCTCTTCCCTTCTGTGGGAAAGTGGTCTCAGTCCTGTCTTCCCATGACGCCCGAATGAGATCAGCACAAAACAAACCATGTGTGAAGGAGTCGAGAGCAATGATCTAACTGCATTTCCAAACTTTAGATCAACAGCATAAACGTGATTTTGTTCACCTTGGCAGTTTGACAGCATGAAAATAATATTGCAAATGACAGCACACTGTGTGATTCCAATGCACTGTGCAATGGGGGTGGTAACGATTAAGCTCCATGTTCACACAATTCTCCACCCAGTAACGTCTCAATCTAAGCACGTCACCAGGGGAGATGCTGAACAGAGACAGGCAGATAATACAGCATAAATCAACAGGCAAGTCCCACAGGCGGGTGCAAGCCTGGCAGCATGTTGACAGCTCACCTTATCAGCCGGAGAAAAGTACAGAGCGTCTCAGAATCTATAAGAAGATTTTTAGAAATGCAAGCATTTTTTAAAAATCACTTTTAATCTCGTTGTGTTTAAAAAACACTGAAAATGTATTGATGTAGGTGATTGTTGTGCGGATTCCAAAACAATGTGCATAGATTGCAATACCTCAGGCCAAAAAATCTGTAGTATATTTCACTAAAAGGAAATAGATGATACTACATTTGTGAAACAAAGGCAGATTCTGCTGCCGAATGTTTAGTGTGTCTACAATCAAACACATCTGAACAAAAGCTGAAACAGCAAATGTACGTCCATCGGTGATTAATTTCTTATCATCTCACAAGCCTTTTTCTAAAAAAAACAATGAATTAAAATCAGATGATCCATTTTTTCATCTGAATTTAAGCAGATTCTTTGAATCATAAGAGGTGAATAAAATAGGAATGACACCAAATCAAAACTTTGAAAAATAGAGTGAATATTTCAAATAATAAATTGTTGGTTAAATCTCCCAGTTAAAAACATAAAACCTGAATAATTAACATAGGAATCAGTCAAACAACTACCTGTTTCGAAAGCAGCAGTTTCCCCATATTCCTTCCTCCTCAGCAGTCCACCTCACCACCACCACATTGGTTTCCCGGGCCTCAATGTATATGAGATGTACCACCTCACTGAGCAAGGCTGGTTAAACATTTCCAAAATGAAAATAAATCATTGCAGTTGTCAATGTTGGCATTCATCCCCAAAAGAAAGCCTTTGATTAATTCAATAACAGCTAAACTGATGTTATAGTCCGGGATCAGGGCAGATTTTCGTTGAAAATATATGTTGCTTTTTGGAGTAGCACCAAGGAGTTCTTCTACACTCTTGATAGTGATTAATACAGATGGCCACAAAATAATGAATGAGCAAAATAAGTATTTTTTAGACAATTTTCTTAGGTTCTGTTCAATGGTTGTCTAGCATTCTCCATGTGTGAGTCTGGACAGTGAGGGTAGAAATGTTATCTGATTGTGTCACCCAACATGTACTTGTTCAAGCAGTAGTTCACTGGATAGTAATGAGCAGTGGGAAAAACTAGCTGATATCCTTAACCAGAGACACCGAGGCCAGCTGGAGTACTGCACAGTTACCATGGATAAGCACAGGACAAACCAGTGACCTTCCGGTCCAGTAAAACATCTATTTATGTCACAAAGCTTTGGTCACTCCTATGTGAGTGAAGCTTTGATCGATGAAAATTGGTATAAAATGTACATGACTGAGGCACCAGATGTTACAGGATTACTTAAGCGCAATACATTAATTTTCAGCAGCAATAAGTTGCGAGTCGGTGGCGCGCCTTCACGAAAACCAACAGCTGAGGAATGTACAAATTGAAAACCAATGATCAATAACCAGGTAACCAGGCACCTTATACTCTCACTTCTTTATTATGTGAGTATGTTCAGTGAAAACAGCCATCACCCGTCATGATAATGTAGGCTAGGATATAATGTCTACCAACCACCACAATATAACAAGTCTCCATTGCATTTGACCAGACAGAGAGAAAACAGTTGGCAGAGATCACACACCTACTGCAACAGTCAGATTCCTGGAGTCACAGCACAAGGTGACCCTCTTTGTACAACAACAAAAACATAATTAGACTTGTGTCAGGAGGACGTCCCAAGGTGCTGGACAGTTACTGCTTCTATAGTTAAACAACAGTGAGTAAACTGGAGTAAAGGTAAAAAAGGAAGGAAAAAAAATGAAATATTAATGAGGGTTAAGATTGAAACTGAACATGGGGTATTACTTTCCCTTTTCCCCATAGTGGTCTTACATTACAGTGTGTGCTAAACACAGCCAAGAGATCTGACAGGCAAACTGCCAATGTGCTAATAATAATAGTAATAATCCTTGCATTTGATATAACGCATTTCACATCTTCTAGATGTCTCAAAGCACTTCACAGAATATACTATAAAGTGAATTGACTGTATATTTGTGGGCAAAACGCGGCAGCCAAGAGCACACGGCAGCGTCCCACATAGTGGTGGATTGAATTGACCAAATTATTATTGTTTTTTGAGGGATTTTTATCAGGCGTAAGGAAAGTAAGGAAAGTTGCTTAAGGTTTCGCCCTGCCTGGAATTGAACCCAGGTCTCTCGCTTATCAGGCAAGCATTCTAACCACTGAGCTCAGGACTCCATGTTGTGTCCTCCACATCTACAAGTACAACAACAACTTCGATTTATCTAGCGCCCTCCATGCTGTCCGGCGTCTCAGAGCGCTTAAGGGTTATGTGCTTATCTAGTTATAAACTAAGGCAGCAAAACTAGCTATCAGGGTTCCTCCCACCCTCCTGTAGCTCAGTGGTTAGAGCACTTGTATTACAAGCGTGAGACCTGTGTTCGATTCCAGGCAGATCAGGGCGAAACCTTGGACAAGTTTCCTTACTCCACACGCCTAATAATCATCCCTCCAAAAAAAACACAATAACAAAATTGGTAATTTCAATCCACAACTGTTTGTAGGATGTTGCTGTGCACAATTTACTGTAGCGTTTCGCCCACAAATATACAGTCAATTAACTTTACAGTATATTCTGTAAGTGCTTTGAGACGTCGATGAGATGTGAAAAGCGCTATATCAAAAATGCCAGGATTATTATTATTATATAACTAGCCGTCACTGTGCTCTCAGCCACATACCATGTGGGGAACCTCCAGGTCTTCAATGGTCCCTCTCATTTGGGACCGTTCCCACTCCCTTCAAAACCGCCAGCATCACCCCCATCCTAAAAAAGCCTTCCCTTGATGCGTTACAGCTATCAAGCTACCGGCCCATCTCCAACTTCCACTTCCTCTCCGAGGTCCTTGAAAGAGTGGTTGCC
Organism: Hydrolagus colliei; assembly: GCA_035084275.1. NCBI lineage: Eukaryota > Metazoa > Chordata > Chondrichthyes > Chimaeriformes > Chimaeridae > Hydrolagus > Hydrolagus colliei. The sequence continues at coordinate 502,991 of CM068768.1, forward strand.
TCCCAGCTCCGCTCAATCCTCACACAACATTCACTCCTCGAACCCCTCCAATTGCGTTTCTGTGCCTCCCACAGCATGGAAACTGACCTGGTCAAGGTCACAAACGACATCTGTGACCAGGACTCCCTCTGCCTCCTCGCCCTCCTCGACCTATCCGCTGCCTTCGATACCATGGACCATGCAATCCTCCTCCACTCTCCTCCCTCCTCAACCTGCAAGGCTCTGTCCTCGAATGGTTCTGGTCCTATCTCTCCCACCGCTTTCACTTCATCTCCGGCTTTTCCTCCAGCCCCTGCACAGTCACATGCGGCGTTCCCCAGGGCTCTGTCCTTGGGCCCCTGCTCTTCACCCTCTACACTCTTCCCCCTGGACGACATCATCCACAGACATGGGGTAAATTTCCACATGTATGCGGATAACACCCAATTCTACCTCTCCGCGTCAACCCGCGGAATCCCAGGACCACTGACGTTCTGACTGCATATCTGTCCGACATTGAGTCCTGGACGAGGGCAAATTTCCCACAATTCAACATCAACAAGACAGAAGCCCTCCTGATTGGCTCACATCAGCCCCTCTGCACCTCAGGCGCTGACAACATCAGCGTTCAAGGCTGCTCTCTCCACCTCTTGAAGCCAATCAGGAATCTGGGCAACTTGTTCGATCCCGAGCTATCCTTCCTCCCCCACATCCGCTCCATGACCGGCACAGCCTGATATCACCTCTGCAATATTGCCAGATTCCGCCACTACCTCAACCCCCACGCCGCCGAAACCCTCATCCACGCCTTTATCACTTCCAGGCTCGACTACGGGAACTCTCTCCTTGTCGGCCTCCCCAGCTCCTCCCTTCACAGGCTGCAGATCATTCAGAATTCTGCAGCTCGTGTACTCTCCCATACCAGGCTTCGTGACCACATCACTCCCACCCTCGCCCGTCTCCACTGGCTCCCCAACCCCCAGAGGATCGAATTCAAGATCCTTGTCCTCACTTTCAAGGGCATTCACAGCCTTGCCCCAGCTATCTCTCTGACCTACTGTCCCCCTATCAGCCGCCTGCCCCCTCCATTCAGCAGACTAAGGCCTGCTGCGTGTCCACCGCCCTAACCGCCCAACCATCGGCGCCCGGGCTTTCAGCCTCTCTGCTCCCACACTGTGGAACTCCATCCCACAGCCCATCCCCCTCGCTTCCTCCCTTTCCTTCTTCAAGGCCGGTCTCAAGACCTTCCTGTTTGACTGCGTCTTTGGCTGCCCCAATAACTCTTCCCCCTCTCCCATTCTCCTTCCTCTTCCCCCTACCCCGACCCTCCGCCCCCACCCCCAGCTCGGGTCCTGACCTACCTGACTATTCAGCGCTTTGGGATGTCCGCCCGACGTGAAAGGCGCTATATACGTGCAATTTTGTTGTTGTTGTTTTGGTTGATCACATCTATGAGACATCATCTTCTGACCTACGATTATATCTTAATTTGGGAGAGAAGTGCTATGGATTTGAATATTTAAAAGTATTTTATTCATGCAATTTGTAAAAAAAATTATTTCAAATACTGTACTATTATAAAAGTTCAACGAATTTATGTATCACTAAGATTTTATTGAAGAACATGGGATAAATGTCTGTACAACTGTAGGTTGGGCGTTTGCACTGATTTGGAGTGGAGTCCTGTGGCTCAGTGGTGAGAATCATAGAATGTTACGGCACAGAAGGAGGCCATTCGGCCCATCGAGTCTGTGCCGGCTCTTTGACCAAGCAAGTCACTTTCATTAACCCCAATCACCAGCTTTCTCCCCATAACCCTGTAAACCTGTCTTCCCCAGATACCTATCTAGTTCTCTCATAAAAGCTGCTATCGAATCGGACCTCACTACCCTTTCAGGCAGATCATTCCAAATTCAAACAACTCGCTGAGTAAAAAAAATTATTCTAACCTCCCCTCTGCTTCTTTTGGTAGATATCTTAAGACTGTGACCACGGGTCACAGACACACCTACCAGCGGAAACAGCTTTTCCCTAACTAGCTGTCGAAACCTTTCATGATCTTGAAGACCTCTATCAGGTCCCCGCGTGACCTTCTCTGCTCTAATGGGAAAAGTCCTAACTTCTCCAGCCTGTCCTCATAGCTAAGGTTCCCCATTCCTGGTATCATTCTCGTGAATCTCCTCTGCACCCTTTCCAGCGCCTTAATGTCCTTCCTGAAATAAGGTGCCCAGAACTGGACACAGTTCTAGCTGAGGCCTAACCAATGTTTTGTATAGATTAACCATAACCTCCCTACTCTTATACTCTATGTCCCTACTAATAAAGCTCAGTACACCAAATGCCTTTTTTACTGCCTTATCTACCTGCCCTGTTACCTTTAATGATTTGCTTACTTGAACACCCAAATCTCTCTGTATGTTCACCCCCCTTAAGATTGAGCTACCAAGTCTATATTGCCTCCTATCATTTTTCCTACCTAAGTGTATCACCTCACACTTATCCACATTAAAATCTATCTGCCACATGTCAGTCCATTCCACCAATCTGTGTATGTCTGCTTGCAGTTGGTTACAGTCCTCCTCACTATTTACTACCCTACCTAACTTTGTATCATCTGCAAACTTGGAAATAGTGCTCTCTATGCCCAAGTCCAGATCATTAATATATATTAGAAAGAGCAGTGGTCCCAATACCGATCCCTGGGGGACACTGCTGCACACCTAGATTCATAGATTCATAGAATTTTACGGCACAAAAGGAGGCCATTCGGCCCATCTAGTCTGTGCCGGCTCTTTGAAAAGAGTGATTCAATCCCACTGCCCTGCCCGCTCCCCATAGCCTAATAGACCTGTTCTCCCTAAATAAAGATCTAATTCCCTTTTAAAAGTTGTTATCGAATCAGCCTCTACCACCTTTTCAGGCAATGCATTCCAGATTCGAACAGATTCGAACCTCCTTCTATTTCGAGAAACACCCATTAACCACCACCCTCTGCTTTCTGTCACTCAGCCAGTTCTTAATCCAAACTACCACTGTCCCCTTAACACCTTGGGCCTCTCATTTTTTTATTAATCTCTTATGCGGTACTGTGTCAAAAGCCTTTTTGAAATCCATGTAAATAACGTCCACCGCATTTCCCTCATCAACCCTCGCAGTCGCCTCTTCAAAAAATTATATTAGATTTGTTAGGCAAGATTTGCCTTGAACAAATCCAAGTTGGCTGTCTCTAATTACCTTGTGTTCCTTTAAGTAGAAATTTATTCTGTCCCGGATTATGGTCTCCAGTAGTTTTCCTATTACCCAAGTAAGGCTGACTGGCCTGTAATTTCCGGGTTTGTCTTTCTGTCCCTTTTTGTAGAGGGGGGTAACATTAGCCACTCTCCAGTCTCTTGGCACCACTCCTGTGTCCAATGAAGATTGAAAGATAATGGCCAGAGCCTCCGCTATTTGAACCCGTATCTCCCACAGCAACCTTGGGTGAAACCCATCTGGTCCTGGTGACTTATCAATTTTGAGCCCAGTCAATCTTTTCAGAACTTCCTCTCTGTCTATAGTAATCTGATCTATTTCCTCTACCCTCTCATCCAATACTGCGGCATTTGGGGCATCCATTTCCGTTGTGAAGACAGATGCAAAGAACTCGTTCAGTACATCAGCCCTGCCATCTGCCTCCATAACAAGATTGCCGTCATTGTCTGTGATTGGCCCCACCCTACCTTTAACTAACCTTTTTTCCTTCATGTGCTTATAAAATAAAAATAAAATATTTTAGTCTTATCACTCTTTTAAGATCACTCCTGCATTCTCTGTAACGCACTTTGCTATCCTCAGTATCTTGCATCTTCCATTTGTCATACGCCGTCTTCCTCTTTTTCATCCTAGACAGAATATCCCTGGTCATCCAGGCCGACTTGGTTGTCGCACATTTCCCTTTTGTGGGAATATATCTATTTAGACCTTGAGCTGTCATATCTTTGAAGATCTCCCATTGCTCATGAGTTGTTTTACCTGCCAGTCTTACTTGCCAGTCCACCAACTCTTGGACCCTTTTTAACCCATCAAAATTAGCCCTTTTCCAGTCAAGCATTTTCACCCTTGACTGTACTTTGTCCTTGTTCATGAGTAATCTACATCTAATAATATTAAGGTCACTGTTACCTAGATGCTCCCCTACCAAAACCTGGTCAACCTGACCTATTTCATTCCCCAGGACTAGATCCAGCAATGCTTCCTTCCTCGTAGGACTGGAGACATACTGCTCAAGAAAATTTTCCTGTCCACAGTTTATGAATCTTTCTCCTGCTTTGCCCTTAGCGCTGCTATCTTGCCAGTCTATATTGGGATAATTGAAATCCCCCATTATCACAACTCTGTTCGCCTTACATCTATCCGCGCTCTGGTTGCAGATCTGCTCCTCCATCTCCTTCCCGCTGTCTGGTGGTCTATAGTAAACCCCTATCAGTGTAACCACTCCTTTCTTATTTCTTATCTCTAACCAGATGGATTCTGTTGTTGGGCCCTCCAAAGCCTCAGTCCTTTCTACAACTATTATTGTATCCTTAACTAATATTGCCACCCCTCCTCCTTTTCTTCCTCTCTATCCTTCCTGAACACATACTTCCCTTACAAACCTGAGACCTGGGTTCAAATCCAGGCAGGTCAGGGCGAAACCTTGGCCAAGTTTCCTTACTCCACACGCCTGATAATAATCCGTCCCCAAAAAAACTATAATAAATTGGTTCATTTCAATCCATGACTGTTTGTGGGTCACTGCTGTGCACAATTGGCTGCCTCATTTCACCCACAAATATACAGTCTATTCACTTTACAGTATATTCTGTGAAGTGCTTTGAGACATCTAGATAATGTGAAAAGCGCTATATCAAATGTAGGGTTATTATTATTATTATTATTTGGTGTTGCACTGCACACAGAGCCTGGACAGCATACTTTATTGATCTGAAATCTAACTTAGTAAATGCAGAGTACTTACTGTTTTCAAAAGTGATCAAAACTGTTCAATATTCAGCAAGCTCACTTGAACCAGAGTTTCAAAAATAATAATCTTTGTAATTGATACAGGGCCTTATCACGTCATTGAGACGTCTCAAAGAGCTTCACAGAATATACTGTAAAATGTACATCGTAGGAGACATCGGCAGCCATTTCGCACAGCAGTGTCCCACAAATGATCATGGATTGAGTGACCACATTATTTTGGAGGGATTATTACCCCCTGGAAAATGATCCACCAAATCGACTAACAACCGGGTTCCTACTTACTGCTACATAAACAATGTTACGAGGAGTAAGGAAACTTGCCTAAGGTTTCATACTGACTGGGAATCGAACTCGGGTCCACTTGCTTGTGAGACGAGCGTGCTAACCACCAAGGGATTCCATAGAAATATGCCAGTTCTATATTCCCGGTAATCCAATAGTTGCAACACCTTTTGGCATAGACCACCCACTTCATGTGCAGAGAAACTGACTGACAGACAGCACCCGTGTAAATACTGATAGACAAGTATTAATCTAGACAAGTATTGAATAACAGCTATGCCATGGGAATAGACTGCAACAGTGCTGACTGAAACTGATCCATCACTATTCCCTTCCCCCATTTAACACTAATTCTGCCGCCTCCCACCCCTCCCCCACCCCCAACTCCCACACACTTAAATTCCCCCAACATCTCGTGCCATTCTTCAGCAAAGAGGTCTTTCAGGGTGACCTGCTCTCTGACCTCTGTCTTTGCTGTTCTGTAACTGGCTGCTGGGAGGCACATGAAGCCTACCCAGGGGATCCTACTCTGGCCCTGATGCTCCCGCACAACAACAAATTCTCCAGAGTGAAATTAAACAGTTAAAACCACTTGCCATAATGACCCATCACAGCTGTGAAATGAAAGGGGCCTTAGAGTACAGGCATCAGCACACCACAATCACACAGCTTCATCCACTCACAACTGGGTAGCTCACAGATCCAGGTCTCATCAAACATACAATTCTCCCTGATGGATTCGTTGCTGTTGCCTTGGTATTTCAATAACTTTCCTCATCACTACTATCAGACACACAGTCAGTTTCACCTGACAGTAAATGTGTAAATCCTGTGAAGTGCTTTGAGACAATCGCTTGATATGAAAGTTGCTGAACCAAATGTAAGTACTGTACTATTTATACAAGAAACAGTACAATAGACCACCATAGCATATTATGTTTGATGTAAAACCAAGGTAATGGGCAGGACAGAGAGACAGGTGCTCAGTATTGTCACAAACAAGCATCTCTCACAAGCAGCTTTTGAGTTAAAAGAGGGAAGACGCAAAAGTACTGGAATGCTGCAATAGTGATAGGGCAGAGCGTAATAGAGTGGAAGAGACCTGAGGGACAATCCTACTGTGAGTTATTTCTCTTATGATAATGACCGATTGAAAGAAAAAGAGATAAGACTGCCTAACAAAGCTTTTCCCTGGAACAAAGGCCTGAGATTCCGCCAGCTGATTATTTTAGTCATTGATTAATCTCCCAATTACTGAAGTGACTCAGTGGATAATCAAATGCAATGAAATCATCTTGAAAAGTTGCAATTTCCTGGTTAATGTTGACTCAACACGGCAATGCTTCAGCATTGGAGTCAATCAAACAAACTACTTTACATTGTCCTCCTCTCTCAATATACATGCTAATTAGTCAGATAATAAACTAGAGACAAAACAAAACAGGGATTCACTTCACTCTATCATCACTGCCATCGCTTTCGTATAAAAGCAGAGGCAAAAATGTGCAGTTGAGTCCCAAACTGTGACCAGGCACAATCTCGGTGGCAACTCCGATTTGATTATTGCCATTGTTTAGTTAGTGCCGACGAGCAATCAATTAATCAACACTTCTTACAAATGGAAATGACATTTCTAGAAGAAGTGGCTTCTGGGTGTTTTCTACACTGTGAGGAGACAACAACCACAACAGCTTCGATTTATATAGCGCCCTCCACGCCGGACGGTGTCTCAGAGCGCTTAAAATTATGAGACACAACCATAAAACAGCAGATTTACCCCAACAGAAAGTTTTACACACCTCAGCTGCTGGGTTGAAATGCTTTAGTAACAGAGTTGCTCTAATGTAAAGTAAATTAAGAGATGATAATAAAAATAATCCTTGCATTTGACCTTTGGATCACATCTTCAAGACGTGTCAAAGCGCTTCACAGAATATATTGTCAAGTGAATCGACTGAATATTTTATGGGCAAAACGTGGCAGCCAATTGCGCACAGCAGTGTCCCACAAACAGTCATGGATTGAAATGACTAATTTAAAAAACATTTTAAAGAATTATTACCTCCGGAAAAATTATCCACTAATCTACTAACAACTGGGTTCCTACAGGTTAAACAGAGGCACATAGGGTAAGGAAACTTGACCAACATTTTGCTCTGCCAAGGAAACAAACCCAGGTCTCTTACTTGAGAAGCAAGTACTTTAACCACTGAGCTATAGGATTCCACAATACTGCCGTAAAACATTTCCAAACAAAATATTAGATTATATATTTTAATCTCTACCCCCTCCCATTTTCTCCCCTCCCTTACTAAATAATCATAATCCTTGTATTTGATGCAGCACTTAATCAAATATCAATGATCTTACAGAAATTCACAAGGTATAACCGTAAAGTGTTTTTTGGGGTCAGCCCTGCCTCTGATGCGTGCAGAAAATATACTTTGTGATAAAAATAATAATAATCCTTGCATTTGATAAGGCGCTATAGCGCCTTATCAAATCTTCGAGACGTCTCAAAAGGGATTTACAGAATATACTGTAAAGTGACCTGACTGTGTATTTTGTGGACAAAATTGGCAGCCAATTGCGCACAACAGAGTCCCACAAGCAGTCAGGAAGAGAATGAACAATTTTACTAATTATAGTAACCCATCCATAAAACCTGGCAGTTTTGTGGAACTGCAATATGTGAGTCAAGACAAACGGAGACAATAAAGTATTTGAAACCCAAAGAACCTCACCCTTACGTCAGACAGTCTTGAGAAGAGGAAGTGTGTGTGTGTGTGTGTGGGGGGGGAGGGGGGAATAATAACCGCTGTGTAACACATCAAATGGCATCGCAGGTGTTCAAGAGGAAATGAATGTACAGTTCAGGACACCAAAATAAATACTAACAATGGAGTTTAGAAAGTTTGCTGACCTCTTCATGTATTTATTGCTTTGTGGTTTCAAGGCAAATGATTTTACACAGAGCTAAGGAAACATGCCATTCAGCCCAACTAGTCCATGTTAGTTTATGCTCGAAACAAGCCTTCACCCTCTTACTCCCCTCACCTTTACCACTCGACCCTCTTCTCACTCATGCAGCCAACTAGAATTTCTTTAATTTGGACTTTCTTTCAATTGATTCACTCCATGACAGATCCACCCCACCATTGGTGGGCGAGCCTTTAGGCACTCTGCCCCCAACCTCTGGAACTCCATCCTGCCTCAGTCACTCCCTGGTTTCCTCAAGACTCTCCTCTTCGATGGTCCCATCGGCAACTCCTAATCCCCACCTTCCCGCGCCCCCCACCCACCCCCAATCCCCAGCTTGGGTCTGAAACAGTGACTGTCCAGCTCCTGACTGTCCTCCTGACGTGAAAGGAACTATACAAGTGTAATTTTGTTGTTGTTATTCTTAATAATCCTATGAAAAAAGAACAATCATAAATTGGTCATTTCAATCCATGACTGTTTGTGGGACGCTGCTGTGCGCAATTGGCTGCTCCGTTTCGCCCACAAATCAATTCACTTTCCAGTATATTCTAGAAGATGTGAAAAGCGCTATATCAAATGCGCTTTGATATCCTTGCATCAAATGCAAGGATTATTATTATTATTATTGTGGGCCTTTCACCTTTCAACACAGACCTGCAGACCTCACTCATTATCTTTCTGCCCTTACCCCACAGTGACCTCCTCCTGCACATGTCTCAAGGCTTCATGTGCCAGCTTCTCTCATCTAACTGCTTCCACGCATTATTACATAAGAACATAAGAATTAGGAGCAGGACTAGGCCATTCGGCCCTTCGAGCCTGCTCCGCCATTCAATAAGATCATGGCTGATCTTCTCACCTAACTCTGATTACTTGCCCTATCCCCATATCCCCTAATCCCTCTATTTTCCAAAAATCTATCAGTCTCAGCTAGGGTCCGTCGATATGGAAATTTTCCGATTTAGATATATTGATGGGCTCATATCGAGATATGAGCCCATCAATATATATGAGATATACCGAAATATCGATATTTTCGGGTTTATCGTACTGCGCATGCGCACACAGTGCGAGCGCGCATTCGGGGTGCGCGCGCATTCGGGGCTTATCTCCTCAGGAGGTAAGTATCTTTCTCTCTCTGTGTCTCTCACTCTCTCCATCTCTGTGTTTTTCTGTGTGTCTCTCTCCTCTCTCACGCCCCCCCATCTCTATCTATCTGTATATTATCACATCCACCCTGTCTCTCCCCCCACCCCCCCTCCCGCCGCCGTCCCTCTCTCCTCCCGCCGCCGTCCCTCTCTCGCACCCCCCACCCCCGCCGTCTCTCTCCCCACCGCCCAGCCATCTCTCACCCCCCCCACCCCCTCCCCAGCCGTCTCTCTGCCCCTCCCCCTAGCCGTTTCTCTCCCCCTCCCCCCAGCCGTCTCTCTCCCCCTCCCCCCAGCCGTCTCTCTCCCCCTCCCCCTCCCCCCAGCCGTCTCTCTCCCCCTCCCCCCAGCCGTCTCTCTCCCCCTTCCCCCCCCCAGCCGTCTCTCTCCTCCTCACCCCCCCCAGCCGTCTCTCCCCCCCCACCCCCCACCCCCCAGCCGTCTCTCCCCCCTCCCACCCCTTGCATACCTGTATATTCTAGGACTATGAATACAATATGGCGGCTTTGCACCTCGGTCTGTGCATTGTGTATAGAGATGAGCATTCTGGGTCTTGTAGTTCAGTGTGCGCATATTCCGATTTTTTACCTCGATATATCGATTTTGCGATATATCGATATTTTTGAAATGCCTATATCGGCGTATAGATATGAAAATTATATCGGGTTTTAGTGATATATCGATATATCGCCAGACCCTAGCCTCAGCCTTGAAAATGTTCAAGGACTGAGCATATACAGCCTTCTGGGGTAGTGAATTCCATAAATTCACTACCCTCTGAGTGAAGAAATGTTTCCTCAACTCTGTTCTAAAAGGCTGACCCTTAATTTTAAGATTGTGACCCCTGGTTATAGATTCTCCTACCAGGGGAAACAGTCCCTCAGTGCCTACTTTATCTAGCCCTTTAAGAATCTTATATGTTTCAATAAGATCCCCCCTAATTCTTCTATACTCTAGAGAATACAGCCCTAGTTTATTCAACCTATCCTCATAGCTCAGTCCCCTCATCCCAGGAACTAACCTAGTGAATCTACGCTGCAAGTAAGGCAAGTATGTCATAGAATCATAGAATTTTACGGCACAAAAGGAGGCCATTCGGCCCATCTAGTCTGTGCCGGCTCTTTGAAAAGAGCGATTCAATCCCACTGCCCTGCCCGCTCCCCATAGCCGAATAGACCCGTTCTTCCTAAATAAAGATCTAATTCCCTTTTAAAAGTTGTTATCGAATCAGCCTCCACCACCTTTTCAGGCAATGCATTCCAGATTCGAACAACTCGCTGAGTGAAAAAATTTCTCCTCAGCTCCCCTCTACTGCGCCTTGAAACTATTTTAAATAGTCCTTTTTTAAATAAGGAGTCTAGGCTCGATTATGGGAATTCTCTCCTCGTTCGCCTTCCCAGCTCCTCCCTTCACAAGCTACAGATTATTCAGCACTCAGCAGCTCGTGTACTCTCCCATACTAGATTCCACGACCACATCACTCTCACCCTCGCCCAGGCTCCCCATCCCCCAGAAGATCGAATTCAAGATCCTTGTTCTCTCTTTCAAGGCCATTCACGGCGTTGCCCGCCTACATCTCTTAACTGCTCTATCAGCCCACCCGTCCCCTCTGTTCAACAGGCTCTGGCCTGTTCCGCAACCTCCGCCCAAACCGCCCCACCATCGGTGGCTGGGCTTTCAGCCTCTCTGCTCCCACACTATGGAACTCCATCCCACAATGCCTTCACCTCACTTCCTCTTTTTCCTCCTTCAAGGCCGGTCTTAAGACCTTCCTCTTCAACCGTGCATTCTGCTCCCCTCCTAACTCTTCCTCCTCTCCTACTCTCCTTCCCCTTTCCCCTATTCCGATCCCCCCCCCCACCCCACCCTACCCCCTGCTCGGGTCCCGACCTAATTGTTCGGTGCCTTGGGATGTCCTCCCGACGTGAAAGGCGCTCTATAAATGTAATTTTGTTGTTGTTGCTGCCCTCCCCTTCCCCGCATCAGGAACATTGTGCAAACGAAGGCATGGCCAACTGAAAGGCAGTGTCGAGTCTTGGCTGACTTTAATGATCTCTTGCTGACGGAGTGCCTTTCACAACTGGAGGCAGAGTCAGAACGAGTCATGTGGAGATGGCATTGATGTTTGACAGCCAGACCTCTCCCTGTCCCTGTGATTCAGGGGAAATGCTGTGAAAGTAGCAGGCGTTTTCATTCAGGTTTGAAGCCACAATAAACTGTGGAAATCATCCCTATGTCCTTAGTGTCTGTACCCGGAGCTGGGGTGAGCTGCAGGTCTCACGTGGACCAGTTGTTTCTGTTTCTGAGCCTGATCATGAGCACGCTAACTCCAGGAGCAGCCATGGTAATCCTCAACAAAGGAGCTATACTTAACCACAGTGTCGATAAACAGCAGCTAGAGTAAGTTTTCCCTCATAATGTCTACACTGCAGGAGACATGCCACTGTTGTGCATCCATAGACACACACACGCGCACATGCACCCACAAGCATGTACGCACACACATACAAATAACACGTGCACACACACGCGCACACATACACATGCGCAGCTTTTAGCCACACAGACAGAAAGGCTATGGCTGTGCCCTGAGCTGAGGCAGCATTTATAGCATTACTCTCTGCTCCAAACTTCTGCAAATCCATCCCACTGTCTCACGACCTCGCCCCCTCCTTACCCTCCTCTTCAACCTTTCCTTCGGTCATCCTCCTGCCCCTCCCCTTCCTCTACGCTCCACTTAATCCCAAGCACCAGCTCGGGTGCGGATTCCTGACCGTCCAGCGTTTTGGGCTCGTTCTGCTGATGTGAATGGCAATATATCAATCTGATTTGTTGTTGTTACAATCTCCTTCAGCACCCCAGGCTACCGAGGGCAAACTGAGCCAGAAGAGATGGAGTTTCTGATACCCATTCATTCAATCATATCTGATGGCAGTTGCATGTGTGTGTATGTGTGGATGGATGTCTAATGAGAAAAGTGTTAGGCTTAAATGTCCCAGCAACCTGATAAAACTTGGTGTTTAGAAGCATTCATGAAGAATGGCTTCCTGGGCAAGATAGCAGATATTGCCTGGAGCTTGTGAAACCATAGGCTGGTACAGGAAACAGTCAAGATCCAGAAGAAGAGGTGAGAAAACTGGAGAAAAACGGCAACATAAGTAGATATTTGTTCACATTTCCGTATTTAGAAAACAGTGAGGTTTCCATTGAAGATGGTCATTTGAGTCATCAGTACAAGAAAGATTTGATCGATTCGGAACTGTTTTCATCGTTTGCCTCCCCCCACCCCCCATGAGAATGGAGTCAGACACAGCACAGAAAGGGGAGGGAAACAGCTCAGCTGTGTGTATTTCATTCCACAGTAAACATCCATGGAGCTGAGACACGAAGATAACGCAAAAACCTCCTTCATCTTATATCATTATTATTATTACGTGAGAGATGAGAACATTTTAAGTGACAGATGAGAAATCATAAATTTAAAGGGTCCTTTCTGGAATGGCAAAGAACGGAGTTAGTCAGTCCCACATTCACTCATTGTTCTGAGTTCAGCTATTTAATCTCAGCCAGAGTAGTAGCTCCATAGAGTGCTGCAATTGGCCATCAGAATTTTCGGGTGAAATAAGGCAGAGTTTCTGCTCCTAATCCACTGCCACTGGTTGAAAATGACATTGTGCGGATATAAGTTCCTGATAACTCGTCAGGAAACGGAAAGCTGCTGAGTGAAGAGTTATCTGGACCGGCAAGTCAGGCCATCATATAAATACATAACTGAATTAGGCTAGGATATTGACAACATGATGATTTAAGTCAGGGTCAGGCTGGTCCAGCCCACAAAACAATCAGGAGAAGGTCACACCGTCTGTGCCTTGTGAGAACAATCTGGATATAAAATTGCTTACGCAGCCTGTGGACTTTGCCGTGTGCAATTGGCTGCTTCATTTCACCCACAAACATACAGTCAATTTCCTTTACAGTGTATAAAATATATGATACAGAGAAGCAATAGTGGGGAATCTAGAAAATCATCTTAAAATTAGAGCCAGGCCATTTAGGAGTGAAATCAGGGGCAGGTTTTCACTCAAAGGGTAGTAGAAATCTGGGACTTTTTCCCCCACAAGGCTATGGAAGCTGGATCCATTCACATTTTAAAGACGGAGGTGGATAGATATTTATTAGGTTAGTGTATAAAGCGATACGGGGTAAGGCCAGGTAATTGAACAGTCATGCAGATCAGTCATGAACTTATAAAATAGAGGAACTGGCTTGAAGGGCTGAATAGCTTACTCCTGTTTCTATGTTTCTATATTCTGTGAAGCGCTTTGCGACATCTGAAAGACATGATAAGGTGGTATCTCAATGCAAGGATTATTATTATAATTATTATTAAATCCAGCAACCGTCCCTCAGAAACCGAAAGGTTGGACCCCCTCTGAGTTAATAGTAGTGACAAATTAAGCCAAAGTCGAGTTAGGAGGAGTTTACTGAATAGCTTTACAAGGAAGAGACCTGGGTCTGATTCCAGGCAGGTCAAGGTACAAAACCTTGGGCAAGTTTCCTTACTCCACATGCCTGATAATAATTCATCAAAAGAAAAACAATAATAAATTGGTCATTTCAATCCATGACTGTCTGTGGGGACGCTGCTGTACGCAATTGGCTGCTGCATTCCGCCCACAAATATACAGTCAATTCATTTTTACAGTATATCCTGTGAAGTGCTTTGAGACGTCTAGGGTGATAAGGCTCTATATCAAATGCAAGGATTATTATAATTAGCGAGTGTTCAATGGGCGGACTGGATGGGAATGTTTTAGGTTTTAATGCTTTTATGACGAGCACCATTAACTTTCGACCGTTTATTCTTTACACACTTTCCTTTTCCTAAACACATTAGGAAACATGAGTTGGAAATCAAAACATTTTAATTAAATGCTAAAATGACTGATCATGTACTGTAGTCTATAAAAGGCTGCAATGAAAGCTATGCTGGAAAATGTGCTTGAAGTTAATTAACTAACGCACTAGACTCTGTTCCGTCAACTCATGGTTTAATTAGCTCTCTGCTCCTATTACAACACAAAAGCTACTGGATCATTCACTCTAGCTGTAATAAAATCCAATTAATATTCCATAAAAAAACAATAAATTCAAAATCATATTTTGTACAGTAAAAACAATAAAAATAATAAAACTCATTAATAGCGCAAAAAGATAATATTCCATATATTGTCAACACACCACTAACAAACCCTTTTAGTTTATCCACTATCAACGATTAATAAGATATTTATTATCAGCAAATCTTACAGAAGATGTGATGGAAACAAAAATTGGAACTATAAATGGAACTGACTTTAGTTAGTGTTGGTGAGAGAGAGAGAGAGAGAGAGAGGGTGAAAAGGAGAATGGCCAGGCCTTTATGGAGTTAACGCAGTGAAATCAACAGCAGCCGGAAATGTACGGATCAAATTGGATTTTGGGAAAGGTGACAAATGGGAAAAATGCACAAACGTGGCCAGTCCTAGGAGGGACACAAATATTTGTGTTCATTTTTTTTTTTTTTTTTAATTTTATTTTTATTTCATTAAAATAAAGTTAATGAATGTTGATATAGTTAATGAATGTTAATATAGTTAATGAATGTCAATATAATTAATGAATGCATTAATGATTCAAATGGAACCTGGATCAATCCCAAATGTATTTGAGTTTAGCACAAATCGAAGACATTGTATATTCAGGCAAAACGGGAAGCTGAATGTTGGTATAATTTGGAACAATAACTTCCTGAAAGAACCAAGTTGCGCACTTCCTATTGGCTTAAATCTTGCGTAAATCACCAACACTCAATAACAATTGGAAGCCACTGATCACTATTTAAAGGGAAGTTTGGATTCTGAAACCTTACCCCAGGTTTCAATTCCAGTTTTTATTGCTTGCTCACAGTCTATGCAACACTTGTGTTTAGCAGCGAGTGTGATCCACACACCAGGATACTAAAGCTTACTAACAAGAAAGTGCACAGGGCAAGGGAAGAGAAATAGCAACATTTTGGTGCAAGTTTAAAGATGAATGAGTTGTTATAACGGCATATGAGCCACTAAGGTATTCAAGTTCACTGCCTGGATAGATAAGTAAACGTTCACACAATGCAAGACACATTTTGAAACTTAATTTTTTTTCTCTTCTACCCTCACACGACACTGACTCACGCTAGGGTAGTTTCACATGTGCCAGCAAGCCAGCCGGCCAGCCAGCCCTTTCTGAGGCTTTACACAAGGGGAGGAGATGGTTGAGGAGAGAAAATGTAGCTCTAGTCTACAGTTCTGAGGACTCACTCTTTTTGATAATAAATCACATCCTCAGAGTCAATAATTGTGTGTTCAGGTAGGGGCTAAACAAACAATCCACATGTGTGCAGATGACATCCAACTCTACCTCTCTGTCTCCACCCTCGACTCCAGGACCACTCCTGTCCTCACAGACTGCCCGTCGGACATCAAGTCCTGGGTAAGAGCAAATTTCCTCCAATTGAATGTCAACAGGGCAAGTCCCCCCTGGTTGGATCCCTTATCGTGTCCATTGCTCAGGTGCCGACAGCATAATCCTTCCTGACACTACGTCACCGTGTTAATTTGGAACCTCAGCATCCTGTTTGAGCCTCAATTGTCCTTCATCCCAATTGTCCTTTATCTGTGTCATGACCCGCACTGTCTTCTCCCACCTCCAAACATTGCCCAGCTCCGCCACTGTCTCTCAGCTACGCATGCATCACATCCAGGTTTGACTATGCAGACTCCCTGCTTGCCAGACTCAACTCCTTCCTCCATAGACTGCAGATCATCCAGAACTCTGCAGCCCATGTCCTCTCCAGCACCAGGCTCTGTGACCCAACCACCCCCATCCGCGTCCAACTCCACTAGCTTCTGATCACATAGACTATACTGTTCAAGATTCCGGTCCTCATCTTCAAAGCATCGTTTGCCTTACTCTTCTGTGACCTCCTAACCTCCTATCTATCAACATATCCACTCCCTCCGCTCAGCAGGTTCAGGCCTGCTTCCTGCCCCCCCATTGGCAGCCTCTCTGACCCCACCGTCTGGAAATCCATCCCCAAATTTCCCCTCCTTTTCCCATACCTTAACTCCTTCAAGATCCATCTCAACGCCCTCCTCTTCAACTGCTCCTCCTGACGTGAAAGGCGCTCCATAAATGTAATTTTGTTGTTGTTGTTGCTCCTTCAGTCACCCTTCTACCCTACCCTCCCTGCCCCTCCTGATTCCAACCACCAGCCCAGGTGTGGATCCCTGACTGCCCAGCACCTTGGGATGTCCTCCTGATGTGAATGGCACTAAATGTAATTTGTTATTGTGGAATCACTTACCTTTCAAGGAAAAATTATATCATTAGGATAAAACATGATCTGTTCCAATGGACTTGTAGGCAAAGTCTACTGCAGCTCAAGGTCATGCAGACCAGAACAATTCAGCTGACTCTGTCAACAATCACTGACGAGACTAATTAGGTCCTCGATAACAGGCCACAGTGGGCCAAACCCCAATGTCTGACAAAAGCTAAAATGCCTTCAGGAGATGAGAGGAAACCCTGTATAAACCAAGAAGCTAGCCATGGTTTCACATGTGCAACAGCCGCGGCACCTGATCCCTTGGTCAATGTCAATAGTTGTTTTGTGTTTCCAACATAAACTCCTCCAAGCACAGTCACCAAAGCTTTTACAATGTTTTTATGCCGACATGTGATTAATAATTTACAGCACCCTGCATAAAATCCATCGCATAAACATATTACTAATTCTTGTCCCATGAGGGATCTTTCTTCCCATTTAGAGTCTGAAATGGACCCACGATTAACCTTGGATCCAGTCAAGTTTCCTCTCATCCCCCAGTGCCCACACTCAGGCCACATTGAGCATAGGAGAATGTGAAAGTCCCAGAGTTTCCCTGTTTTCCCCCCTTCTCTCCTGAAGGTGCTGGACTCTGTGCTGGGACACACGTTCTCTGGTTTCCTGCTCAAATGTCACCCTTTTTGGTGGATATCAGAGGGGGCTTTTCAACCACATGATTTGAGTGTGACCCCAGCAGAGTCACTGAGCAGCTCCTTGAGCTGCTCAGCACTGACCATCAATATTAGGAACTCGTTTCTAGGATCACAATCACAACATCACTGCTGGGCACAGATCCAAGGTATTTTTTTTTCACACTGTTTGTTAAGCATTGTAGTAAATAAGTCTGCCTGTCAAACCAGCCAGTTGTAGGTTTCATTCCTGTTCTCAGCTTCTCTGGGTTGAGTTGGGTTGGATTGCAGGGGGAACCAGTGATCACTGTATTTGTCCAGTGACAATGGGGCAAAGTGACAGGGGGCAGACACACAGCTGGTGTTCAGGCTATTCCTGCCGGTATCAATCAACAGGAATGAGGAGCAGGAGCCCAACCTTTCCTAAGCTGAAGCTCCGGAGGCTACAACAATATCAACATTACATTTGTTTAGCACTGTTCACATCTTCCCAACGTGATAGGTGCTTTACAAATGTAATTGTTGTTTGTTCCTGTTGCTATAATAATAATACTTGCATTTAATATCGCGCTTTTCACGTTTTATCAACGTCTCAAAGCACTTCACAGAATATACTGTAAAGTAAATTGACTATACATATGTCAGCGAAACGCAGCAACAACAACAACAAATTACATTTATAGAGCGCCTTTCACGTCGGGAGGACGTCCCAAGGCGCTGCACAGGAGGCGTGTGACCCGAGCTGGGAGGGGAGTGTTTGGGAAGGGGTGAAACACGAAGGGGAGGTAAAAGAGTTCGGGGTGGAACAAAAGGCACGATCGAAGAGGAAAGTCTTCAAACCGGCCTTGAAAGAGGAAAGGGAAGAGACGAAACGCAGCAGCCACTTTCGCACAGCAGTGTCCCACAAACAGTTGTGGATTGAAAATGACCAATTTTATTATTGTGGTTTTTTTTTTGATGGATTATTATTTGTTGTCAATTATAGCTATTTCAATAGTAATCAGGATCATACCTGAGACCTTTTGGTCTCTATGGTTCAGCCCACAACATGTGGTGTATTTATCCCCACACAGTTATATTTGTGCCCACCCTCTCTCCTCTGCTGGATCTAACTGGCCGACAATCTCCTGGGGATCAGGTACCCAAGTTGTTAAATTGTTCTTGTGTGTCAGCCTATAAAATGAGTGCTACTTAGTTAATCAATCGAGGAGTTCAGCCTCAGCTGGCTCTCATACATACACACATTCACTCTCTGTCTCTCTCTCTCTCTGGCTTGAGTTCAATCAATAGTGATGAGCAATAGGAGTCTGGATGATGTTTATTCTCCCTAGTTGAGGGTAACGAAGGCCCATTGTAATATGCCAACGTCTGCTGCAGCTGAGACTCGCTCACTCAGCACGGACAAATGTACGAGCTTCTGCTCTTATGAATTGCTTTAGAGCTTCCCTGGAGGATCCCAGCGCACAATCACTGGAGGATCCACAAACATCAAGTTTAAAATCAAGCAACAATTATTTCTTGACACACACTATCTCAGCAACTATAAATGCCACCCATACGTTGCAGCAATTTGCCTGGAATCCATTTACTTATAGATTTTTTTGGTTAAAATCTGCAACTAGTGATGAAAAGTCACAATAGTGGAGTGACATTCACACAGGATATAAACCTGTAACAGTTTGATGTACGAAAAATCAGATTCAGAGAATAGAACAGAGACATTCAACTAACATTCATTTGGTCTGAACGGTCAATTTGTTTCCTCTGAATCCATGTACAAAAATCATGTGAACACAATATTCAATATTCAAAATACTGGTGCCCCAGCAATCTACGTGATTCAGAAATACTAAATGATCTTTCCCACAGCTCTGTGCACAACTGAGCGACTCAATAATTTTTGAAAACACTAATTTCAGAGTGAAGATTATTTTTTTTAAAAAGGAAAGTTAAAAGTACAGCCAACAAACATCAGAAAGCAGACAACTCTAACACCAACTTCTTTGCATTCAAGCAAAATCTTTTACACAGACTACTGTATGTGCAGTCAGTCATCAGTCTGGAGAAACAGTAGAAAAGATCGTGAAACTCTAGATGTGCATGAGCTCTAGGCCTAACCTGTACAAGCAGTTTAAGTCCAGAGAAAACATGGCTTTTACCCAGTCGCTCAGTCTGCTGAAAGCCAACCACTACCCAGACAGCTCAGCTACATACATACCTTCAAAGGCCTCAGTCTGGCATTTCATGAAATGTGTCCGAAGCTCAAAGCTTCACACCTAAATCACTCATTGTTTAAAAAAAGAGCAGAGAAGTACAGCTGCATCACAGTTCAGCCCAACGCACAGCAAGGAAGGAAATCTGCTTCACCAACTCTTCAAAATCTGCCATTAATCTGCACATCCTGTGTTATGCTCCACCTCTGCTTCCTAAGGACAGCAAAAGTCATGAGACCCAGACCTGCAGTGCGCATGGGTGCCAGCAGCACAGAGTTTGTCTGTGTGCCAGTGGTTCTAGTGGGGCTAGTGTGCATTCAGCCGTAAATCACCAATGTCAGCGTGAGTCACAGTTACCCTGCCTAAGCGGATTTGACATTTACAGCGAGCGAGAGAGAGAGAGAGAGAGCACTCTGAACAAGACTGCTTATATAAGTGACGGTTACGCTGTTGTTTTTGAGAGTTTAGCTCGTTCATCGGCACAAATATATCATTTGTCTGACATCTGTTCCTGCCATTTATATACACTGTGGCTGTGGTTATTAACTAAGCAGTAACAGAATGGTTATATTGAACATTTCACTGGAAAAGGGGGACAGCAAGCTGATTAAAGCACCAGGCCATCTGATGTACTTTAATCATCTTGTGGGATCCTATTCCAGGAATAAAACTCATTGAAATGCTCATTAGCAGATAAGGGGGAGGAAAGAGAAGCACATAAGAGAACAGAAACTGTTTTAAGATCTGGCACAGTCCTACTTCTGATCTGCCGCACATTAACTCCCGTTATCTCAACCTAATGGGATTTCTGCTCCACAATAAATCTGTTGCTGGACTGAACCGAACATGTCAACAAATGGCAAAGAGATGCTTGCTGACGTCAGGAGCAATTGACTGGTATGTCAAAGCACACTTCATTAAGCAACTGGGACACAAATATTTTTGTAATGGGTGGGGAGAGGGAGACGGAGGGGATAGGGGTAATGCTATGAGGGAAAATCTGTTCCACAAGCAAGTGTTATTGCTGTGGGTTGAGTGGTGGGTTTCTCCACTCACAATTTCACCAATAACTAACTGCAAACCTATTTTAACTTATAAATAACCACATATTATCAGCTACACCATTAAAATTGTATTACAGTAGAAGCCCGTTTATCCATGACTCGATGCACCGGCACACCGAAAACAAATTCCCCATTCGATAAACCGGAACTTATCTGGAATAGCAGTGGAGCATTTGTAAATGCATAATGACAGATAATAACAGAATATTGTATTGGTACTTATTGTTAAAACTGCTCTTTTGCGCGTTTTACCTTTGCTGGTAGATGCTGCGCTTGAAACCAAGACACTGCAGTTGAGGTTTATAGTCCAGCGATTCTTTTTAAAATGGAGGACGCCAAGCGGGAGTAAAAAACGGAGCGCGTATGACTTTAAAGACTTACTAGCGGCAAGCCGACAACGCGAGGCGATAACCCACATTGTCGCGCAGGTGCAGTATTTCGGTTTGCCGCTAGTAGAGTCCAGGGCTTCAGCTTGCCACTAGTAATGTTGCGAGACTTTAAAATCTCGCTGCCGTTTTTTTCACCCGCTTGGCGTCCTCCATTTAAAAACTAATCACTGGATTGTAAACCTCAATCTTTAAATGTGAGAAGCGCAAGAGATATAATATTCTGTTATTATCTGTTATTACTTAGTCTGGTGTGTATGGTGTGTGTTAAAATTAATTTAATTTTTTTGTAGTGGGTTTTCGGCCGTGGGCCGCCCGAATATCCGGCAGGCGCTTTAACCGGCATTGGCCAGGTCCCGAGGGCTATATGGCCGGATAAACGGGCTTTTACTGTAGTTTGTTTACAAGCACATGGACATCTCCGAGAAATTTACCCAATAAAGCAAGAGTGCTTAGCCTGTAATTATTTTATTACACAAATGGCACTGAGCAACATAAAGCTCGATAAACCTATATCCAATATAATTTAAAGGTTTATTCCTTATAAATATTATTAAATATAGATTCATAGGCGTAATCCTCTGGTGTCTGTCATCTCTCCTTATATATTAGGAAAGTTTCTAAACAGTTTTAGGGGCTTTCCCTTAAATTCAACATTTAACAACAAGCGTAGAAAGAATATTCTTGTGGGAACAGAGGTTCCAAGCAGGCACATACACGAAAACATACTCAAGCACAGACTCAGCCAGACGTACACGCTCAGATCTAGACACACATATACATACATAAACACACATACATTCACACACACATATACTGTATATAGATACATAGAGTCTTGCAATATATACACACACATATCAAGCATTTGGGAAGCAGTCAAGATTGAAGATCACAACTGCAGATGAGACTCAACATATCTCGGGGTAAAAGCTGTGTTTCTAATCTCTTGTGTAATTGCTGTTGACCCTATGAAAAAAAACTAAGCCAGTATTTGAGAAAAGCTTTTGGCTAATAGTTTCCCCAATTTTGGTCTGACTATCAATATGAAAATACAGTAGAACCTCGGTAACGCGACCACCCACGGGACCATGAACAGGTGGTCACGTTGGCGCGGAGGTTGCTTTAGTGAGGTGTCGATTCTGCTGGATGGAAGATTAAACTATTGGCTTTGCATGAGTCAGAGAGGCCGGGGAGGGGGGTACTCGAGGCTGGTGTGGGGTTGAGAAAGAATACTAACAGGAATAGGCCATTCTGCCATTTAACTAAATCATGGCCGATTTTAACCTCAGTTAATCCTTTCAATTCCAATTACGCGAGGCCGGGGAGTCTCGGGGGAGGGGGAAATACATGAGGCTGGCGAGGGAGGGAGGATACTCGAGACCGGGGAGTGAGTGTCTGGAGGCCGGGGGGGGGAACGGGGGATACTCGGAGGTGTCTTGGAGCTGGGGAGTGGGGATACTCGAGGCCGGAGGAATGTTCGGGGCCGCGGAGCCGGACACTCCTCTTTTTTTTACTGTCTGACAAAGCGGCCGCTCACGTGACCTCTTCAAATCCGCGCCGCCATCTTGTCTCGGTGATGTCACGCCGCAGCCTGCCTGCCCCCCCCACCCCATGTGCTTTTGTTCCCTGACTGGCCAGAGTGGTCGTGTTAGGACCATGAAAATGTTGTTTGGGACCCGGCAAATCAGTGGTCGCGGTCCGGGAACCGGGGTGGTCACGTCAGTGAGGTTTATTTGACTGGAAATGAGTAAGGAAATATTCAGGACTGACTCTGACTGGTCGCCTAGGCGGGAAGGGGGTGGTCATGCCACTGAGGTGGTCGCCAAAGATTTACTTACATGAATCCCCAAGTCTCTGTTCCTTCATCCCACTTAAGATTATACTATTTATACCGCCTCTCCTCATTCTTCCTCCCAAAATGCATCGCCTCACATTTCTCCACATTAAATATCATCTGCCATATGTCTGCCCATTTTACCATTTTGTCTATGTCCTCTTGCAGTCTGCTACGATCCTCCTCACTATTTACTACTTTTCCCAGCTTTGTATCATCTGCGATTAGATTCATAGATTCATAGAATTTTACCGCACAAAAGGAGGCCATTCGGCCCATCTAGTCTGTGCCGGCTCTTTGAAAAGAGCGATTCAATCCCACTGCCCTGCCCGCTTCCCATAGCCTAATAGACCTGTTCTCCCTAAATAAAGATCTAATTCCCTTTTAAAAGTTGGTATCGAATCAGCCTCCACCACCTTTTCAGGCAATGCATTCCAGATTCGAACAACTCGCTGAGTGAAAACATTTCTCCTCAGCTCCCCTCTACTTCGCCTTGAAACTATTTTAAATCTGTGACCACGAGTCACAGATTCGCCCACGAGTGGAAATAGTTTTTCTCTATTTGCCCTGTCGAAACCCCTCATGATCTTATAAACCTCTATTAGGTCTCCCCTCAATCTTCTCTGTTCCAGAGAGAACAACCCTAGCCTATCTAGCCTCTCCTCATAGCTGAAGTCCCTCAATCCTGGCACCATCCTAGTAAATCTTCTTTGTACTCTTTCCAATGTCTTCACATCCTTTCCTGTAGTGTGGTGACCAGAATTGAACACAGTATTCCAGCTGAGGCCTCACCAAAGTTTTATAGAGGTTAGTCAGCACTTCCTGACTTTTGTACTCTATACCCCTATTTATAAAGCTTAGTATCCCATATGCCTTCTTAGGCATCTTGGAAATTGTGTTCTCTTTACCTACATGCAGATCATTAATATAAATTAAAAAGAGCAGTAATCTCAATACCACTGGGGGATACCACTGTCCACTTCCCTCCAGTCAGAAAAACAAGTTTATCAAAACTCTCTGCTTTCTGTCTCCCAGCCAGTTCTGGATCCATGCTGCCACTGTCCCTTCAATACTGTGGGATTCTATTTTTATTCTATTCTTACAAGTCTCTTATGTGGCACTTTGTCAAACGCCTTTTGAAAATCCATATAAACTACATCAACTGCACTACCTTCACTCACCTATTCCGTTACCTCATCAACTCTTATCAGGTTTGTTAGACAAGATTTGCTTTTAATAAATCCATGTTGGTTGTCCTTTATTAACCCATACTTTTCTATGTGAAGGTTTATTTTGTCCCTGATTATAGACTCTAGAAGTTTGCCCACTACTGATGTTAGACTGACTGGCCTGTAGTTCCCAGGTTTGTCCTTCTGCCCCTTTTTATTCAGGGGAGTAACATTAGCAACCCTCCAGTCCTCTGGGACCACCCCTGTGTCCAAGGAAGATTGAAAGATTGTGGCCAGAGTCTCTGCTATTTGCTCCCGTACTTCCCTTAGTAACCTAGGATGCATCCCATCCGGACCGGGTGATTATCTATCTTGAGCGCTTGAGGTTCAAGCGGGAGGGGGAATAGGATAAAATAGAGAGAGATTGAGGGAAGGTTGGACTAAAAAAAATAAAGACAAGAAAAAGAAAAATATGCGAGAGACAATAGATAAATCATTTTGGGCAGCGTAATACTTTAGAGAGAGAGACGGACGGACAGTCAAACAGGCAGGCGGGGAGACAAGAAAATGCCACAGGCACCACAGAAATCCAATAAAGTCAGGAAGAGAAATGCATCTCTTCAGACTTTCAATTTTAGGCGCCATCTTGAGGCAGGAGTAAAAAATGATTGTGTTTTGCTATCAATCCTCCACATGCAGGGAATTGAGATTCCAGAATAAAGCAGAGAAACAAAACCTAAATGTAGGTGTTCAGCCACACAAAGAAATGCAGAGCGTCCCCCACTTTATAGCATAGCCACTCTGTGATATCACCCTGTTACATCAAATGTAAGGATTGTTTATATTTATTGAGAAACGTCAGTCGCCTATTATAACACAAACCAAAAATGACATTTGTATTGTGCCTTTCATGCCGGGAATATGTCCTAAACGCTGATACAATTTTGGTAAGGATTTTAAACCAGTTCCTTCTTTCTAATTATCTCATCAACTTGTGTTCCTCAGTGAAACCTCTGCAAACAGTGTAGTTAGAATTAGTATATACAGAAATATAGAATGTTTTCCAACTCTAGTTTTATCATTTGATCATTTGATGATTTGTGCCAGACTCTGTGAATGTATAATCATGTTCAGGCTTACTCTACTTTCATTGCTGGCTACCTAGTGTTCAGATCACAATCTCAGTCCCTCTTCCTGTTCAGCCTCTTATTTTGTCTCCCGATTTAGCTTTTTTTTCTACATTTCAACTTGAGGATTTCGTTGGGAGCCTCACTTGAGCAGATCTTTCTCCCATACTTTTTTAATTTAGCTGTTTTCAACACCTGCTTTGAATTAGAGTACAGTATGCTATGAACCTTAGTCTCATCACCATCAAAACCCATTTTCTTTTCAGTTTCTCAGTAACACCACCATGTTGTGGAGTCATGTAGTTCAGTGGTTAGAGCGCTCACTATGCAAGCGAGAGACCTGAGTTTGATTCCCGACAGCGCGAAATCTTGGGCAAGTTTCCTTACCACTCACGCCTGATAATAATCCCACAAGAAAAAGTAATAATTTGGTCACTGAATCCATGACTGTTTGTGGGACACTGCTATGCACAATTGGCTGCCGGGTTTCGCCCACAATTATACAGTCAATTCACTTTACAGTATATTCTGTGAAGCGCTTTGAGACATCCAGAAGATGTGAAAGGATCAAAAACAAACATTATTATTTGTTATTATATTTCTTTATTGTGGGTACAATCTTCGTAGCAATCTTTATATTGCTTTCTCCCCTTCTATCCTGAACTTTCTGAATACTACCAGTGCGCTTGCCACACACTCCCCTCAAATGCTCATTCATGACAAAGCCCGTGCAGCCAAACCGATGTTGTCCATTTATCATCCGTCTTTTGATTTTTGCTAATGTTGCCCGTAAATTGGCAGTGAATGATCAGTAATCCTCTCAGATCCTTTTCCCTCAGTAATGGACATATCCTCACAGTGTGTACATGCTTATCATTTGTTTTCGCATCACATCCATTTAAGTCCATTAAGAACCATTTGCTCCATCCACTTGTGTTAGTCCAGATCTTAATGAATACTATTTATTCCCATTATGCCATTCAGATTGCTCTCTTTATTAAAATATAATTCATGAATAGCAGAAATCACAAGGACCGTAGTAGCTGTGAGTACCCTGGCTAAGATCAGGAAATTTATCACAGACCAAGGCGTGAACCAAGGTCTTTACTTCATGCCTGTTTATGGGACACTACTGTATGCAAATTGGCAGATATGTTCGTCTACATAATAATAGTTCTTGCAC
This sequence comes from Hydrolagus colliei, assembly GCA_035084275.1. Classification (NCBI taxonomy): domain Eukaryota; kingdom Metazoa; phylum Chordata; class Chondrichthyes; order Chimaeriformes; family Chimaeridae; genus Hydrolagus; species Hydrolagus colliei. The sequence continues at coordinate 529,399 of CM068768.1, forward strand.
AATGGCTTTACAGTAAATCCTATCAAGCCTTGGGACATCCTCCCGATACGAAAGGTGATACATAAATGTAATGCTGTTGTAATTTTGAACTGTAAGACATCCTCCTAATGTGAAAGACAGTTTCCAATTTAAGGATTTTTTTTTAATACTTAATTTATCTTCTGAGTGAGTGAGTGAGTGAGTGAGTGAGTGAGTGAGTGAGTGAGTGAGTGAGTGAGTGAGTGAGTGAGTGAGTGAGTGAGTGAGTGAGTGAGTGAGTGAGGGAGGGAGGGAGGGAGGGAGGGAGGGAGAGAGGGGGGGGAGGTAGGGAGGGAGGCCAGCGCATTGGGAGTATCAGATTAAACTATAGAAGTTCAAATTCTCATATAGGGCTTGAACCCACAATCTTATGACTCATAGACAAGAGTGCTATCACTGAGACAGACTAATTGTTGATGGCAATGCCTTTATCGACAGAGTCAGGAAAACATCCCCCAACCCACCCACCCCACTATCGGCGGGAGAGCCTTTAGCCACTCTGCCCCCAACCTCTGGAACTCCATCCTGCAATCTCTCTGCCTCACCCCCTCCCTGGCCTCCTTAAAGTCTCACCTCAAGATTCTCCTCTTCGATGGTCCCATCGGCAACTCCTAATCCCCCTTCCCTCCTCTTACCCCTGTCCTCAGCTCAGGTCTGAAGCAGTGACTGTCCAGCGTCTTGGGACATCCTCCTGACGTGAAAGGCGCTATACAAGTGTAATTTTGTTGTTGTTGTTCTAGCTGACACTGAAAATGATGAAGTCTTCTCACCACATAAAGAACAACAACAACTTTGATTTATATAGCGCCCTCCATGACGGATGGCATTTCAGAGCACTTATAGGGGAGAAAGAAGCCACTCCCTCTGGGAACGTGCCTAGTAACTATAATACTGGTGTTGCAATGATTGCTCAGTGGATTACTGCACTTTCTGGTGTGGTATTGACTAGGGCCCGGCGATATATCAATATATCGCTAAAATCCGATATCATTTTCATATCGATATGCCGATATACGCATTTCAAAAATATCGATATATCGAAAAAGTCGATATATCGAACAAATCGGGATGAGCGCACACTGAACTACAAGACCCAGAATGCTCATCTCTATACACAATGCACAGACCGAGGTGCAAAGCCGCCATATTGTATTAATTGTAGTCGAATACAATATACAGGTATGCAAGGGGTGGGAGGGGCAGAGAGACGGTGGGGGGGTGGTGGGAGAGAGGGACGGCAGCGGGTGGGGGAGAGAGAGAGGGAGGGAGAGAGGGACAGCGGCGGTGGGGGGGGGGGGGGGGGGGGAGGGACGGCGGCGGGGGGAGAGAAGGATGGCGGCGGGGGGGGATGTGGGGGGAGAGATGGGGTGGATATGATAATATACAGATAGATAAAGATGGGGGGGATGTGAGAGAGGAGAGAGACACAGAGACACAGACAGAAAAACACAGAGATGGAGAGAGTGAGTGTGAGAGACACACAGAGAGAAAGATATTTACCTCCTGAGGAGATAGGCCCCGAATGCGCGTGCGCATGCGCAGTACGAAAACCCCGAAAATATCGATATTTCGGTATATCTCGATATGAGCCCATCGATACATCTAAATCGGAAAATTTCCATATCGACGGACCCTAGTGTTGACCATAGAGAAGACAACAACAACAACAAAATGATGTGTAGAGCACCTTTAAAGTCAGGAGACCGCGCCAGGCACTGGACAGTCAGTATTCCTGACCTGAGCTGGGGGCAGGGATTGGGGAGCGTGGAGGGCAGGGGGAGGAAGGAGGGTGATCAAAAGCTCGATCAAAGAGGAGGGCTTTGAAATGGGCCTTGAAGAAGGCGAGGGATTGGGCGAGGTGGAGGGACTGCGGGATGGAGTTCCAGAGAATGGCTGAAGGCCCGCCCACCAATAGTGGGGCCATGGAGCAGGCTGGACCCGCTAAGCACAGGGAGTGGGCAGGTTGGTAGAGTGTTAGGAGGTCGCAGAGGCAGTGGGAAGCGATCCAAGTTCACCCACAGCCTACTCCAAGGCATTCAATAGTATAATGGTGATAGGAAACCTATCTTCATCATCCTTGACCACGAGTAGATGAGATAAGACAGAACGCCTGCTACTCAATCCACTGATTTGGTTTGGACAATGAACATTTGGCAGGAGATTGGAGTCACATGTGATATCCTAGCTCGCACACGGTTGGTGACCACTTCATTGGGGTTATTTAATAAGACTTGCTGACACCCGCGGAACTATATCCGTGGAGACCATCCTCCAGGAATTGAGGTGGACAAAAAAGAGAACATAAAAGGTATGTAATGAATTCCAAAACATTCTGATTCAATAGACGCAAACTTCATGCAGTAATTCAAACTGATAGACCTATGGACTGGATACACCTAAATACATTCCTCAAATATGTCTCCTGTCGGCTGGCTACACAGCAGTCCTAATGGAGCCCCCGCAGTTCACACCAGCCTCTCTTACCAGCTAAACAGAAGGTGTGTTCCCTGAAACAACAGATAGTGAGAGTCAAACAGCAGAACACAATTTGGATAAAACTCACCAGAAAGAAAATTATAATCCATTAAACATCTCAGCTAAAATAGCCCAAATATTATCTCCAGCCTTGGCTATGCTTTACTCTCAGGGCTTCCCTCGGGAGTCTACCCATAATGACAGTAGGAGCTTGAGAACAGAAATACTATTAAGGTCTTGCATCCAATTCCATTCAAGCAAACCTCCTGATGGATCAGTTACAATCCATAACCATGGCAGTGGTGGGTGATGGTGGCTGGGGCCAGGAGTTGGGGGAGGAAGAGGGAAATGTGGAGGGAATTAGAAATAATCCATAACTTTTCCTAAAGTAACAATTCCATTAGATCTCTAACTGTCTCCAGTTGTTAAATGAAAATCAATATTCCATCTGTTGGCAAAACCATTGTGCAGCTGAAGAGCTCTGACAGAGAAGCTGACCCATTTCAACAATAACAATTTACATTTACAGCGTCCTTTATGTTAGGGGGTTGACTGAAAGCTCTTCCCATAACTAACTAGGTGCCAATCTAAACAAAGCTCATCTTTTCTTCATAATCTATATCTTCATTTAATATTAGCTCATTCTGATTCTAAACTTAAATTACCATTAATTATTGAAAAGGTACATTAAAGTAAACCATCAAAACTGATTACCCCTTAAAGATGTCAAGGGAACTTCACTTAATTAACGAATAGCACGGGGGAAGGTGGTGTTTAATGGAGGTCACGGGTACTTAGATCATAAATAGCAATCAGCCTCTTTAAATGAAGTGGATTCCAACCATTTCAGGGATTGAATTAAACATAACCAGTCTTGGAGTTAGTGTTTTTCTGACCAATACAACAGCCGTATTTAATCAGTAGTGGAATTAATGTTTTCCCATTGCTTTATATTGCTGTACTCTAACCATTCTAGAGTTTTGTGTGCAGTTTTGGTCTCCTTATTTAAAAAAGGACATACTTTCCTTAGAGGGGGTGCAGCGTAGATTCACTACGTTAGTTCCTGGGATGAGGGGACTGACCTATGAGGATAGGTTGAATAAACTAGGGCTGTATTCTCTAGAGTATAGAAGAATTAGGGGGGATCTTATTGAATCATATAAGATTCTTAAAGGGCTAGATAAAGTAGGCACTGAGGGACTGTTTCCCCTGGTAGGAGAATCTATAACCAGAGGTCACAGTCTTTAAATTAAGGGTCAGCCTTTTAGAACAGAGTTGAGGAAACATTTCTTCACTCAGAGGGTAATGAATTTATGGAATTCACTACTCCAGAAGGCTGTATATGCTCAGTCCTTGAACATTTTCAAGGATGAGACTAATAGATTTTTGAAAAATAGAGGGATTAGGGGATATGGGGATAGGGCAGGTAATCAGAGTTAGGTGAGAAGATCAGCCATGATCTTATTGAATGATGGAGCAGGCTCAAAGGGCCGAATGGCCTACTCCTGCTCCTAATTCTTATGATCGTATGTTCTTCCTCTGTATTAGTGTATATGAAGAGACGTGGAAGACATAATAATAATAATACAGTAAAAGCTTGGTTATTCGACACCCAACCCACCGGAACACTCAACCAACCCGGTATCTCCCAATACAATTCACCATTCCAACCACTGGATCTCATACCGTAGCCATCCGGGACACTTGCGGTATGCTCACTTTGCTCACTAAATTTACCAAACACTGGAATTTTTCTTTTACCAATCATTTAACCGAGTATGCTGGAATGCTTTATTGGTAGGTATCCATACAATATTCTGTTATTATTTAATCTATTATTAATATGGTATGTTTTTAAATAAGCTAATTTTTTGTATAGGATTTTCGGCAACTTGCCGCCTAAATATCCGGCATTTTTGATTAACCGGCAATGGTCAGGTCCCGAGGTTGCCGGGTAACCGAGCTTTTACTGTACTTGCATTTGATACAATGCCTTATTGAGACCCCTTATTGAGACATCTCAAAGAGCTTCACAGACTATACTGTGAAGAATTGACCGTATATTTTATGGGCAAAAACATTGCAGCTATAATATATATATCCTGATCCTGTCCATCCTGAGTGCGGTCAAGAGCAGCAACTCTGACTGTTTATTCTCTCCGTGGCCGTCAGATGCTGAGGTTAATTGTAGCCCTTCAACCACTGCCCCAGTTTAAAGCACTCATCTTGCAAGCGAGAGACCTGGGTTTGATTCCTGGCCAGGGGGGGAACCTTGGACAAGTTTCCTTACTCCACAATAATAATCGCTTGGAAAAACAAATAGATTGATCCATGGTTAGACAGTACGCAATTGGCTGCCACATTTCACACACAAATATACAGACAATTCACTTTACAGTATATTCTGTAAACCACATTGAGATGTCTAGAAAACGTGATAAGGTGCCATATCAAATGCAAGGATTATTATCAGCTAACTCACCACAGACAGAATTCAAATCCACATCGACCTAGTCTAGAATAGCAAAAGAGCCTGTGAGTCGGGTTATCACATAGAACAGTATGAGATGCATCTGTAACATCCACCACAGGTGTTAAAGGCCCAAAATATAGACAATTTGAAGTTCATTACTGCCATCAGGTCATGGTTTGTTCTTTTACAGATGAAGGCGTATTAATGTTTCTTGTTGTGTATGAATTGCTCCTCTTTCAGGCGCTATCTGGTGCCTTGGGACGTCTTCCCGTTGTGGATGGTGCTATACAAATGTAATTTTGTTGTTGTTGCATCTTCATATACAGTGGAAACCCAGTTTGTGGTCAGCTCAGTAATCCAGCCACCTCACAATTGTGGGCACATTTTCATAGTCCCATTGTCAATGTTAAAACATAGGCTGTCTGCTTCAGTAAACCCGGCGCCTCATTATTCAGGAGAACAGTCGTTGATTGTGTCGGCTACAGCGCCCTCCTCCACTTCAAACCATACAACTCCCACCATCCCTCCTCCTCCGTTGTTAGTCACCTGTACACAGTGTTGGGATTACGGAAACGCCAAGTGCGGAAAATGGACTTCACCTGGAGCCTGCAGCTTAACCTGAGTTCCTTCGGCCAATTGTTAGTAAGTGTTGTAAACTTCACAGCCACCACGGAAGGAGTGGAATTAATCAAAAACAGTCAGGGCAAAACTCAATGACAGTTAGCTGTGATCTGTGGTGTTGACAGAACACAAGTTGGACGCATTCTCAAAAGGAAGGCTGAATACACGTGAGCTTTTGTTTTAAATGTGATAAAATCTTTATTACAGTAAAAGCCCGTTTATCCGTGACCCGATCAACCGTAACGTCCGTATAACCGGCACCTAAAAAAAAAGGTCCACATTCGAATAACCAGTTCTTATCTGGCACAATCGCGATGGCGCATTTTTCTCGCTCGTACCGGTATTTCGGAATGCTGCTGGTAGTGCCTGAAAGTGGAGCTGCCGTTTTTGTTCCCTTGCGTGACGTCCGCCATTGTAAAAGTTATCGATAGACTGTACGCCTCTACCCCAGCATCATGGCTTCAAACCAGGCATCTACCAGCAAAGGTGATTTTTAGGTGAATTTTTAGGTGAATAACAAAGGTCTGTTATTATCTGTTATTGTTTAGTCTATTATTAATATGGTATGTGTTAAAATAAGTTAAATTTTTTTCGGGTCGGTTTTTCAGCGTCGGATCCGCCCAAATATGTCGTTTAAGCAACATTGGCCAGGTCCCGAGGGTGGCCGATAAATGGGCTTTTATTGTGAAGGCCTCGTTGGCCTTCCCAGCTCCTCCCTTCACAGGCTGCAAATCATTCAGAATTCTGCAGCTCGTGTACTCTCCCGTACCAGGCTTCGCGACCACATCACTCCCACCCTCGCCCATCTCCACTGGCTCCCCATCCCCCAGAGGATCGAATTCAAGATCCTTGTTCTCACTTTCAAGGCCATTCATGGCCTTGCCCTTGCCTATCTCTCTGACCCTATCAGCCTGCCCATCCCCTCCGTTCAGCAGACTTAGGACTGCTCTGCGTCCTCCGCCCTAACTGCCCAACCATCGGCGGCTGGGCTTTCAGCCTCTCTGCTCCCACACTGTGGAACTCCATCCCGCAGCCCTTCCACCTTGCTTCGTCTATTCCTCCTTCAAGGCAGGACTCAAGACCTTCCTCTTCGATCGCGCCTTCGGCTCCCCCACTAACTCTTCCCCCTCTCCTACTCTCCTGTCCCCTCCCCCGACCCTCCCATGCCCCCTCCCCCGTGCGCTCGGGTCTCGACCTGACTATTCAGTGCTTCAGGACGTCCTCTCGATGTGAAAGACGCTGCATAAGTGCAATTTTGTTGTTCTTGTTTTACTGTATAATGAGATTCCAAAGTATGGTTGTTGAATGTTCATCACCCTTGGCCGTTACCAATGCCCTTGACATTACATCAGTGACTGGAATCAGCCAACATGTGTCAATAATCAGGTCACCTCACTAAGTAGGTCACTTTTGCCCAGTCCTTGAGTGACTGGATTAGTGAGGTTCTACTGCATATGAGCAGTTTGAAACGTGACCTATCATAGAATCATAGAATCATAGAATTTATATTAGACCTATATTAAGTGTAGACCTGGCTTGGATCAACCAGGCAACTTTGGATCTAAGGTTCTCAAAGCTTTACACTCTGTGACTAATCCATACAAAATTAATTGCTATCAACATCTCCATTATTGCAGTCAACAACAACAACTTTGATTTATACAGCGCCCTCCACGCCGGACGGCATCTCAGAGCGCTTCACAATAGCGGATCCCGGGACCGAGCCAGGGGCAGGGGTAGAAAGGTGACCAAAGGCACGGTCGAAGAGAAAGGTCTTCAGCTGGGACCTGAAGCTGAGAAAATAGACGGCGAGGCAAAAGTAGTGAGGAAGGCAATTCCAGAGCCTTGGAGCATAGTGAGTGAAGGCACGGCTGCTGAGGGAGGAGCGGAGGATTCGGTGGGGAGATGGAGGAGGCCAGACCCAGTGGAGTGAAGGCAATGGGAGCTGGTTTGAGGAGAGAGGAGGTCAGAGAGGAAGGGGGTGCAGAGGAGTGGAGGGATTTGAAAACAAGGGTGAGGATCTTGAAGTCGATCCTCTCAGGGACAGGGAGCCAGTGAAGTCTGGCAAGGATTGGGGTAATGGGGGAGCGAAGTTTGGTGCAGGTGAGCATGCGGGTGGCTGAGTTTTAGTCAATGACAACCAGAATGGTAGCAGGTGAACCAGATAGACCTTGGTCTTTTTTTTCCTCCAGCAATTCCTACATTACTGATATCTTGGGAGTATTTAGCATTGGCAGAGCTTGATGCCAAGCCTGGGGAGAGGGAGGAGGTGACCAAAGGCACACTCGAAGGCAATGGTCACCAGATGTGAAGGAAGAGACAAAGCCCAGAGGCCAGTGCCAGCTGAGTGAAGCTGAACAGGTATGGTTGTGGGGTCAGAGTTGTAGGGAGTGGCCACAGCATAAATTGATTTGCATATGAGTGTACAAATGACACAGTCAAACTGCAACTTTGCAGATATTATCTTATTACAGATCTCTGACCCATCAGACAAGCCCTGAATTTGAAGATGGCATTGGAACATTTCCGCTTTTAACAACAACAACTTCGATTTATATAGTGCCCTCCACACCGGACGGTGTCTCAGAGCGCTTCACAATAATGGATCCTGGGCCCAAGCCAGGGGGAGGGAGAATTTTTGAAAATCCATCTTCAAATTTGGTGACTGAATATTAGCACTTTGGGGGCCCATTTTAGTGTCTTGTGAAGAAAACTGCAGCAACAATGATATTGTTTGCTAAACTTTGAAGAATACTTTAAAGAAATACCGTGTGTTCCAGCAGCCAGGAATTTCAATAGTATGGGGCCTGTACACAGGGTAAACTATAAGTTGAAAATCCTTTTTGATCATTTCTGACTTTTTTTCCCAAATGTTCTAACACACAACCAAAGGATTGGTGGCCCATGTCAAGATATTGCCTATTGGCTCAGCTCAGCTCAACTCAGACCCCTCTCATACCCCATCTACAACAAGGAGACAAGGATGTGAGTAAGCAACAACAACAACAACAACAACTTTGTTGTTCCAGGCCGGATGGTGTCTCACAGCGGTTGAGAGCAACAAAAGGCACAGAGAAACCATCTGACCTTTGTCATCTCAAGGCTTGACTATGCCAATTCCCTCCTTGTTGGCCTCCCCAATTCTTCCCTCCATAAGCTGCCTTCATCCAAAACTCTGCAGCTTGTGTCCTCTCCCTCACCAGGCTCAGTGACCCCATCATCCTCACCCTCACCCGGCTCCACTGGTTCCCCATTCCACACAGGATCGAATTCAAGATCCTTGTCCTCACTTTCAAGGCCCTCCATGGCCCTGCCCCCACCTACCTCCCTGACCTGCTGACCCCGTATAAACCTGTCTCCCCCCTCCGTTCAGCAGGCTCCAGCCTGCTCTACATCTCCTGTCCGTCCTGCCCTAACATCGGTGTCCAGGCTGAAAGCATCTCTTCTCCTACAATTTGGAACTCCATCCCACAATCCCATCACCTTGCTTCCTCCCTTGCCTCCTTCAAGACTAATCTCAAGACCCTCTTCTTCGACCGTGCCTTCAGCCGCCAATTTACCCTTTCTGCCCTCCCTCAACCCAACCCTGCCCCCCTCCCTCCTGCTTGGATCCTGACCCGTGACTATTCAGCACCTTGGGACATCCTCCCAATGTGAAAGCGCTCTACAAATGTAATTTTGTTGTTGTTGTTGACCTCTTCAAATTCATAAAATGTGTTCATTGGGTAACTGACAGATGTTCCAGCCGCCATCTCTTCTGTTTCACGCTGGTGTCAACCTGAGCTTTGCCTTCTATACGTTATTTCTACAGTTTAAAATAATTTTAAATGTTTTATATAATTCAATGATCAGAACCTGGAACATTAAAATATATTGCAGTTATTCTGCTCTTTGCGAATGAACTCTAAAATCTGACATCAATGTTTGTTGCACAAAGTTACTTCAATAATTTCTTTCCAAACAAAACAAACATTACATGCAACGAAAATGCAGGCTTGTGCACCTCAGAATGTACCACACAATGTTGACTAAGATTTCACTGTACAGTATTGCAGTATTCCAGGGTACGTCATTCACAGCCATTATATTCACAAGCATCTTTTTTCCACATTAACATACCGGTAAGTACATATACTGTGTAGCCTGTTTTTATCGAACATTAAGCAGGAACGGAAATGTTTACTGCACATTCAGTTGATTAAACATTTAAACAGAAGTAGCACTTAGGGAATTGATGGAAGAAGAATCCAATTATCATCAGTTAATAAGTAAGGAATACATTATGATAAATAACCATATTAAATATGAATTAAATTACAAGATGATGAGCCTTTGTTACCTGTGTTTAACCCTTTACTATTTGTGATTAACTTTGCTGTGCTACCAAACAAAATTACATTTGTATATGCCTTTTACAAGGAAGAACTATACAAGACAGAATATTTAAATATTTTACATAAAATATGGGCAAATAGCTACAGCCAGGGTCATTCGCCTGCACATTAGATATAAATACTGAACCTTTGCTGACCTCTGTGGTGATAATTTGAATGGTTGACAATACAAAACCACACAAGCCCATCTGGAAATATATTTTTCAAGGCGTGGGACACACCTAAGGGTAGGATAGAGATTGCAAAGAAATAGAATAAGTGGTTTACGTTTAGCTAAGCGTTACACCGCTGCCAGAGCCTCCTAGGTCAGGTTGTGCAGTAGATACAAAAAAGTGTTTGTTTTGGCAGGAGCTCATTCATTTTTTCCACCAAATTGTAAAAATGCTATTTTCTGCAATTTTCACATGTCAACATGACTGTTAATAGTAGGTTAAGCTATTTTAAACATTTTATTGAACCATAGAGTTTATATATATATATATATATATATATCAGGGCCGTACGCAGGATGTTTAATGGGGGGGTGCGAATTGCTAGTGATGGGACCAACAATGGCCGGGGGCTTGCGGGCTGCCCCCGAAGCCCCTTCGAGGCTCCGACGTTTTACACAGTTTGAGGTCTTATTTAATCGGTTCAGAAGATCCAATATGAACGGTAAATGTTTCATGCCCTTGGTGTTTAAGAGCATCATTATTTATTCAGTGTTTTTATTTTCCCCGGTAGTCCGTGTCTAAATATTTTGGGAAGGTCGAATACTCGATACTCTGGAGCGCGATTCGGGTATTGGCAGGCGGGAGTTTTCAGGCTGCATGGAGAGAAGGGATCAGTGGAGAAGTGTGGTTGTCAATGCCCGAGTTCGCTCGATCAGATGATGGTGAAACTATTTTTATGCCAAATTCGTGCGACATTGATGTTTTTTCACTCTGGGTACAAAACTGAATGTGAAACACCTACAGCTACTTTAGCTGTAGGTGTTTATCTTTGTGGTCATATTTTTTTGCATGCCAGTGGACGTCTCTAAAAGCAATTTTTAATTACAGGAATACATTTTTAATAATATAAATCAAATGTGATAATCAAGACAAAACAAGAAACATGATATTTCAGAAACACGCCTATCAAAACTTAAGTCATTTTTACTTACATTTATCAGATTAAAATACGATTTCAGCTTCCACAAAGTGGTGCTACCTTTTTATGTAGTGACTGTATACGGGATGATTTCCGATTGATATACCACGTAGAATAGGCCTACGTTCATGAGTATTTCTTTTAAAGATAGGCATTCCCTTCCAGACACATATAACTTTTTTGTTGGGTTCTCAAAAGCTTTAATTTCTCAGAAGCTTGTAAATATGTTGTCATTGTTTGCTAGCATTACAGTCACACCTCTCAAAACTGGAGTAATTTTTACTTACGGTGATCAGATGAAAAGATGATTTTAACTTCCAGAAGTAGTGCTACCTTTGTGGCTGTTTACGGGATGATTTCCAAACGAGGATGGATTTGAGTCTTGGCGCGCGCCTATGTTTATCCAGTCACGAGTCACAGACTCGCCGCATTGACTCGTCTATCAACACCGTATGTTTTGGGTAGACACCGATTCTGGTGTGCGACTCGATAATTTTATATTAATACTAAAACATTCAAAGATGTGTGTTCATAATTTTTTGAAGAACTGATTGTTACACAAATGCTCAATAAATTTACTTGGTATTTAAATTTGATAAAAAAATACAATTCTCTACCCCGGAAAATGTGGACCTTTTATAATTTGGGGGGGTGCGTACGCACCCGTCGCACCCCCCCTGCGTACGGGCCTGTATATATGAAAAGTCATGTTAAGAGTATGAGTTTTCTATGGAAACAAATGTGAAAAGGGAAAACTGGCTTGTTTTAGTTACATCCTCCATTAATCAGGGGTGGAGTAGTATTTTTTTTCGGTTTCTGCTATTGCACGACGGCTGGTTTTAATTCCATTCAGAAAAATGTGCATTTTCTGTAATATACTAAACACTAAAATATTCAGGTGATGGATGATCCAACAGCACAAGACCGACATTTACTGAATAAGCAAAAGTCCACCATGCAGATGTTACTGCACTTCTCAGTCTCTGGTGTCCAGTGACAGCACGTCTCGTACTTTAGTGAAGAAACATGAGACTCTCTCGTGATATCTATGGAAAATTCTATCACAACAAAAAGCACATCTGGCTGTGATTAGTGCTGCCCAGTAAATCTGGAACATCAAAAAAATCATTTACCAAAGACAAGCACTTAATTTCCGGAGAGCTACTCTCTCTGAGTCTACACGAGGATATTTCACATCAAGTAACGCATTTCATCAGTACAGCTGGCAGCTCCACCTACACTTGGGCAGCACCTTGAGAAAAAAAACGCTCTCCACAGTACATTACATTAAAGCACAAACAGCTGATAAACACTGAGATGACAAACTAGATTTTGTTGTCTTTCTTACATATTTTGTTGAAAGCATTTGTTGTCTTTTCGAGACGACAGGTTTTAAATATCAAACAGAAATTTGAGATTGGTTTTACGCACAGTATAGGTATTCCTCCCCAACCGCGGCCTCGCCAAACACGAAACTCATGTATTCACGGTTTGCTAAATGCGACATCCCTCGCAAACCGCGTTTTGCGCATCTGTGATTTAAATCCGCGGTTTAAAGTTTCGAACAGTTAGCGTATAGCACAAGGACCCAGTTACGATGTTGCAATCAACCAGTGACATCACTTCTCTCTTAGGATTAAAGTAAATACAGTTAACAGGCATTTATTGTCACTTCGCCACAGCCCAGCTAGCAAGTTTGGGAGCATTGCCTGCCCGCCAACCCCCCTTTCCCCCCCCCCCCCCCTTCTCCCTCTCACCTCTCTATTTCACCTTCTCTTCCCCCCACACACCCCACCTTTCTCTCTCTCACCTTCTCTCTCTGACTCACCTTCTCTTTACCCCACCTCCCCCCTCCCCACCCCTCCTCTCTCACCTTCTCCAGTACCCCCAGCCCTCCGTGTAAATCCCCGTCCGTGTGTCTCTATCTCTGTGTAAGTCCGTCAGATAGACCCCCCCAGCCCACCGTGTCACCCCCCCTCCCCCACCCTCCGTCTCTCTCTCTCTCTCTGTAAGTCAGATCTGACTGTCTGATTGCTGCAGATGCTGGCAGCCAATGCGCCCAAACTTACTCTCCCCTATCCCAGGTATGTTATAACTCTGTGTATTTTTGTGTTTATGTTTCCTACAGGGCCCTACATTTCTCAACCGCAAAAAAGTGCAGGTACTCCCCCCATCCCCATGTTTCCCATAGAGCCCTGCATTTTCCAAACATGATTTTACCAGGTTTACAGGAACGTATCCCTCGTGGTTGGGGAGGGATACCTGTATATTTAAAAGTAAGCAAAGTAGATTTGAACCAACAACTTTCATTTATACAGCGCCCTCCACGCCGGACGGCGTCTCAGAGCGCTTCACAATAGTGGATCCCGGGACCGAGCCAGGGGCAGGGGGAGAAAGGTGACCAAAGGCGCGGTCGAAGAGAAAGGTCTTCAGCTGGGACCTGAAACTGGGAAGAGAGGGGGCGAGGCGAAGATAGTGGGGAGGGAATTCCAGAGCCTCAGAGCATAGTGGCTGAAGGCACGGCCGCCGAGGATGGAGCGGAGGATTCGGGAGGAGATTAGGATAAATCGAGTACGATTGGGATAAATTGAGATGAGGTCATGGCCAATCCTCGGTGTCCTGGTTTATACAAAGAACCGCTTGGGAAAGAGAGAGTTTCTGCAATGCCTACGACGGCTGTAACACAATCTGAATTCACACCTTGAGAAGATTGGTAGGTGGGGAAGAAATGGGAAGAAAAAGAGGAGCAAACAGATGTGGGTAGAAAACTACTGCTCTATATTTTTTTATAAAGTAGTACTTTCCCTTTCCCCCAGTTTAGACTTCTTTCCCAGCTACAAGGGCAGGAGGTGGACCATGGTGTAGACCAGGAATTCACTATAGACAACTGAAGACATGAACCCCTTGGTGCACACAATGCTGGATAGGTGATGATTTAAAAATCAATTGCCAAACGAACTAGGAAAGAGGTTAAGAGAATTTATTTTCGACAGATGGTGGTTAGGACTTGGAATGCACTGAATCTGAAACTACGGTTGAGGCAAAATCTACAGTAGTTGTGAATTCCTGTAGCTGAGTGGTTAGAGCACTCGCCTTACAAGCAACAAACTTGGGTTCAATTCTCTGCAGGGCGAAACCATGGGCAAGTTTACTGACTCCATATGCCTGATAATAACCATTCAAAAAATAATTTAAAATTGGCTATTTCAATCCACGACTGTTTATGGGTCACTGCTGTGCGCGATTGGCTGCTGGATTGCGCCCCACAAAATACATCGTAAATTTATTTTACAGTATTTTCTGTGAAGCGCTTTGATACATCTAGAAGATGAAAAAAGGAGTTATACCAAATGCAAGCATTATTATTAGTTTTGAAAAGGGTATTAGATCCATATTTCCAAATCAGAAAAATAACAGGATGAGGGAGGTGAGGGTTAAGGTATAAACGGAGAGCTCTTTCAGTGAGTCAACAAAGGCACGATGGTCTGAATAATTTCCTTGCATTCTATAAAGTTCTAAAGTCATGTTCCTTATTCTGATCCATGAGCAAGTTATGCCAGCTGTTTCACGAGAGACCAAAATAACATTAAAAAGGGAACTAGACATGTGTGACATCAGTGACCACTGGAATACAGAAAGGAACCACTCTCCTTGTGGCTCAATGAGTAAATGTCCCATATCATGAGATATAAATAATGATTTAATCAATATTCTACATTGTGTAAGAGTAATTCAATATAGCCTGTAAGTGTGGAAGGGTAGGGAACCAGAGTTACCAGTGAGGAGGCAATTAATACGAATAGTGCAAATAAATCTAAATGATTTTGATTGGAAACTGAATGGGACTCGGGTGGATGTATAGCTTAGGTAATTTACCATTTATAAAGATAAGAATTAAGTAAGTTTTATAGTGCTATTCAAACTACACCTGAAAAAGGGACAGGGACTTATCTGGACTCATATAATAGTAGGTCAGCATCACTGTGTTCAGGAAGGAATGACAACACGATAAACCAGAGGAAAAAACAATTGAAAAGGATCTTCTCTACATAAAAACAAAATCGATATGATACAATGTATTCAAGCATACATATATCCTGTAATAGATATTTACTGCATATGGCAGGGCAACCATCTGTTACATGATGACATACAGCAGATTCCAGCTAAATTAATTGCAGATGGCAGAATCAGTCAATTGGTTAGTAAGTGTAGAACAAGCCAATTCTCAATCAGTGCTAACAATCTCATGCTCCATTGACGCTGTAGGCACCCCAAGTCCAATTGAATGCCAAATCATTAGCACAAGTTGAATGTCCAACAATTATATTGTGCCCTCACACAAAGCAAGTTGTCCTCCCAGAGCACGATCTACACTATTGGAAGATTATAACAACAACAACAAAATTACATTGATAGAGTGCCTTTCACGTCGGGAGGATGTCCAGTGGTAAGTTCAGATATTGTTATTGAGGCCACATTCCTCAACTAGTTAGCGCAATGAAACTTTGCAAGATGTTTCAATTTGTACTAAAACACCTGAAAATCCACAAAAATCCAGCAAACGGGTTCCCAATGCCAACAAACTTGATATATGAGGTAAATTACAGCAATCATTTCAAGTTCTAAATCAACTGTATCATCAGAGTAATATAGATGTGGTGTACCTTAGAATCTTTTCAGTTTTGTTTGGATCAGTCGGATGACACTGACACATGTGGAAACCCAACAACAACAACAACAACAATTTACATTTATATAGCGCCTTTCACGTCGGGAAAACGTCCCAAGGCGCTAAACAAGAGGCGTGTGACCCGAGCTGGGAGGGGAGTGTTTGGGAAGGGGTGAAACACGAAGGGGAGGTAAAAGAGTTCGGGGTGGAACAAAAGGCACAATCGAAGAGGAAAGTCTTCAAATCCAACACTGGGGTTACTCAAATCCCACCTACACATGGAAGTTCCAAGGATATTTGTTGGGATGGAATGCGCTCTCTCTCTCTCTTTCTCTCTGGAGGGTCGCATCCTGCTTCCCTAATTCCAGAATGTATTAGGCGCAGGTTGGTAAGAGACAAGGCTTGTTGGAGAGTTACACAGCACTCTAGACCACCGAGATCAGTGGCTCGATTACGACACTCCATGTCACCTTGGAGCTAGTTCAGCTCCCAGGAGACCCTGCTTACCCACCCTGCACTGTCCATCCCATTCCCCCAAGATGATTTGGCATCTGAAAAGCCAGGTTATGGCCTCATTTAGCAGATGGCAGGCAGCTTCCTGGTAGGCAACACAGCTCGGCACCAAATAGGTGAGAACATTGTCACCATCTTCCTGTCGGCAGTTCGGGCCACATCCCTTCCCATTGAACGATGGTTCCACCAGTTGGAGGTTGAGTTGAAGCAGCAGCTGCTGCCACTCTCTCTGCAGCTAATCAAGTGAATTCCAGCCGCTGGATTCCAGGCACAAACATGTCACAAACTAGGACTCCAGGTAATGCCTTCCAGCAGCTATCGCTCCAAGCCTCAGAGTTTCCTCATCAGCTATCTGCTGGGCATCTGCCTCCAGTGTGGTGGGAGGACCTTTACAGGACAGCTGGTGATGTACCGGTCACTGTGTACCTGGCTCATTCAGACTTGCTGCTTAATCCAGATCCTGATGTGATGGGCTTTGACAAATAGATCTGCCCAGTGTGAAGCCCAGTCTGTTTCCAGAAGAGATCAGTGTAGGCCGGAACCCTCTCTCCCTGCAGCCACTACCTGTGTTTGCCATAAACCCACCTCACTGCTTGATCCTGGACTTTGCCAATGGGCCAGAGAAAGCCTCTTCACTGCATTCCCAAGAGCTCAGAACCATTAAGGAGGACTGTTTGCTCACAGGTCTGATACACCAAAGCCTGATCTGCATTGGGACCTTGCTGTGCTTGAAGAACGATGAGCGCCCTCTGCTCCTTCTCTGTGTAGTCCTTCCAAACAAAAGTTGTTGTCCATCGCAACCCCAGGTACCGATAATTATCAACAAATAAGACGGATCAACGCCCTCAATTTCTTCTGTTGAGCCGTGCAGGCCCAGGCCCCTGGGGGCACCATCATATCCCACTGGTGGTGAGTACAACACAAGTGATTACCCTCCCCACGTCATCTACAATCAGAGTCACCGCTATCCTGTCAGAGAGGCCTGGGACAGCTACAGACCCACAGTAAGTTAGTCCCCCATCATCACTGATATAAAATAACGGGGAGAGCCACAATGGGCAGCTTTGCCATCCCCCACTTTCAGAAGAGATGGGTTCAGGGACACATTATACTTCTTCACCCTGAGTAAGAAAAAACAACCCCACGATCCCAGCATCTGCGGAGAGTTCAATCGAAATACAGAAATGTGAAGGCTGCTTCAAACTTTGCTTTATGTTTCTAAATATGGAACAGAACCTGCAGTCAGACACCCTCATGTTCCTGCTGTTTATTTCTATTGATTGCACTGAAAAAGATAATATTTGATGTGATAAAGTAAATTGTAATTGCATGTTAAATCAAGTGCTGGATGAGTGACAAATTTCTACAGTTGAACGTCAGCAAAACCGAGGCCCCCCAGATTCCCTCAGCACCTCCGCCACTGGCAGCCTCAGCATCCACAGATGCCACACTCCACCTCACCAAGCCAGTCAGGAACCCTCAATTTTCCTTTCTCCCCCATATCCGTGCCATGACCAGCACTGCCTTCCACCACCTCCGCAACATCGCCTATCTCTGCCATTCCCTCACCCCTCAGGCTGCTGAAACCCTTGCGTTTGTCACTTCAAGGCTTGACTATGGAAAGTCCCTCCTTGTCGGATCTCCCCAACTCTTCCCTCCACAAGCTGCAGGTTAACAGAACTCAGCAGCTCGTGTCCTCTCCTGCGCCAGGTTCCGCAACGCTATCACCCCCACCCTCACTGGCTCCACATCGCTCAGAGGGTCAAATTCAATATCCTTGTCTTCACCTTTAAGGCCCTCCACGGCCTTGCTCCCTCCTAGCTCTCTGATCTGCTGACCCCCTATCAACCTGTCCGCTCCCTCTGTTCAGCAGGCTCCAGCCTGGTCTATATCTCCTACCCGACCCACTCTTCCATCGGTGTCCAGGCTCTCTGCGCCCACAGAGCTCCATCCCACAATTCCTTGCCTTCAAGGCCGGTCTCAAGACCCTCCTTTTTGACCATGCTTTCAGCCACCCTCCTACCCTCTCTGCCCTCCATCATCCCAGCCCTGCCCCACCATGCTCGGGTCCTGACCACTGTTCAGCACCTTGGGACAACCTTCGAACATGAAAGGCGCTCTATAAATGTAATTTTGTTGTTGTTGTTGTAAACAGATTGAATGCTAAGTAGATTTGAATATCATTACGGTGATTAAATGTTTGAGGACAAAGATGATTAAAAAGTAGAAAATATAGTTTTGTAAGATTGCTTCATTACATTAGTACTATTTGCCTTTAATCTATAATGTAGGAAAATAATGAAGAACTAATTCTAATAGCAAAGCGCTAGAAAAATATATTCCTATGCACACAGGAACTACTAAAACCACAACGATGTTTATCATAAAACTGTGGTGAACCTGGTGTCCCCACCCAACCTTGTTATTGCTCAAACCATTTCTGTGCCCTTTTGACATTTATCCCCCACAAAATACACAGTCTCAACACTTTACAGTTTATCCTGTATGTCTCACTGGTGGTGATGAGGTGCTACATCAAATGCCAGGTTTACTATTATTATTAACCAATATTTCTTACAGGTATGGAAGAATTTCTATTGTTCTAAGACTTGAAGCATAAAAAGTGGGTTAAACAGAGATGTTGTGACCGAAGCTTGGAGTGCAATCTTCAAGGATTGTTACAAAGGCCACATTCTTGTCTGCACTCTCCCATTCTCTTCGATTCCCGATCAGTAGCTGAGCCTTCGACGCTATTTGACAAAGTGCCACATGAGAGACTTATTATGAAATTAAAGGCCCATGGCGTAAAAGGGACAGTGGCAGCGTGGATCCAAACTGGCTGCGAGACAGAAAGCAGAGAGTTGTAGTGAGCGGCTGTTTTTCAGATTGGAGGGAAGTGAGCAGTGGTGTGCCACAGGGATCGGTTTTGGGACCATTGCTGTTTGTAATCTACATCAATGATCTGGACTTGGGTGTACGGAGTACAGTTTCCAAGTTTGCAGATGACACTAAGTTAGGGAGAATAGTAAACAGTGAGGAGGATAGTAGCCATCTGCAAGAGGATATAGACAAATTGGTAAAGTGGGCAGACACATGGCAGATGAAGTTTAATGCAGAGAAGTGTGAGGTGATGCATTTTGGGAGAAGAAATGAAGGGAGGCAATATAGGCTAGATAGTACAATTTTAAATGGTGTGAAGGAACAGAGAGACCTGGGGATTTGTGTTAGTGACTTGTTGAAGGTGGCAGGACAGGTAGACAAGGCTGTTAAGAAGGCATATGGGATACTAGGCTTTATAAATAGGGGTATAGAGTACAAAAGTCAGGAAGTGCTGACTAACCTCTATAGGACTTTGGTGAGGCCTCAGCTGGAATACTGTGTTCAATTCTGGTCACCACACTACAGAAAGGATGTGAAGGCATTGGAAAGGGTACAAAGAAGATTTACTAGGATGGTGCCAGGATTGAGGGACTTCAGCTATGAGGAGAGGCTAGATAGGCTAGGGTTATTCTCTCTGGAGCAGAGAAGATTGAGGGGAGACCTAATAGAGGTTTATAAGATCATGAGGGGTTTCGACAGGGCAAATAGAGAAAAACTATTTCCACTCGTGGGTGAATCTGTGACTCGTGGTCACAGATTTAAAATAGTTTCAAGGCGCAGTAGAGGGGAGCTGAGGAGAATTTTTTTCACTCAGCGAGTTGTTCGAATCTGGAATGCATTGCCTGAAAAGGTGGTGGAGGCTGATTCGATAACAACTTTTAAAAGGGAATTAGATCTTTATTTAGGGAGAACGGGTCTATTAGGCTATGGGGAGCGGGCAGGGCAATGGGATTGAATCGCTCTTTTCAAAGAGCCGGCACAGACTAGATGGGCCGAATGGCCTCCTTTTGTGCCGTAAAATTCTATGATTCTATGATTCTATGTCACTGTCATCTGGAACTTTCTTCCAAAGTCACTTTACTTGTTACGGCTCATGCCTTCAAAATCTCCAACAAACAAATCCCCTCAACCTTTGGCCAACGCCTTCAAATCTCAAATTTCCCTGCTCAGCTTGACAATGTTTTGTCAAGGTCTCCAGGATGTTCTTTAATGCAATGGGCACCATATCAATGCAAGTTGTTTTTCATAGCGGTTGTTCAGCCTGTGGTTTCCTGTAATGATTGGCAGGTGATGTCAATGCCACATTATGATCAGCTGATGGAATTGTGTCTTTCCAGGCAGGACTGGAACTGTTGTTTTTATCCCTTCTTCCTCTTTATCCACCCATTTCAATATAGCACACACAGGTATATTTAATATAGTACCAACAGGCATGTTCAATATATTACAAGACTTGTGGAATCCTGTAGCTCAATGTTTAGAGCACTCGCCTCGCAAGCAAGAGACCTGGGTTCAATTCCCAGCAGGTCAGGGCAAGCCCTTGGACAAGTTTCCTTACTCCACACATCTGATAATAATTCCACAAAAAATATATATAATTGGTCTTTTCAATCCACAACTGGTTGTGGTGACACTGCTGTGTGCAATTGACTGCCACATTTCTCTCACAAATGTTGTCAATTCACTTTACAGTGTATTCTGTGAAGTTCATTAAGATGTCTAGAAGATGTGAAAAGTGCTATATCAAATGCAAGGATTATTATTATAATATGGAGCACACACATTGCTTCAGACCTGAGCTGGGGTCGGGGACAGGGAGGATGGAGGAAAGGGAGGGATTTGGGGTGACTGATGGGACCATCGAAGAGGAGAGTCTTGAGGCGGGACTTAAATGAGGCCAGGGAGGGGGCGAAGTGGAGGGACTGCGGGTTAGAGTTCCAGAGGTTGGGGGCAGAGTGGCTGAAGGCTCGCCCATCAATGGTGGGTCAGGGGACATGGAGCAGGCCGGAGCCTGCTGAGCGGAAGAGCAGGCCAGTTGGTATGGGGTTAGGAGGTCGCAGAGGTAGGGTGGGGCGAAGTTGTGGAGGGCTTTGAATGTGAGGACAAGGATCTTGAATTGGATCCTCTGGATGATGGGGAGCCAATGGAGTCGGGTGAGGATGTGGGAGATGGGGTTACGATGCTTGGAGTGGTGGAGGACACGGGCCGCAGAGCTCTGGATTATCAGCATCCTCTGGAGGGAGGAGTTGGGAAGGCCGACAAGCAGGGCTTTGAACTGAAAATGGTGCAGGGAATTTAAATGAAATGAAGTTTCCTGAGCCAAAGAGCCACACCAGGTACTCTCTTGGTCCTTCCAGATAACGGGCTCACGCAGTCAAAAGTGTGAGAAAAAAGTTATTCAGTAAAATATATAACAATAATTTGGTCACTCAATCCATGACTGTTTGAGGGACATCTCTGTGTGCAATTGGCTGCGGCGTTTCGCCCACAAAACATACATTCACTAAGCTTTACAATGAATTATGTGATGCGCTTTGAGGCATCTCGACAGCGTGATAAGCCACTGTGTCAAATGCAAGGATTATCATTATTTCCAATTTCCATTTTTAAAGTATTTTATCACATTCAGCAATAAAAGCATCACGAGTAACTACTGTCACATGTCGTGACTGTTTTTGTAGGTAAATGCAACAGCTATTTGCATCAGCTCATAGTGATGTAGAAATAAATACGAGGGTGAGCAGACATGTCCTTGCTTCCTGATATTTGTCTTGCTTCTTGGCACAAATGTCGTTTAGGGCCTTGGGACATCCTCCCAGCTTGGAAGACACACTGCAAATATAATTTTTGTGGTTGTTGTTGTTATATAAGGAACATGTTTATTGATGATTGTTGTATCAGTCACTACATGTGCATCTGCACCCACAGGTCAATAGAATCTAATGTGAGTGACATTCAATTTCAGGTTAAAACGTACACTGAATTTTCTGCAGTTTTGGGAAAAAGTAAAATCAGTGCATTCTGCATAGATGTACTTTAGATTGGCCAACATCCTCAAACTGGGAGCTGGTGCTTTAAAGAGAGTTAAGAATTTCAGTAAAGTTCTGTATACAGATAGAAAATGTGAGATTACAAAAGCGACACTTCAAGGAAATGTTTTTCTGGTCTAATTATTTCATCCTTAAAGAATTATTGTGTGTTTATATACAGAAAAAGTGCATGTAATCTTTACAATGTATTGATTGTAAGCCTACTAAAGTGACAGCAAGCCTAGCTTCAGATTTATCACTCAACTGAGAGAGACAAATCTTTTGGCATTGGTTGAGCTCACGTGGTGAGCAGTGGTGGCAGGGCTCTGCATTCCCAGCTCCCATCCCAGCAGCCACATAAAGCCATTTACAATCATTTTTTTCCCCTTCTATCTCTTCTTCCAAGTAGAAATGGTGTTTGACTGAATCTTTCACAATCGCCACTGAAAATGCCCTGAGAGAAGCACTTGCCCCTTATCTCTCGGTTAGAATTACGGCGTGATGATGATGATGGATGAAGTCCAGCAAAATTACTGTTTTTCTTAATTCTCCTAATGAGAAAGCCTGTCACCAATGATTTATTTGATGCTGGCTGTAAACTGTGCTACGTTTGATCCTATTATCTGTGCTCTCAAGCCATCTCTTTGCCTTACAGCGCACATTGTCCAAGGAAGCCATTTGATATATGGCTTTTTTGGCGGGGAGAATGTTGTTTCAAAATTAGCGGAACAGGTTGCTGGGATGGACTGGTTATAGAGCACAGTATTTTTGTTTTGTCCCACTATCTTTAGTTAGGCACTGCCAGAGTTTGGGATCTGAAGGTCCCCTTTTTATAGGTAGATCTCATTCATTCTCAGCTTTTAAATGAAGAGTAATGACCCATTAATCAGAGCTGCTCCCATTGTCTGCTCAACCTGGTGTGAAAGATTTACACAGCCTTGGTTACAGACTGCACACACTGATATTTTTTCTCTTCACTGCTCTGAGCTGGTCATTTTAAACTAGTTGAAGCTGCTGATAAGCTTTATCTTTGTCCTTTTGGTGAGATACTGCAGTTTAAAGGAAACAATTACTAGGTGTTGCAGGATAAAGAGACTTTTATAACTTTAAATAAAGAGTTTGAAAATGTGCAAAAGCCAATTTTCTTTGAATAGTGATGGAGATTGAGGTGAAATCTCTGCCACTGAAGTAACCCAGAAAAGCATCATCTGTTTGAAGTAAAAAAAACAGAAGTTGCTGGAAACACACATTATCTGTTGAAAGGCCATCGACCTGAAAGGTTAACTCATTTTTCCTCTCTCTGTAGATGCTGCCTGACCTGCTGAGTGTTTCCAGTGACATCTGTTTTTATTTCAGATTTCCAGCATCTGCTTTTGAAAAAAATCATCTGTTTGAATGTAGACATGTAAAGGAATTCTGTTCAGTAATTATTAGGATACTGTATTAGGATAATCATAATATAACATCTTTTTGTAATGAACATTGCGGCACTTTTCAGAAACCTCTCTCTCTGAAAGACCATTATTCCACTTTTAAATGTTTTATAGAAGATATCAAATTCTGTTGCAAGCTAAATTTGTTTTATTTTATGTTGGATTTTGCCAATACTGAAAATTTTTACTTTTATAAAAAAATCACAACTAATCAAATGTATAAATATTCTCTTTACAGCAGGATGTGATTTGTTTGTTGGAAGTTTGAAAGACCATGTTTGATCTTTTTCAGTTTCCTCTAATTATGTAATTGGATCCATAATTTGGTGATCTGATCCGCAGACATGGGGCACTTCCACATGTACGCGGATGACACCCAACTCTATCGCTCCACCTCACTTTGTGACCCCCCAGTCCCCCGATGTTCTGTCAGCCTGCCTTTCGGACATCAGGGGCTGGATGAGCACAAATTTCTTGCAGCTGAATGTTGACAAGACGGAGGCCATACTCCTTGGCTTTCGTCAACGTCTCCATTCGAACGGCTCTCACCTCCTTCACCTTCCTGGCCTGCCCCTAAAACTCACCGAATCTGTGTGCATCAGGTTTATGCAAATAATCCTTGCATTTGATATAGCACTTTTCATGTCTTCTAGATGTCACAAAGCGCTTTACAGAATATACTATACCACCGAAACCTTGGTCCACGCCTTCGTCACCTCTCGGCTGGACTATTGCAACGCCCTCCTCGCCAGTCTCCCCTCCTCCACAATCCACAAAATCCATCTTATCCAAAACTCTGCCGCCCGCATGCTCACCCGCTCTAAGCTTCGCTCCCCCATTACCCCAGTCCTTGCCAGACTTCACTGGCTCCCTATCCCAGAGAGGATCGACTTCAAGATCCTCACCCTTGTTTTCAAATCCCTCCACTCCTCTGCACCCCCCTATCTCTCTGATCTCCTCTCCCCCCAACCCAGCACCCGCTGCCTTCGCTCCTCTGGGTCTGGCCTCCTCCATGTCCCCCGGGTCCTCCGCTCCACCCTCGGCAGCCGTGCCTTTGGCCACTACGCCCCGAGGCTCTGGAACTCCCTTCCTCACTCGCTTTGCCTCGCCCCCTCTCTTCCCAGTTTCAGGTCACAGTTGAAGACCTTTCTCTTCGACCAAGCTTTTTGCCCCTGCCCCTGGCTCAGTCCTGGGATCCGCTACTGTGAAGAGCTCTGAGACGCCGTCCGGCGAGGAGGGCGCTATATAAATCGAAGTTGTTGTTGTTGTTGTTGTAATTTACCATTAAAAAGGCTTAGAAAATGAAAGAGGTCAGAAAGCAAAATGTTAGCCATGTGTTGCAATATTTTACTCTCAGATCATCGACTTTCACTCTACGTGTTTTGTTATAACCTCTTGCATTGTACAATGTTAGTGTTAAATCCTAATGACAATAATAAATTGGTCACTCTCATTCCATGACTATGTGGGACACTGCTGTGTGCAATTGGTTGCTGCGTTTCCTCCACGAATATACAGTCAATTCACTTTACAGTATATGGGTACCTCTCCCCAACTGCGGAGGATACATTCCTGAACACCCTCGTGGTTAGTAAAACCGCGGTTGGCAAATACAAGGCCCTATGGAAAACATGGGGTTAGGGGGAGAATGCTGCTTGTTCTTTTACTAAACACGAAAAAAACACAGTAACCTAAATAAATGTTCAAATAACACAAAAAGAATATAAAAACAATAAATTAATATTATTTACCTTAATCCTAAGAGAGAAGTGACATCATGGCTGGTTGATTGCAACATCGCAACTGGGTCCTAGCTCCAAACACAAGCGCGAAGCGACACCGTGGCTGGTTGATGCAACTGGGTCCTAGCGCCAAACGCTAGTGTTAGTGTTAAAACCTGTGGATACGCAAAATTCACTGCCACGGTTGACAAAAGTTGTTGCAGAGAGGCAACCATGGATACGTGAAATTCGTGCTTGAAAAGACAACAGTTGGGGCGGGGTACCTGTATTCTGTGAAGCGCTTTGAGACGTCTAGAAGACGTGAAAAGCCTTGTATCAAATGCAAGGATTATGATTATTATTATTATCCTCTCAACGTAATATTGTCCTATCCCGTTGCTGTTTTACTTTCCATGCGAGGATGAAATACCATTTACATGTATTTTGGTATACTGTATTGCCCTCAGCACTCCACAACACCTAAAAAGAGAATCAGTTCCTGATAATAATCATATTAATAATAAAAACAACAAATCATGCATTTGATATGTCATGTCATCTAAATGTCTCAAAACTCTTCACTGGATTTACGTTAAAGTGACTGTGTATTTGTAGGAACAAACAGCAGCCAAATTACTCTCTCCCAAAATGTGAAAATCAACTACACACATCGGGAACTTTAGGGACATATCTTCCAGTTGTCACCAGGGGATTGCACACTTTGTGTAAAATGTAATAAAACTGAAACTAATTTGACAGAGATTAATTAACGCTTCAGGTATGATGACATTCATCTGCTACAAGGTGTAGCCTCTGGCTATTCTGTTCACAACATACACATCTGTATCCTGACCGCGAGCAGAGGAGAATTCTCTGCTTCCCATATACTCAGTTGAAAACAAAATACAATTTCCATTATAAATTATTGAGCTATTTGGTACAGTTTGGTCCCTGCGTGTTTTGTCTCTCTCTCTTCTCTATCCTCTCCCCTGTGCACAGATACAGGCTCACGTGCGTGTGCAAATGCTTCCCATTCATTCATTCGACCATTCATTCCTCCATAGTTTACAGAACCCTGGCATGTACTATGTAATTTTTATGCTTTTTTAATGGCATCAAAAAGTATCAGATCCTGTACGAATGTTTATAGATTCATAGATTCATAGAATTTTACGGCACAAAAGGAGGCCATTCGGCCCATCTAGTCTGTGCCGGCTCTTTGAAAAGAGCGATTCAATCCCACTGCCCTGCCCGCTCCCCATAGCCTAATAGACCAGTTCTCCCTAAATAAAGATCTAATTCCCTTTTAAAAGTTGTTGTCGAATCAGCCTCCACCACCTTTTCAGGCAATGCATTCCAGATTCGAACAACTCGCTGAGTGAAAACATTTCTCCTCAGCTCCGCTCTACTTCGCCTTGAAACTATTTTAAATCTGTGACCACGAGTCACAGATTCGCCCACGAGTGGAAATAGTTTTTCTCTATTTGCCCTGTCGAATCCCCTCATGATCTTATAAACCTCTATTAGGTCTCCCCTCAATCTTCTCTGCTCCAGAGAGAATAACCCTAGCCTATCTAGCCTCTCCTCATAGCTGAAGTCCCTCAATCCTGGCACCATCCTAGTAAATCTTCTTTGTACCCTTTCCAATGTCTTCACATCCTTTCTGTAGTGTGGTGACCAGAATTGAACACAGTATTCCAGCTGAGGCCTCACCAAAGTCTTATAGAGGTTAGTCAGCACTTCCTGACTTTTGTATTCTATACCCCTATTTATAAAGCCTTGTATCCCATGTGACTTCTTAACAGCCTTGTCTATCTGTCCTGCCACCTTCAACGAGTCACTAACACAAATCCCCAGGTCTCTCTGTTCCTTCACACCATTTAAAATTGTACTATCTAGCCTATATTGCCTCCCTTCATTTCTTCTCCCAAAATGCATCACCTTACACTTCTCTGCATTAAACTTCATCTGCCATGTCTCTGCCCACTTTACCAATTTGTCTATATCCTCTTGCAGATGGCTACTATCCTCCTCACTATTTACTATTCTCCCTAACTTAGTGTCATCTGCAAACTTGGAAACTGTACTCCGTACACCCAAGTCCAGATCATTGATGTAGATTACAAAGAGCAATGGTCCCAAAACCGATCCTTGTGGCACACCACTGCTCACTTCCCTCCAGTCTGAAAAACAGCCACTCACGACAACTCTCTGCTTTCTGTCTCGCAGCCAGTTGTGGATCCACTCTGCCACTGTCTCTTTTACGCCGTGGGCCTTTAATTTCCTAATAAGTCTCTCATGTGGCACTTTGTCAAATGCCTTTTGAAAGTCCATGTAAACTACATCAACTGCGCTACCATTATCCGCCCATTCCGTTACCTCATCAAAAAATTCTATCAGATTTGTAAGGCAAGATTTGCCTTTAACAAATCCATGTTGACTGTCCTTTATTAGCCTATATCTTTGTAAGTGAAGATCTACCTTGTCCCTGATTATGGACTCTAGAAGTTTGCCCACTACCGACGTTAGACTGACTGGTCTGTAGTTACCAGGCTTGTCCTTCTGCCCCTTTTTATACAAGGGAGTAACATTAGCTATCCTCCAGTCCTCTGGCATGACCCCTGTGTCCAAGGAAGATTGAAAGATCATGGCCAGAGTCCCTGCTATTTGCTCCCGTGCCTCACTTAGTAACCTAGGGTGCATCCCATCCGGACCAGGTGACTTATCCACCTTGAGCGACGTCAACCTTTTTAGCACTTCCTCTCTGGTTATAATTATTCTATCCATTTCTCCTACCCTCTCCTCTAATACCATGGCATTGGCTGTATCCTTTTCTTTTGTGAAGACAGAGGCGAACTACTCATTCAGTACATCAGCCATGCCCTCTGCCTCCACAATGAGATTTCCTCCTAGGTCCCTAATTGGCCCCACCCTCTCCTTGACCAACCTTTTACTCTTAATATGTTGGTGAAAAACCTTAGGGTTCCCCTTAATCTTACTCGCTAATTGTTTCTCATGCAGTCTCTTTGCCCCTCTAACTTCCTTTTTTAGTTCTATCCTACACTTCCTATATTCTGCATGGTTATCTTCTGAATTTTGAGCCTGACACTTATCATAAGCCTCTTTTTTGGGGTTTATTTTTTAGAATGGAAGCAAAATGAAACAAATATGGAAGAGAGTGAAACCATGTATAGATAGCACTGTAATTGTAATTCAGTAGCAGCTCATTTATCCGGCTCCCTTGGAACCTGGCCAATGCCGGTTAAAGCGCCTGCCGGATATTCGGGCGGCCCGCGGCCGAAAACCCATCACAAAAAAATTTAAGTTCTTTTAACACACACCATACACACCAGACTAAGTAATGGCAGATAGTGACAGAATGTTGTGTTGGTGCTTGTTGTTCTCTGTTCTCTTGCACTTCTCACCTTTGCTGGTTGGGGTTTGCAGTCCAGCGATTCTTTTTTCAATATGGGCGTCAGGCGGGTGAAAAAAACGGCAGCGATTTTAAAGTCGCGTGACTTTACTAGCTGCAACCAGAAGCCATAGACTCTACTAGCGGCAAACCGAAATACTGCACCTGCGCGACAATGTGGGTTATCGGCTGGCGTTATCACCTTACCACCAGTATGACTATACGCGCTCCGTTTTTTTCGCCCGCTTGGCGTGCTCCATTTTGGGGGGAGTCACTGGACTGTAAACCTCAACCGCAGCATCATGGCTTCAAGCGCAGCATCTACCAGTGGGGGTGGGGAGCGTGGTTTTGACGGTGAGTGCCAATGCAGTATTCTGTTATTATGTCTTTATTTATGCATTTACAAATGCTCCACTGCTATTGTTCCGGATAAGTCCCGGTTTATCGAATGGGGACTTTTTTTTTGGTGTGCCGGTTATACGGAAGTGCCGGTGCATCGAGTCACAGATAAACGGGCTTCTACTGTAACAACAAAACCATGAAACTTTCATTGATTGAAAACAGCTTAAATGGTGCCTGTTCAAATGTTTGCTCTGTTAAGCAATTGCACAGATGCAAGAAAATAAGCGCAGGTAATGAATGTATTGACGTGTCAGCCCAGCTGATTGGTAGCGCGCTTGCCTCTGAATCAGAAGATTGTGGATTCAAACCCCATGTTGGAACTTTGAATCATATAGTTTAAGTGGAAGCTCCATTACAGATCAGGAGGTGTCGGACGTGCCGTTCTTTGGAACAAACATTAAACCAAGGTCCCATCTGCCGTTCAGGTGGATGTGAAAGATACCATGAACACTTTGTGTTCTGGCCATCAACACCTCAAATAAAATTGTCACTCAATCTCTCAATCCATGGTTGAGGGACATTGCTGTGCGCAAATGTTGCAGAATTTTCCTTCTGTTCGCTCACTATAAAGGTTTGATCTTCTACATGTGTCCGACATCTGCTGGTAGTTTGCTCAATAGTTCTTGCATTAGCCCAGACAGTGTTTAAGCACTTCTTCACCCTTACTAACTCCACATGTTTAATAATAATCCCTCAAAAAATATATAATAATTTGGTCACTCAGTCCACGACTGTTTGTGGGGCACTGCTGCGCGCAATTGGCTTCCGTGTTCGCCCACAAATATACAGTTAAATCACTTTACAGTATATTCTGTGAAGCGCTTTGAGACGTCTAGAAGACATGAAAAGCGCTATATCAAATGCAAGGATTATTATTATTAAGTCGTAGAGTTGAGATCCACACATTTAATACACATATGATTTATGTGAAACAAGTAAATGTCGTCTCATATCCAACTTATGTAAAGTTATGTATAAGTTAGATGTTATATCTATGTTTATTATAATGTCCCCTACACAAGCTCAGATAGACAAGGATGTTACATTACCGACGTTTGAATTCTTCCTGTAAAGACGGTAATAAACAACAGGAACAGGTTTTTGGGTCAGGATGATGATAAACCAATGGGCCAAATCCATGTGTGGACCAGACCCATTCTATAATATCATAAGAACATAATATATCATAAGTTCATATGAACATAATATAAGGTGTAACATAATTATAAACATAACATAAGGTGTACACTGTTTTCGCCATCAATAAGGGAGACGTAATCGACAATACCCAACCTATTGTTTTGCCTGGTGTATCATCATAGAATCAAAGAATGTTACGGCACAGAAGGAGGCCATTTGGCCCATCGAGTCTGTGCCGGCTCTGTGACCGAGCAAGTCACTTTCATTAACCCCAATCACCAGCTTTCTCCCCATATCCCTGTAAACCCGTCTTCCCCAGATACCTACCTAGTTCTCTCTTAAAAGCTGCTATCGAATCGGACCTCACTACCCTTTCAGGCAGATCATTCCAAATTCAAACAACTCGCTGAGTAAAAAAAATTCTTCTAACCTCCCCTCTGCTTCTTTTGGTAGATATCTTAAGACTGTGACCACGGGTCACAGACACACCTACCAGCGGAAACAGCTTTCCCCTATCTAGCTGTCGAAACCTTTCATGATCTTGAAGATCTCTATCAGGTCCCCGCGTGACCTTCTCTGCTCTAATGGGAAAAGTCCTAACTTCTCCAGTCTGTCCTCATAGCTAAGGTTCCCCATTCCTGGTATCATTCTCGTGAATCTCCTCTGCACCCTTTCCAGCGCCTTAATGTCCTTCCTGAAATAAGGTGCCCAGAACTGGACGCAGTACTCCAGCTGAGACCTAACCAGTGTTTTGTAGTTCTTGATCAGCTGTTGTTTTTTTAAGCAATTAAGCCGTCAAGGAAGTGCAGATTTGAGGTTTACACAGAGGAAAAGTGTCTCCCGAGCCAGCGGGCGTGTGAACCAACCAAAGCAACTTCCTCCAGCTGGTGTCACACAGGAAAAGCAGATCAGAGCACTTCTGCAAATTGTAGTTTCTTGGAAGGGTGGTGACATCAACCACCAGAAAAACATCTGACTGGATGTGAAGCTTATAACAGAAAGCTACTGAATTTGAAGGGTTACACAATCAGTATTGCTAAAGGACTGACAAATGGTTTCAAACAATCAATGGTTTGAGATCTGTCATTCCATTAGGTTGGAGTAAAAATAACATTAACCTAGAACATTCTTTATTTATCAGTTTATATCCCAAACACAGATCGGCTCCACATTAACTCATTTTTATTTCCGTCTTGTGCTGTACTTGGTATTGCAGAATGCAGAGGAGAAAAAGGAACTTATGACTTACTGGTAAATTCAGTTTCCCAGAAACTAAATCCCACAAGTTTTCAGATGATTAAAAAATTAACAATATTTTGAAGAAATTTTACCCTGTACCTTACAACAATTTTGGCCAATGTTCTGTGCCTTGATTGGTTTGCAGAGAAGTTAGCAGCTGAAGCTCCACACCTACAATTATTGGAGCCATTGGTGGGTAGGGATGTGAGCTCAAGTACAGAGTGGACCATGGTAACAAAGCTGAGATGCGCCCACCGGGAAGCTCGCAGGGAGCTAGCTCCTGGTCCTCAAAACAACAACTTGCATTTATATAGCGCTCTTCAGGTGGGTTAGCGTCCCAGAGATCTTTACAGTGGTAGAGTCTGACCCCTAGCGTGGGTGACAGGTGACTGTAAACATGATCAAAAAATCTTTATGTGGGATTTGAATGTGGGGAGGGAGGGGGCAAGGCGGAGGAATTGAGGGAGACAGCTCCATGGCTTTGTGGCGTAGTGGCTGATAGCACAGCTACTGATGGTAGAGTGGAGGGGGCAAGGGACAAACATGAAGCCAGATTTTGCCAAGTGGAGGCAGCGGTTGGGAGTGGTGGGTAGACCACGTCCCTACCATCCACCAAGTGAGGGTTCAGACTCCACAGTTGGCAGAATTCAAACAGCGGGATCCCAGGATCTGTTGTTGTGAAGCGCTCTGAGACACTGTCCGGCGGGGAGGGCGCTATATAAATCGAAGATGTTGTTGTTGGCTATCCTCCTCAGTGGGTAGGGGGAGGTGGTGGAGTAAGCGGGGTCTTCTTGGAATTGGCTCCAAGGTGGCATGCTTGGCAAGGAATGTCAGAATTCAACCAATCACATGGAAGTGCACAACGGTGACCTCAGCTAGTTGACATATACAGTTAACCCTTGTCGAAGGCGACTTTATTGATTGTGAATTAAAGCATATACGACCAAAAAAAGCGTCACTTTTTTGCGCACGGCGTGTATAAGGTATATAAGGACACTCAAATCCCTCTGAACACTAACACTACCTAGTCTCTCGCGCTCTCGAAAATAACCCGCTTTTCTATTTTTACTACCGAGGTGAAAAACTTCACACTTCCCCACATTATATTCCATTTGTCATCTTCTTTCCCACTCACCTAGCCTATCGATATCCCGTTGCATTATTTTTGTGTCATCCTTGGAGCTTACTCTCCCACTTCGCTTTCTTTCATTCACGAATTTAGATATTTTAAGTTTTAAGTCCTCATCTAGATTATTGATATAGATTGAGGCCAGGCACTGATCCTTGTGGCATTCACTAGTCACATCCTGCCAATCTAAGAAGGACCCATTTATCATTACTTTCTATTTTTTCTCGTTAGCCACTCTTCAATCCACGCGAAAAGTATTGCCTTTAATTCCATGGGCCCTAATCTTGTGTCTCAGCCTTTTATGTGGCATCTTGTCGAATACCTTCTGAAAATCTATATACACAGCATCTACTGGTTACCCCCTATCTAACCTGCTAGTTACATCCTCAAAAAACTCTGAAAGATTTGTTAAGCATGACTTCCCCTTTGTAAAGCCGTGTTGACTCTGCCTAATCATGTTATGGTCTTCTAAGTATAGTAAAGCCAGTTTATCCGGCACCCTCTGGATCTGGCCAATGTTGGTTAAACCGCGTGCTGGCTGCCAGCCAGCTGCCGAAAACCCAACGCAAAAAAAGTTCAATTAAATTTTTTTAAACATATCATATTAATAATAGACTAAATAATAACAGAATATTATATGGATACTTACCAATAAAGCAATAAATATTGATTACAGTCTATAAACACAGCACATAATCACAAAGCTAACTTCTACGATGGTGGACGGAAGAGTTTTTTTTCTCTTAAAGGGGTATTCTCGTTTTGATCTTTCTTTCTCTCCCTCCTTCCTTCCCTCTCTCTCTCTTTCACACACACACTCAGTCAGTCTGGCATCTCAATGGCTCCAAACCCAACTCCCCTCCACTCCTCTCATTTTACATCTAAATTAATCAATTCACCCCCATCTCTCTCTCCCCTCCCACTCCTCTCTCTTTCGTCACCCCCCCTCATTCCCTCTCTTCCCCCCACCCCCAATTGCTCTCTCTCTCCCTGCCTCTCTCTCCTTCTCCCACCCCATCCCCCACCAAAATAGTGTGTAAACCCACAATACCGTCAGGCTACTCAGGCAATGTAGAGGGAGAGGGAGAGGGAGAGTGAGAGAGAGAGAGAGAGAGATGTTAAAGGGTTGAAAATCATCTGGTGTCTTTGATGTCTCTAGTCTACTTAATCATCTCTATGATCTGTGCATGCGTAAGGGGAGAGTGGAATTAGATTCAACAAAACTAGCTCTAAATCTAATTTCAACAAAACTAGAGATGGATTGAGCAATCCGAGTGTTTGATACAGTTGCCTAATAGAAACAAGCAAAGTAGCGTTAATTCTATTAAGTGAGATCTCTGACAGATATCTCAGAACAGCAGTGGTCCTGGAAAGGAGGAAGAACTGTAGAAATGAGCATCATTCATACAATTATATCTGGAGGTTTTTAGATGAGGAAAACCGAATGAACGATAGAGCCTTGGAAACCGGTATGTGACCATGTATTGCAAGGAAGAGAGGCTGTTCAAGAAGACATGGGAAAGACATGAGGAGAGATGGAGTAAAACCAAGCAAACACAGAAGTGGCTGTCGACAGAAGGTTATCCATAATCTGACACAAGATTTCAAGGTTGGTTCGAATGAAGAGCCCTTTGGCCCACCTGATATCTTCCTTCTCGACCACAAACGCCCTCCATCACAGCATCAAGCATTTAAAAAAAAAGTCTAGTATAGTGGTCTCAATCCTTCTTCCTGGCAACCTCATCCAGTCAATAATTACACTCTGAATAAAGAAAACTATTTGGTCGCTGTCCTGAAATTTATCCTTGGCAACTCTAAACCTATGTCCTCTTGTTCTTCTGTCTCAGGGCAACCTAAAGTATTGTTCTGGGTTTACTTCAGATTGTTCATGAATATTTCAATACGACTAAAATATAATTACCGTAAATCTCCGCGTATAATGTGCACTTTTTTTCACGTCGGAAGATCTCGAAAGTTGGGGGTGCGCCCTATACGCAGGTACAAGAAATTTTGAGCCTCGGAAATACAGTAAACAGGAGGGGCGGGCGGCGCGCTGTCAGCCGGGGTTTGGTCAGTGTCCGGTGGGGTTGGGGGGAGCGGGTGACGGGGCTTCGGCCTCGGCCGCCTGGGCAGCGGCAGCAGCAGCGGACTTCACTGCTGTGCTTGCTGCCTGCCTTCTGCCTAACCCAGTCTGCTTGCCACCCTCCCTCCCTCCCTCTCTCTCCTGCCTCCCTCCCTCCCTGCCTGCCTGCCTGCTTCCCCCTCTCTCTCCCTCCCTGCCTGCCTGCCTGCCTCTCTCCCTCCCTGCCTCCCTGCTTCCCCCTCTCTCTCCCTCCCTCCCTCCCTGCCTGCCTCTCTCCTTCTCTCCCTGCCTGCCTCCCTGCTTCCCCCTCTCTCTCTCTCCCTCCCTCCCTGGCTGCCTGCCTGCCTCCCTCCCTCCCTGCCTGCCTGCCTCCCCCTTTCTCTCTCCCTCCCTCCCTACCTGCCGGCTTCCCTCCCTCCCTGCCTACCTGCCTGCCTCCCTCCCTCTCTCTCTCCCTCCCTCCCTGGCTACCTGCCTGCCTCTCTCCCTCTCTCTCTCCCTCCCTTCCTGGCTGCCTGCCTCCCTCTCTCCCTTTCTCTCTCTCCTTCCCTGCGTGCCTCCCTCCCTCTCTCCCTCCCTACCTACCTGTCTCTCCTGCCTCCCTCCCTTCTGCCGGCAATATCATCGAAAATGCTTCCGTTTTTTTTCACCAAGAAAAGGTCAAAAGTGGGGGGTGCACCTTATACGCGGGTATTTACGGTACCTACATTTAAATGATTACTTAGGCCAACGAGGTCCAACAGGCAGCCCTTGGGCCACATCTGGCCCAGCGGATGATTTAATCCAGCCCAAGACCATTTCCAACTTGACCCCACCCTGCACCCTCCCTCCCTCCCTCCCTCCCCGGTCAACATCCTCTCAGGGCAGCGGCAGGAGACAGTGGTTGTGAAAACGCAGTGTGGAGAGTGGGAATGATACCTGTCAAGGCTCCTCACATATATGGTACATTATTATGTCACCATATAGGGGAGTCCTGTAGCACAGTGGTCACCTCACAAGCAAGAGACCTACTGAACGTAGAGAAACCTTGGGCAAGTTTCGTCACTCAGCACGCCTGATAATAATCCCTCAAGAAAAAAAATTGGTCATTTCAATCCACGACTGTTTATGGGACACAGCTGCCAATTGGTTGCTGCTTTTTCGCCACATATATAGAGTCAATTCACTTGACAGTATATCCTGTGAAGCGCTTTGAGACGTTTGGAAGTCGTGAAAAGCGCTATATCAAATGCAAGGATTATTATTTTATTAATTATTACAAGCCAAACCTAGGATGCAACGGAACCATCTCATCTCTACTCCAACAAATGAGATGTCACATCATGGAGGAGATTCTAAATGAGAAGATTCATAACCTATAACCAGCAAATAAATACTGTAGATATCTGATTTGGATGCATAATATACATTGCTTTAATCCTGCTTTCTGGTATTCAACATTAAAGTATTTATAGAAACTACGTTTTACAGATGTAATATTAATCGCAGTATCGCAATCATTGAGAGCTGGAGTGAGAATTAAATAGATGAAGCGTAATTCTTAAGTTGTAATTTACTTAGCTAATGACTGAAGTATTAAAAGAAACCTGACAAATTTCCAAGTATTTCACTTGTAAATTACACAGAGATGTCAAGGCAAATGTTCAATAAAAGAGAACAGACCATGGCATGGGAGAGTGAGCTGGAAGGAGACCAGTGTCAATATAATTTGAGGCCTGGGTTCCAGTAAACCCCAGTCGGACGTTTATGGTCTGTGGTTTCACAAACACATCACATCAAAACAGAGATGTCACGTACACCAGATGAACCTTTCCGTTCTCTGCAACAACAATAAATTGCATTTCTAAAGTGCCTTTCACATCTGGAGGATGTTCCTAGGTACTGGACAATCAGGGATTTGAATCCGAGCAGGGGGTTGGAATCAGGAGGCATGGAGGGCGGGTAGAATGGCTGAAGTTCGAAGAGGGTGAAGGCAGAGAGCCTGACCACCAATGGTGGGTGGGTTAATGCTTCAATTTTTATTTAAAAATTTTAAATTATTAGTGGGTGGGGAGAGAGTGCGTGTGCTACACAGGCAATATGTAGTATCCATCAGAGAGAGAAGGAAAGAATGGAGAAGAGAGAGGGAGAGATGGAGAGATGGAGAGATAGAGAGGAAGGAGGGAGAGAAAGAAAGAAAGAAAGAAAGAAAGAAAGAAAGAAAGAAAGAAAGAAAGAAAGAAAGAAAGAAAGAAAGAAAGAAAGAAAGAAAGAAAGAAAGAAAGAAAGAAAGAAAGAAAGAAAGAAAGAAAGAAAGAAAGAAAGAAAGAAAGAAAGAAAGAAAGAAAGAAAGAAAGAAAGAAAGAAAGAAAGAAAAAGAGGGAGAGAAATAGGAGAGAGGGAGAGAAAAAACAGTGTACCTTTAAGATGAAAACCCGGAAGTGCCACTACTGGCAGCATTCAGAGCTAATCGTAACTGTACTCTCCTAGGACAATCAACTCATTAAATGTGCCACCGATTGCGCTGGATAAAATCCAGTTATTCGAATGGGGATTTTTTTTTGTTCCCGGTTATACGGAAGTTACAGTTGATCAGCTCACGAATAAATGGACTTTTACTGTAATAATAATAATAGTAGTAATAATCCCTACTTAATGTCGTGCCTCAGCACCTCAGCAAGACGTTTCAAAGAAGCTTCACTGGATATTACTGTGAGGTGAGGGACTGGTCTTGTAATGACTATAGTGACTGTTACAAACACATCAGCCGATTTCTACACAAAAATGTCTCATGAACAGTTGTGAAGGAAATGAATTTCTGTCTCAGAGACGAATGCTACTGTAGAACTCTTCCTTACAACTAGTCAGTTAGTTATAAGTTCAAGTCCCATGTTAGACTCGGAATCGATAGTTAAGCCAATACACCCCAATGCAGTCCTTCTGATGAGACATTAAATAATAATACATAGTAATCCTTGCATTTGATATACCACTTTTTCATGTATTCAAGACGTCTCACAGCACTTCACAGAATTGACTGTATATTTGTGGACGAAACGTAGCAGCCAATTGCGCACAGTAGTGTCCCACAAACAGTCGAGAATTGAAGTGGACAATTTATTATTGTTTTCTTTTCGAGGGATTATTATCAGGCATGTGGAGTAAGGCAACTTGCCCAAAGTTGCGCCCTGACCTGCCGGGAAATGAACCCAGCTGAGTGCTCTAACTACTGAGCTACAGGACTCCACAATAATCATGCAGGACCTTTGTTGCACAGATTTTACTGGAAGTTGACCCAATGTCTGTGGATGACATTGCCGAGAGGGATTTTGCAGATGAGGAAAAGAAAGGTGAACAAGGATAGAGCTTTGGGGTGACCAGGCAGAGGTGAGAGGAAAAACCATTGGGGGTGAGAGGAACATTCCCTTCTTGAGATTATCTGACCTTAAGGGGCTTTTTGTTTGCTGCAGGTTTTGCAGTCACAGCGACCATGACTGTAACAGACTCATGACTTCCCCTAATTGCCGTACCAGTATAATGATTATAGACAATTCTAATAACCATAAAAACTTGCTAATTGATACATTTGGGGCAGTTTAACAACAAATTAAATGGAGTACTTATGTAGATAAGTCTCCATAAAACAGTTCAAATTGATTTAATTACTGGAGAATTATTTTCACTCAAGGTTGGTATTTAAACGGTACTCTCCCATACTGAACTCTGTGAACTGATCACCCCCATCCTCGCCCAGTACCACAATCAAAGGATTGAGTTCAAAATCCTCATCTTCACTTTTAAATGCAGGGATTCTGATTATTAATATTATCCAAGGTCATGCTCCTCCCTATCTCTATGACCTATTAACACTATATCAACCTGTCTGCTCCCTCTGCTCGGCAGACACTGGCCTGTCCCCCGTCCTGCCTGCCCTACTATTGGCCATCAGGCCTTCAGATTTTCTGCCCGCACATCTGTTCAAATTACCTTCAAATAAATTTAATGATAAAATAAAAACTCTTGCATTAGAGATAGTGGTGTTCACTTCACAGGATTTACTGCAAAGTGTGTTTTGCAGTTGAAATTCAACTTTTGCCAGTGTCTATATACGGTATATAAAAGCCTTAGGTATGTTTCCGCAATTGTAACAATGAACTTCTAAAAGGAAAACAAAAACCAATACAGCTTAATAACAACAACAACGAAAAACAACCCAGTGATTAAAGCTCACTTTTTTTTGTAAACAACAAATACATTCTTTTTTAGAAGTTTCGAAATATATGAATAAACATGTTCAGAAACACTAGACCATGTATGTGACACGGGGGTACAGCTAGTTTACTTTAAATGAATACTCCAGTTGTACAAAACTGTTACAGTTGGATTCATAATCCTCTAAACTAAAATGAGATTAAAATCCTCCAATTTCCTTCCCCCACATAGTCGTTTTCTTTTAACCTGTACCGCAAAGTATATGTTTGGAGATATCAGTGGCCTGAACATTCCTTATGTTCTTTGGCTTAAGATCATTAATTACTACTATAATACTCCTATTATTATTTAATTTTAAATAATATAATTTAAACTTCCATTTTGAATTTCCAGTTCTATCTCACTAGTTTCCTTATTTCATATGTAAGACAGACTGTGATTATTGGCAGACTATCTGACCTCATATATAGGGTTAGGACCATTGTTTTAAAATGTAACCTCTCAATCCACAATTTTGAAAATACTCTTAGTTTGGAAACAAATTACCTGCATTACTGAAAATAACTGTGGAAAATCAGCTTCCAGAATGAGACTAAGATCATTTTCCAAAATTCACACACACATAGTAATTAATGATCTTAAGCCAAAGAACATAAGGAATGTTCAGGCCACTGATATCTCCAAACATATACTTTGCGGTACAGGTTAAAAGAAAACGACTATGTGGGGGAAGGAAATTGGAGGATTTTAATCTCATTTTAGTTTAGAGGATTATGAATCCAACTGTAACAGTTTTGTACAACTGTACTGCTGTGACTCCCAGCTCAGATCAGTTAACTCAACAACCACTAGAAAATATTGGAATGTGCACCACTTAAATATTTCACATGTTAATCACCCTCTGGGTAATTCGGGGGAGAAATTTAAACTATAAATTCCCCCTCCCATGTTTGAGACCATCACCAGTGGCTGTGGCTCGCTGGGCTACATTACCAGTATTGGAATCTACCTCGGCTGGAACCTTCTGCTCCCATCACAGCTACTCTCCATTGCCTTTACTTAACCAGTTATTATTAATTCATGTTCATGATTTATTCTTGATACCCATTAATATCAGGTTGTAATGGTAGTCTCTCATACAGTACTTTTCAAACACCTTCTAAAAGTCCAGGGATACAAGTATCATCAAGTGGCTTCTAACTGACAATCTATAATATTAGCTCCAAACCATCCACGAGGATGATCAGGCAAAATCTACCCTCTCTGAAGTCCTGTCAACTGTCATTTATTAGATTATGTTCATACAGCTAAAGTACCTTATGTCTCCTGCAACAGATATGACTTTGAAATCCCCCCATTGTGAGTACCGTATATCTTCGTCTATAAGGCGCACCCGCGTATAAGGCGCACCTCCCACTTTTGACCTTTTCTTGGTGAAAAAAACGGAAGCATTTTCAATGATATTGCCGGCAGAAAGGAGGAGAGACAGGAGAGAAAGGTAGGTAGGGAGAGAGAGAGGCAGGCAGGCAGGGAGGGAGAGAGGGAGGCAGGGAGGGAGGCAGGCAGGGAGCGAGAGAGGGAGGCAGGCAGCCAGGGAGAGAGAGAGGGAGAGAAGCAGGCAGGCAGGCAGGCAGGGAGAGAGAGAGGGAGAGAGGCAGGCACGCAGGCAGGGAGAGAGAGAGAGGGAGAGAGGCAGGTACGCAGGCAGGGAGAGAGAGAGAGAGAGAGGCAGGCAGGCAGGCAGGCAGGGAGAGAGAGAGGGAGAGAGGCAGGCAGGCAGGGAGAGAGAGAGGGAGAGAAGCAGGCAGGCAGGCAGGGAGAGAGAGAGGGAGAGAGGCAGGCACGCAGGCAGGGAGAGAGAGAGAGGGAGAGAGGCAGGCAGGCATGCAGGCAGGGAGGGAGGGAGGGAAGCAGGCAGGGAGAGAGAGCGGCACGGAGCGAGACAGGCAGACTGGGTTAGGCAGAAGGCAGGCAGCAAGCACAGCACTGAAGTTCGCTGCTGCTGCCGCTGCCCGGGCGGCCGAGGCCGAAGCCCCGTCACCCGCTCCTCCCAACCCCCGCCGGACACTGACCAAACCCCGGCTGCCAGCGCCGGCCGCCCCCCCTGTTTACTGTATTTTCGAGGCTCAAAATCTCTTGTACCTGCGTATAGGGCGCACCCCCAACTTTCGAGATCTTCCGACGTGCAAAAAAGTGTGCCTTATACGCGGAGATATACGGTATTCTGCCTTATTCCATGTTGTTTGTTGTGCTGAGGCTACAGCAAGCAGCTGTAGCATGCTAATAATAATAATCCTTCCATTTACACAGTACCTTATAACTTCTAAATGTAAATATGTAACTTCTAAATATAACTTCTAAATATAACTTCTAAACTTCGCAGAATGTACCGGTACTGTAAAGTGAATTAATCGACTGTATATTTATTGGCGAAACATGGCAGCAGTGTCCAACAAACAGTCAGATTAAGTGACCCAATTACTATTTTATACATTTCATAATAGTACAATATTGTTTTATAAGAAATCTGCAGTATTTTGCATTTTATTTTATACATACTGTAAATATATCTTTATACTGTTTTATTTATTTTGATCAGGGTAAATTATTAGCATCAAATAAGTCATGAACATAAATTATTAACAGCAGAATAAATAATTGTAGGTATCTGGTACCAATACATAGATTCCACCACCTGCATTCTCACCCGAACCAAACTCCCCAATTACCCCAGTCCTTGCCAGACTTCACTGGTTCCCTGTCTCGGAGCGTATCAATTTCAAGATCCTCACTCTTGTTTTCAAATCCCTCCACTCCTGTGCACCGCCCTACCTCTCTGACCTCTCTCCTCACAATAGTATCCGTTGCCTTCGCTCTACTGGGTCTGCCCTCCTCCTTGTCCCTTGAATCCTCCATTCCACCGTCAGCGGCCATGCCTTCAGCCACTATGCCCCGAGGCTCTGGAACTCCCTTCCGCCCTCTTTTCCTATTTTCAGATCATGGCTAAATACCTTTCTTTTGGACCGCACTTTTGGTCACCTTTCTCCCCCTCTCCTGGCTTGGCCCCAGGATCCATTATTGTGAAGCTCTCTGAGATGCCATCTGGCGTGGAGAGCGCTATATAAATCCAAGTTGTTGTTGTTTTACATGTTAGGTGGACTATAAATAGCCCCATGTAACTTACTTTTATGATTACATGAACAGATCAAGGACAGGTTCAATCTCAAGGACAAGTTCAATACAGCAAAGGCTGACTTTAAGCAAATAGGATGACAGTATTACTGATCACTAATGTGATTCCTCCAGTGCTTCCTTATTGAAATGGCATGTGACACATAGAGAGGATGTGTATAAATAATCAGTATTTATGAACATCTAAATTCCGAGATGTAAACTGTGCCCTCAAGCCAACTGAGTTTTTAATAGTGTTTGACAGAATCAGTTCATGCTTCAGTGATTGGAATTTCAGCCACGGTGAAAGTCATGCATTACTGGATGAAAGAAATGGCCCTTAGAAAATATACCTGAGTGCTTATCGCTCACCATAACGACGAGGCTACAATATCTGTCATTAGATTGCAGCAAATAGTAATAAACGTTTGGGGCGCGGCTACAATAGCTAAATAAAAACAGGACATCATAAGAGCCAACTTCTCTCCCTCTACAGACAACCCACCAACAAAAACAAGTTAATGATTCATGTGTGTCAGGGTAATTAAGATAATAATAATAATCCTTGCATTTGATATAGTACTTTTCATGTCTTCTAGATGTCACAAAGCGCTTTACAGAATATACTATACCACCGAAACCTTGGTCCACGCCTTTGTCACCTCTCGGCTGGACTATTGCAACGCCCTCCTCGCCAGTCTCCCCTCCTCCACAATCCACAAAATCCATCTGATCCAAAACTCTGCCACCCACATGCTCACCCGCTCTAAGCTTCGCTCCCCCATTACCCCAGTCCTTGCCAGACTTCACTGGCTCCCTATCCCAGAGAGGATCGACTTCAAGATCCTCACCCTTGTTTTCAAATCTCTCCACTCCTCTGCACCCCTCTATCTCTCTGATCTCCTCTCCCCCCAACCCAGCATCCGCTGCCTTCATTCCTCTGGGTCTGGCCTCCTCCACGTCCCCCGAATCCTCCGCTCCACCCTCGGGGCCGTGCATTTAGCCACTACGCCCCAAGGCTCTGGAACTCCCTTCCTCACTCCCTTCGCCTCGCCCCCTTTCTTCCCAGTTTCAGGTCACAGTTGAAGACCGTTCTCTTCAACCGGGCTTTTGGTCACCTTCCTGCCCCTGCCCCTGACTCGGTCCCGGGATCCGCTACTGTGAAGCGCTCTGAGACGCCGTCCGACATGGAGGGCGCTATATAAATCAAAGTTGTTGTTGTTGTATAAAGCGGATTGTCTATATTTATGGGCGAAACACAGCAGCCAATTGCACACATAAGTGTGCACAAACAGACTTGGATTGAAATTACCAATTTTTTTTGAGGAACCATTATCAGGTGTGCGGAGTAAGGAAACTTGCCTAAAGGTTCACTGTGGTCTGCTGGGAATCGAACCCAGGTCTCTTGCTTGCAAGGTGAGTGCTCTAACCACTGAGCTACAGGAGTCTACAATATGCCGGTGAAAGGAAATATGAACAGCACGAGATGAGCAGCATCTTGAAATAAAGTGACAGTATAGAGAAAAGATCATTCTGTGATTTATGCTTTATCGTTTCCACTTACAACACAGACGAACAACAGGCTGTATTTGTCCTGATTTAGCTACTGACCAACTCAGGAGAGGAACCAACTCAGTTGGTCAGGCTACTGACCAACTTAAAGGGATCCCTTAAAAAATACAACCAAACTTTCAACTCAACATTGTCTGCAGATTAACTAACTCCCAACTGGTATAAGTTTCAGAGTCAAAAGAGCTTGATGTCTCAATTAAAACCACAAACAATTCTATTCTATCAGTCTATCTAACATTAGCAATCTGACGAAGGGTCATGGACTCGAAACGTTGATTGACTTTTCCTCTCTCCATAGATGCTGCTCCATAGATGCTGAGTATCCCCAGCCATTTCTGTTTTTGTTTCAAATTTCCAGCATCTGCAGTGTTATGCATTTTTTTCCAACAAGATCTTGTCTGCTCTGCTGGTTTGCACATGAGTTCCAAGATCATAAAAACATAAGAATTAGGAGCAGTAGGCCATTCGGCCCTTCGAGCCTGCTCCGCCATTCAATAAGATCATGGCTGATCTTTTCACCTAACTCTGATTACCTGCCCTATCCCCATATCCCTCTATTTTTCAAAACATCTATCAGTCTCAGCCTTGAAAATGTTCAAGGACTGAGCATCTACGGCCACAGTCCCAGGACCCCCGGCCCCAGACCCAGACCCAGCCACAGCCACATCCACATCCCCGCACCCCCGGATCCAGCTCCGTAACACACAGCCTTGGCTCCAAGTCCAGCCCCACGACCAACGGCTTCGTGAATAACAGTCCTGGCTCCAAGACCAGCCCCACGACCAATGGCTTCGTGAAAAACAGTCCCGGCTTCAAGACCAACCCCACGACCAACGGCTT
Source organism: Hydrolagus colliei (assembly GCA_035084275.1). Lineage (NCBI taxonomy): Eukaryota > Metazoa > Chordata > Chondrichthyes > Chimaeriformes > Chimaeridae > Hydrolagus > Hydrolagus colliei. Next base: position 573,938 of record CM068768.1, read on the forward strand.
TGTGACACGTTGCCCCGGCTTCAAGACCCACAGCCACGAGATTCACGGCCCTGGTTCCGGCTCCAGCCTCGACGCGGCGACCCATAGCACGGACACATGGCGACCGGACCTAAAACCCACAACCCCAGCCTCGGCCGCAGCCCCGGTCAGGCTTCAGACCACAGAGCCTCTGCATCCCCCAGCCGCGGCCTCATATCCCTTGGGATGATGCCGCCCCATTGCCCCTCGCTCCTGGTCCCCCGCATTCGCAATATGGCTGCCGCCACGACCCGAGCTTCCCTCCCCCTATTCAAGCTTTTCCCCCCAACCCCCCCTCTCCGTTATTTTTTCTCTACCCTTCTTTCTCTTCGCCCTCCTCGTTTACTGTCCCTGCTCGACCCTCCCACCGCTTCCCTCTGTTCCAGTATTGGAATCCTCCGTCGGGCTCACCGTGGCACACGGCGCTGAGTGTCCAATAGCAGCCACACCAAGTGCCCTGTCCCCCACCATCCCCGCCAGCCGCACCGGACACAAACCCGGGGGGTCAACCTCTCCTCCCTTATTCAAGTCCCCACCGACCATCCCAGTCCCCCCTCACACCCCTCGGCCAACTGCTCTCTCCGCATCGGCCTCCAAAATGTCCGCTCTGTCTGTAACAAGACCCTGGCCATCAACGATCTCATCCTTGATGAGAACGTTGACATCATGGCCCTGACGGAGACTTGGATCATCCCAGGCGACACTTTCCCCCTTGTTGAAGCCACACCACCCAACTACACATTCACCATGCCCCTCGACCCAACCGTCGTGGCGGTGGCATGGCCCTCATTTCAAAGACATCCCTCGCCCTATCCCCCTATTCCTCCGGCTCCTTCCCCTCTTTTGAACATCTCACCCTTTCTCACTCCTCCCACAGTTTTTTCAAAATCCTACTAGTATATCGCCCCCCCAAACCCTCCCCCACTTTCATTTCAGACTTTTACAGCGTAAAAGGAGGCCATTCGGCCCATCTTGTCTCTGCTGGCTCTTTAAAAAGAGCTATTCAAAGTCAATCCCGCTCTCCAGCTCTCCCCGCATAACTCCGCAAACCCATCCTGCCCAAATAATACAACGACAACAACTTTGATTTATATAGCGCCCTCCATGTCGGACGGTGTCGCAGAGTGCTTGAAATAATCACCCACCTCTCTTTTAAAAGTTATTATTGAATCGGCCTCCACCATCCTTTCAGGCAATGAATTCCAGATTCCAACAACTCGCTGTGTGAAAACATTTCTCATCTCCCCTCTGCTTCTTTTAGAAACTATTTTAAATCTGTGACCTCGAGTCACTGCCACCAGTGGGTACAGTTTTTCCCATTAACCTATCGAATCCCCTCATGATCTTGAAAACCTCTATTAGATCTCCTCGTAACCTTCTCTGCTCCAATGAAAATAATCCTAGCCTCGCTAACCTTTCCTCATAACCAAAGTCCCTCATTCCTGGTACCATCCTGGTAAATCTCCTCTGCACCCTTTCCTGAAGGGGTGCTGAACCCCCAGGCCTCTCTTGTGCTTTCTACCCCCTCTTAAGGTTGTACTACCTAGCATATATTGCTTCTCCTCATTCTTCTTCCAAAAATGCATCACCTCACATTTCTCCACATTAAACTTCATCTGCCATGTGTATGTCCATTTTACCATTCTGTCTATGTCCTCTTGCAGTCTGCTACTATCCTCCTCACTATTTACTACTTTTCCTAACTTTGACTCATCTGCAAACTTGGAAATGGTACTCCCTATACCCAAGTCCAGATCATTTATATACATTAAAAAGAGCAGTGATCCCAATCCCAATCCCTGGGGGACGCTACTGTACACTTCCCTCCAGTCAGAAAAACAACCGTTCACCACAACTCTCTGCTTTCTGTCTCCCAGCCAGTTTGGGATCCATGCTGCCACTGTCTCTTTAATACCGTGGGCTTCTATTTTCCTTACAAGTCTCTTATGTGGCACTTTGTCAAATGCCTTTGAAAGTTTGTATAAACTATATCAACTGCACTACCCTCATCCACTGTCACGTTACCTCATCAAAAAACTCAGGTTTGTTAGACAAGATTTGCCTTTCCAAATTCAAGCTGGTTGTCTTTATTAATCCATACTTTTCTAGGCGAAGATTTATTTTGTCCCTGATTATAGTCTCTAGAAGTTTCCCCACTACTGATGTTAGGCTAACTGGCCTATCAGTTCCCAGGTTTGTTTACATAAATGTAAGTTTTGATTGATTGATTTGTCATTCTGTCCCTTTTTGTACAGGGGAGTAACATTAGCAACCTTCCAGTCCTCTGGCACCACCCGTGTCCTGGAAAGATTGTGGCCAGAGCCTCTGCTATTTGCACCCATACTTCCCTTAGTAACCTAGGATGCATCTCATCTGGACCAGGTGACTTATCTACCTTGAGCACCGTCAATCTTTTTAGTACTTCCTCTTTGCTTATACTTATCCTATCCATTTCCTCTACCCTCTCCTCCGGTACTGGGGCATTGGCTGCATCTTTTTCTTTTGTGAAGACAGATGCAAAGTACTCATTCAGTACATCAGCCATGCCCTCTGCCTCCACAATAAGATTTCCTCCTTGGTCCCTAATTGGCCCCACCCTACCTTTGACTAACTTTTTATTCTTGATATGCTTGATATGGGCTATTGTACATTTCTATAGGTTTCTGCTGAGTGACTCTATAATGTGTCCTATTATTGAGGTCAGCCTGTCAGCTGTAGAGTTCCCAGGTTTAGTTCTGACTCTTTTTTGAATATGGGTCAACATTTGTTGCTTCCAATCTGTTGGAACCTCCCCAGACCTGCCTGACTCCCTCATGACATCCGTCAGAGCTGGGGAGGGGGGGAGGGAAGAGCAGCAAGTCTGGCCGGCACATTGAGAGAACACGGAATAGAACCTGAGATTGAGATACAATGTTTGAGAAGGCAATCTCAATCCGCCACCCTGCTGCCTGCAGCCCAGCATCTCCTCACAGAAAGGGATCTCAATATTGCTGAGTGACACCATGACACAGCTGTGTTTTCTGAAGAATTGAACGGTTGAGGCAAGGTCCAGGGAGATGAAGGAAACAAAGGAATAAGGTAGAACAAAATATAAATGGGTGCGTTCTCTTAATAAAAACAGGAAGAACGTTACCCATGTATTTACCAATACATTATCCCAGTGACACTGACATCATGGTCACAACATCACTTAGAAATGTATAGACAAGAAACAAGATTATTATTGAAATGTACTTGAATTGTCAGAAAAGGACTGTAAATACTTGATGACACTAAACTAGGAGGGAGAGTAAACACCAAGAATGACATTAAAAAAATGCAACGCAATATAGATAGGCTAGGTGAGTGGGCAAGTAGGTGGCAGATGAAGTGTGAAGTCATCCACCTCGGTGGCAAAAACAGTAGAGCAGATTATTTTTTTAGAAGGGGAGAGACTAGATAGTGTTAGCATTCAGAGGGACTTGGGTGTCCTTGTACACCACTCACAAAAAGTTAGTTTGCAGGTACAGCAAGCAATTAGGAAGGCTAACGGTATGTTGACGTTCATTACAAAAGGGTTACAATATAAGATTAGAGAAGTCTTGCTGCAACTGTGTAGGGCCCTGGTGAGACCGCATCTACAACAACAACAACTTAAATTTATATAGCGCACTCCACACCGGACGGCGTTTGAGCCAGAGGCAGGGTAGAAAGGTATCTACCCTGGTCGAAGAGAAAGGTCTTTAGCTGAGATCTGAAACTGGGAAGAGAGGGGGAGAGGTGAAGGGAGTGAGGAAGGGAGTTCCAGAACCTCGGGGAATAGTGACTGAAGGCACGGCCGCCGATGGTGGAGCGGAGGATTTGGGGGACATGGAGGAGGCCAGATCTGGTGGAGCGAAGGCAGTGGATGCTGGTTTGAGGAGAGAGGAGGTCAGAGAGGTAGGGAAGTGCAGAGGAGTGGAGGGATTTGAAAACAAGGGTGAGAACCTTGAAATCAATCCTCTCTGGGACAGGGAGCCAATGAAGTCTGGCAAGGACTGGGGTAATGAGGGAGCAAATTTGGTGCGGGTGAGAATGCGAGAGGCAGAGTTTTGAATGAGTTGGATTTTATGGATTATGGTGCAGGGGAGAGTTTTAGGAGCAGGCCGGGAAGGTGGAGGGCCGTGTGATTGAGGATGTTGACGAGAACCAAAGTGTATGGCAATATCTAGAATATTGTACGCATTTTTTGTCTCCATATTTAAGAAAGGATGTACTCGCCTTGGACGGGGTACAACATAGGTTCACTGGGATGAGGGGGATGAGCAATCTAAGCCTATATTCTCTAGAATATAGAAGAATGAGAGCTGATCTTATAGAAACCTATAAGATTATTAAGGGTCAAAGTCTCTTAACGACATTCTAAACATCTGTGATCAGGGCTCTCTCTGTATCTTTGTCCTCCTTGACCTCTCTGCTGTCGTCGACACTGTCAACCACTCCATCCTCCTACCAGTGAGATTGAGCTGGTGCTCAATCTCACAGACCTGCCCTTGACTCCTACCTTTCTCATTGTCTCCACTTTGTCGCCACCAACGGCTGCTCTTCCAGCACTGTCACCTGTGGTGTTCCCCCAGGCTCTATCCTTGGCCCCCTACTTTTTAATATCTACAATTAACTTTGGTAACATCATCCGCAGACATGAGGTTAACTTCCACATGTATGCAAGTGATACCCAACTCTATTTCTCTGCTTCTACCCTCGACTCCAAGACCACACTGCTGTCCTGAGAGACTGTCTGTCAGACAGACATCAAGTCTTGGATGAGAGCTAATTTTCTATAGTCGAATGTCAACAAGGCAGAGGCCCCACTAATTGGCTTGCGCCAGCGCCTTCATGCATCAAGCACTAGCAGCATCAACCTCCATGGTTGCTCACTCAACCTCACCAAGCCATGTTCGATCCTCAACTGTCTTGCCTCTCCCAAATCCAAGCACTGTATCACTCTGCCTTTTCTCACCTCCGCAATATTGCCTGACTCCATCACACACAGGATACAGTTGAAGATCCTAGTCCTTTTTTTCAACGCCCTCCATGGCCTTGCTCCTCCCATCTCTGCAATCTCCTAACCCCTACCAACCTGTCCTTTCCCTCTGTTCAGCAGGCTCCAGCCTGCTCCATGTCTCCCAACCCACCCACCCAACCATCAGCGAGCGAACCTTCAGCCACTGAACTCCAACCTCTGGAATTCCATCCCGGAGTCCCTCCACCTCGCCTCCTCCCTCGCCTTCTTCAAGATCCTCCTCTTCAATGGTCTCATCAATCACTCCAAATAGCCTCCTTTCCCTCAACCCTCCCCAATCCTGACCCCAGCTTAGGTCTGAAATACTGACTGTCAAGCGCCTTTGGACTTCCTCCTGACATGAAAGGCGCTACACACATGTAATTTTGTTGTTCTTGCTATTGATATATCATGTCAAGGAAATTAATATTAGTAAAGAATTGGTTTTAGGTAAATTGTCAGGTCTAAGAACTGATAAAACCCTAGGCCTGCATCCTAGGATTTTAAAAGAGGTGGCTACTGAGATAGTGGATGGTTTGTCTTTGATCTTCCGAAATTCTCTGGATTCTGGAATGATTCCCAGTGATTGGAAGATTGCAAATGTAACACCACTATTTAAGAAGGGTGGCAGAGAAAAGATGGGGAATTATAGACCAGTTAGTCTGACATCAGTGGTAGGGAAATTTCTTGAATCCTTAATTAAGGATGTCGTTATGGGATACCTGGAAGACCATAACAAGATTAGGCAGTCAACATGGCTTTAGAAAAGGGAAGTCATGCTTAACTAATCTGTTAAAGAGTTTTTTGAGGATGAATCTAGCAGGTTAGATAGGGGGGAACCAATAGATGTAGCATATTTAGATTTTAAGAAGGCATTTGATAAAGTGCCACATAAAAGGCTATTGCACAAGGTTAAGGCCCACGGGATTAATGGGAGCATTTTATCATGGATAGAAGAGTGACTAACAGGTGGAAAACAGAGAGTCGGGATAAATGTGTGATTCTCGAATTGGCAGGATGTAATTAGTGGAGTGCCACAAGGATCATTGCTTGGGCCTCAGCTATTTACAATTTACATCAATGATCTAGACGAGGACATTGAATGTAACGTATCTAAATTCGCAGATGACACTAAACTAGAGTTTACTCCCGAGTAAGCTCTAAGGATGATGCAAAAAGATTGCAACAGGATATAGATAGGCTAGGGGAGTGGGCAAGTAGGTGTCCGATGGAATTTAATGTGGGGAAGTGTGAAGTTATTCACCTAGGTAGCAAAAATAGAAAAACAGATTATTTTCTAGAAGGGGAGAGATTAGATAGTGTTAGTGTTCAGAGGGATTTAGGTGTCCTTGTACACCAGTCGCAAAAAGTTAGTTTTCAGGTACAGCAAGCAACTAAAAACATAAGAAATAGGAGCAGGAGTAGGCCATTTGGCCCATCAAGCCTGCCCTACCATTCAATCATGGTTGATATTCTACTTTAACTCCAGCTACCCGCTTTATCTCCATACCCCTTAATCCCTTTATAAAAGAGAAATCTATCTAACTCAGTCTTGAATATGTTCAAGGACTGAGCATCAACAGCCCTTTGGGGTAAATAATTCCATACATTCACCACCCTCTGAATAAAGAAGTTTTTTCTTAACTCGGTGTGAAAGGGCTGACCCCTAACTTTAAGATTGTGGCCCCTGGTTTTAGATTCTCCAACCAGGGGAAACAATCTCCCACTATCTACTTTGTCGTGCCCCTTAATAATCTTATATGCTTCTATAAGATCCCCTCTAATTCTTCTATATACCAGAGGGTTATCGCCCGTTAGTCTGAAAGTTTATTAGTCCGAAGGTTCGTTAGTCCGAAGCTTCCCCTAACCCTAACCCTAGGGTCCGTCGATGTGGAAAATTTCCAATATCGATATATTGGTGGGCTCATATATCGATAGCTCCGGGGGGTTTTATACTGCGCATGCACGCGCATTCGGGGTGCACGCACATTCGGGGGGGTGCGTGCATTCAGGGGTGTGCACGCATTCGGAGGTACGCGCGCATTCCGATATGCACGCGCATTCCGTGCTCTAGGCCCAGGAGGTTTGCAATGCCGGCGACAAGGTAAGTTGAAAAAGTTCACATTATACCAATAATATTGATAATACCGATATATCGCCGGAAACAATATACCGATATATACAATATACCGATATATTTTTTTATACCGAATTTTTCGATATATCGATATATTTTAAATTCCGATATCGGCATATCGATATGAAAAATTATATAGATATAACTGATGTATCGATATATCGCCGGACACTACCTAACCCTAACGCTAACCCTAACCGCAACCCTAAGGATGGAAATGTTCGGATTAACAAACCTTATTTCATTTTCGGTTCGGACTATCGAGCGGTAACGCCCCCTGGCTACCACTGGTATAGGAAATTTGTGTGTTCGGACTATCGAACCTTCGGACTATCGAAACTTTGGACTATCAAGTGCCCCCCCTCCAGAGAGTATAGGCCCAAATTAATCAACCTATCATCATAACTCATCGCCCTCATTCCAGGTACTAATCTAGTAAACCTACGCTGCACTCTCTCAAAGCAGGCGAACGGCATGTTAGCGTTCAGTGCAAAAAGTTTAGAGTACAAGAATAGGGAAGTCTTGCTGCAACTGTTTAGTGCCTTGGCCTGGTGAGACTGCACCTAGAGTATTGTGTGCAGTTTGGTCTCCTTATTTAAAAAAGGAGATACTTGCCTGCAGCGTAGAATCACTAGGTTAATTCCTGGGATGAGGGGACTAACCTATAAGGATAGGTTAAGTAAACTAGGGCTGTTTTCTCTAGAGTACAGAAGAATTAGGGGAGATCTTATTGAAACAATAAGATCAGGGCGAAACCTTGGGCAAGTTTCCTTACTCCACACGCCTTTTTTTTAAAAAAAACACATTAATAAAATAGGTCATTTCAATCCACGACTGTTTGTGGGACACGACTGTGCGCAATTGCCTGCCGCGATTCGCCCACAAATGTGTACAGTCAATTCACTTAACAGTATATTCTGTGAAGTGCTTTGGGATGTCGATAAAATGTGGAAAGTGCTATATCAAATGCAAGGATTATTATTATAACATATAAGACTGGAGGGAAGTATGCAGTGGCGTCCCCCAGGGATCGGTTTTGGGACCACTGCTCTTTTTAATATATATAAATGATCTGGACTTGGGTGTAGGGAGCTCAGTTTCCAAGTTTGCAGATGATACTAAGTTAGGGAGAATAGTAAATAGTGAGGAGGATAGTAACCATCTGGAAGAAGATATAGATAAAATGGTAAAGTGGGCAGACATATGGCAGATGAAGTTTAATGCAGAGAAGTGTGAGGTGATACATTTTAGGAGAAGAATTGAGGTGAGGCAATATAGGCTAGATAGTACCATTTTAAGGGGTGTGAAGGAACAGAGACCTGGGGATTTGTGTTAGTGACTCTTTGAAGGTGGCAGGACAGGAAGGCAAATGGGATACTAGGCTTTATAAATAGGGGTATAGTGTACAAAAGTCAGGAAGTGCTGACTAACCTCTATAAAACTTTGGTTAGGCCTCAGCTGGAGAATTTATGGAATTCACTACCCCAGACTGCTGTAGATGCTCAGTCCTTGAACATTTTCAAGGCTGGGACTGATACATTTTTTTTAACAGAGGGATTAGGGGATATTGGGATAGGGCAGGTAATTAGAGTTAGGTCAGAAGATCAGCCATGATCTTATCAAATGGTGGGGCAGGCTCGAGGGGCCAATGGCCTACTCCTGCTCCTAATTCTTATGTTCTTATGTCTTCGACTCGTCTTAAAGCATTTTACAGAATATACTGCACATATTTTGTGGGGAAGATATTTTGTGGCTGAAACAGCAAGAAAGGACTTGTGTTTTAAACTATCACCACAATCTCATGTATCAGCCTGTGGGTAGTGTGATGCACCCACACTGAGTTTATCCTGCAGGAAGCAATGTTTTGTCTCTGTCTACCCACATGTCCTTAGACAGACTTCAAAAAGTGAATGGTGTAAGGCAAAACATGCCTGACCTAAGAATATGCTCCAAAAGAAAAGAATAGATTACTGACAGGAATCAAATCATGTTGATTTCATGAAGCTCGAGGGGAAAGATCTGTAGTCATTTTCTTTTAAATCGATAAGTGTAAGAGAAGGAAAGGCAAAGCACATTGGTGCAGGTTACTACAAGGTTGAAAAGAATAAAGGAAAACATCAATTGTGAATGATTAGGTTTTAGATGTTCAGTAAATTGTTGGGAGGAACAACAACAAAAGGATTTCTACAGCTTAGAGTCGTGTGAAGTGTTTGAGATGTCCACCTCATATAAAAGGTGCTAAATCAAATGCAAGGATTATTATTATTATTAAGAATAAGCTCAACAGAATATGAAGCCGTGCAAAGAATTGCAATTTCAAACCAGTGAGGTTATGAGAGACGAAAACAGGGTAGAACGTTACGGTCAGAAACAGACCATTTAGTCTCTCAACAACAACAGCACCCTTCATCTAGAACCTACCATGTGTAAACCACACAATATAAAAGCAAGTCAGTATTGTTGACAAATGTAATTTTGTTGTTGTGGTTGATAAACTGATGGTCCGTTTCTGCTGTAACGTTCTATGCTACTACCTGACATTGACTTACAGTGATACAACAACAACAAAATTACACCTATATACTGTAGTGCCTTTCACATCAGGAGAACATTCTAAGGCACTGGACAGTCAATGTTTTTGATACACGATTGAATTAGATACATTTCTTACATTCTAATTATTATTTCACTTTTAGTGTCTATTATGACTGTTAAATGAAATGCAACCTGCATGTTTTGAATGTGGCAAACACATTCACGACTTAATAGGTTCACCAGACGACACAATGCCAAATCTAATTGATTCATCCATCTTCCCTGATCATGTCTAACTATGAACTATTTACATTGCCAGAGTCAGAGCCGAGAACATAAGACCGTAAGAATTAGGAGCAGGAGTAGGCCATTCGGCCCTTCGAGCCTGCTCCGCCATTCAACAAGATCATGGCTGATCTTCTCAACTAACTCTGATTACCTGCCCTATCCCCATATCCCCTAATCCCTCTATTTTTCAAAAATCTATCAGTCTCAGCCTTGAAATTGTTCAAGGACTGAGCATCTACAGCCTTCTCGGGTAGTGAATTCCATAAATTCACTACCCTCTGAGTGAAGAAATGTTTCCTCAACTCTGTTCTAAAAGGCCAACCCTTAATTTTAAGACTGTACCCCTGGTTATAGATTCTCCTACCAGGGGAAACAGTCCCTCAGTGCCTACTTTATCTAGTCCTTTAAGAATCTTATATGTTTCAATAAGATCCCCCCCTAATTCTTCTATACTCTAGAGAATACAGCCCTAGTTATTCAACCTATCCTCATAGGTCAGTCCCCTCATCCCAGGAACTAACCTAGTGAGGCTACGCTGCACCCCCTCTAAGGCAAGTATGACCTTTTTTAAATAAGTAGATCAAAACTGCACACAATACTCTAGATGCGGTCTCATCAGAGCCCTATAAGGTTGCACCAAGACTTCCCTACTCTTGTACTCTAAACCTTTTGAAATGAACACTAGCATGCCGTTCGCCTTCTAAGTTGCTTGCTGCATCTGCAAACTAACTTTTTGGGACTGGTGTACAAGGACACCCAAATCCCTTTGAATACTAACACTATCTAACTTCTCCCCCTCTTGAAAATAATCTATTATTTTATTCTTGCTACCTAGGTGAATAATTTCACACTTGCTAACATTGAATTCCATCTGCCACCTACTTGCCCACTCCCCTAGCCTATCTATATCTTGTTGCAATCTTTTTGCATCATCCTCAGAGCTCACTCTGCTACCTAGTTTAGTGTCATCCGCGAATTTAGACACATTACATTCAATGTCCTCGTCCAGATCATTGATGTAAATAGTAAATAGCTGAGGCCCAAGCACTCATCCTTGTGGCACTCCACTAGTTACATCCTGCCAATTCGAGAATGATCCTTTTATCGCTACTCTCTGCTTTCTACCCGATAGCCACTCTTCTATCCATGTTAATATTTTCCCATTAATCCCGTGGGCCTTAATCTTGAGTAACAACCTTTTGCGTGGCACCTTGTCAAATGCCTTCCTAAAATCCAAATATACCATATCTACTGGTTCCCCCTTATCCAACCTGCTGGATACATCCTCAAAAAATTCTAAAAGATTAGTCAAGCATGACTTCCCTTTTGTAAAGCCATGTTGACTCTGCCTAATCTTTTTATGGTCTTCAAAGTATCCCATAACTACGTCTTTTATTAAGGACTCAAGAATTTTCCCTACAACTGAGGTCAGACTAACTGGTCTATAGTTTCCCATATTTTCTCTCCCACCCTTCTTAAATAGTGGAGTTACGTTTGCAATCTTCCAATCAAAGGGGAGAATTTTGGAAGATTATAGACATGCCATCCACTATCTCAGTAGCCACCTCCTTTAAAACTGTAGGATGCAGGCCATCCGGTCCATGGGATTTATCGGTTTTAAGACCCGACAATTTACCTAGAACCATTTCTTTACTAATGTTAATCTCCCTAGGTTGCTCGCTAACATTGTCTTCTTGGTTCCCCTCTATTTTTGGTATGTTTCCAGTGTCTTCTATGGTGAAGACTGTAGAAAAATACTTGTTTAATGACTCTGCCGTGTCCTTGTCCCCTATTATAATTCCTCCAATCTCTGTCTGTAATGGACCCACATTCACCCTCGCTAGCTTTTTCCTCTTTATATATTTATATACTCTTGCAATCTGTTTTTATGTTCTTTGCTAGTTTGCCTTCATTATCTATTTTCTCCCTCTTGATCAATTTCTTGGTCCTCCTCTGTTGTTCCTTAAAGTTCTCCCAATCCTCGGGTTTACTACTCATCTTCACTGTTTTATAGGCTTTTTCTTTTGATACTTTCCCTAACTGCTCGAGTTAGCCACGGCCTCTGGGATAAGAGCAAGAAGCTACATCCCTGTAGCATAGAACTAATAATTAATTAATTAACAAAGTCTCCCGAAGAGTCATGAGGACTTTTGCACCTTGACATTTCATCAGAATATGTTGTCCCATTTAATCAGAATATCATATTAGTGATATAGTGATTAGGTAGTGATACAGCTTTCAAGCTACCGGCCCATTTCCAACCTCCCTTTTTTGTCTAACTTCTTTGAAAGAGTCATTGTCTCCCAGCTTCGCTCTTTCCTCTCATCCCATTCCCTACATGAGCCCCTCCAATTGGGGCTTACTGCCCACAGCAAGGAAACTGCTCAGATATCCTGATCATTTGTGACCAGGGCTCCTTCTGCCTCCTTGACCTATCCATCGCCTACCGACCATTCAATCCTCCTCTGCTGCCTATCTTCCCACGTCAACCTTCAAGGTTCTGTTCTTGACTGGTTCAGGTCCTATCTTTCACACTTTCTCCACCTTAAGGTGCTAGTAACGTTAAAACAAACAAAGAGTGGCTAAAATTGCCAAAGAACAGGCAGATCTCCTGTGGCTCAGTGGTTAGAGCACTTGTCTTGCAAGCTGGGGAGACCAAGCTGGGGAGACCTGTGTTCGAATCCAGGCAGGTCAGGGCGAAACCTTGGGCAAGTTTCCTTACTCCACATGCTTAATAATAATCCCTCCAATAAAACCACAATAATAAAATTGGTCATTTCAATCCACGACTGTGTGTGGGACACTGCTGTGCGCAATTGGCTGCCGCGATTCACCCACAAATATATACAGTCAATTCACTTTACAGTATATTCTGTGAAGCGCTTTGGGACGTTGATAAGATGTGGAAAGCGCTATATCAAATGCAAGGATTATTATTATTATTATTATTAGATCAGATGGTCACACAAGAGAGGAGAGGTGAGCTGTTTTTGTGTTTTGGGCCTGAAATTGTTGAAATCAATATTAAGGCCAGAGGACTGTAAGGTCCATAGCAGGTGGATAAAGTGCTCTTCCTCGAGCCTGCGCTGCAGTTTGTTGGAACAGTGTGACTGTGGATGGAAATATAACCCTGACTTACTGGTTTCCTGCCATTTCAACTCTCCTTCCCATTCGCAGTCTGACCTCTCCATCAGTCTCCTACATCCCATCCTGAATGGCTCGCGTATGCACCTCAGGCACTGGCAGCAGCTTTCACTGCTGCACACTCCATCTCATGAAGCCAATCAGGAACCTGGGTGTCTGGTTTGACTCTGAACTGTCTTTCCTCTCCACGCCATGACCAGTACTGCCTTCCACCACCTCCATAACATTGTCAGACTCCGCCACTGCCTCACCCCTCAGGCTGCCGAAACCCTCACACATGCATTCGGCACATCAAGGCTCGACTATGGAAACTCCCTACTTGTCGGCCTGCCCAGTTCTTCCCTTCACAAGCTGCAGATCATCCAAAACTCTGCAGCTTGTGTCCTCTGACTCAACTAGCTCTGCGACCACATCCCTCCCACCCTCGCCCGGCTCCATTGGCGACCCATCCCCCAATGGATCGAATTCAAGATCCTCGTCCTTACTTTCAAGGCAATCCACAGCCTTGCCCCTTCCTACCTCTCTGACCTGCTGACTCCCTGGTAACCTGCCCGTCCCCTCCGTTCAGCGGGCTCTGGTCTGCTCCATGTCTCCTGCCCGACCCACCCTACTCAGCCTCTCTGCCCCACACTCTGGAACCCTTCGCCTCGCTTCCTCCCTTGCCTCCTTCAAGGCCAGTCTCAAGACGCTCCTTTTCAATCAAGTTTCTGCTGCCCTCCCGACTCTCTTCCTCCCCCTACACTGCCCCTCCTCCATGTTCGGTTCGCAACCCCTGACTGTTCAGCTCCTTGGATGTCCTCCCAATGTGAAATGCTTTATAAATGTAATTTTGTAGCTGTTGTCGTGAAAGATCTGAACCCTGAAGAGCCAGCCTGATTGCTGTCAAGGCAATGAAACCATTCCCAAATCAAAATAATTATTTTATTGGCAATAATACTAGTAATAATACTAATAATTTTGTTGGTAATAATACCAGCTGATATTGTAGTGACCTGATGTAACAATTTTGAATTTACACTATCGCCAATTTGTATTTTGCATGATGTCCAATCATACATAATATTTGCTTATCTACCCAATTAGTGAAGATAATCACTTAATGTGTTGATTATTTCAAGAACAAACTAGATAGATTTCTGTTAGAAATACTATCTCAGGATACAATACATAATTCATGTGAATGTGATGGTGGAAAGTGAACTGGATGGATTTTGATCTTCTATCGCCAGCAAATTCATATGTTCTTAGGTGTATTTCGGATACACTTGAAACAAACTGAAAATCAATTTTGATGATGAAAATCAAAGCACATCTTGCATTCTGGGAATTGAAAGATTGTTCCAACAACAACAAACAACAACAAATTACACTTATAGAGCGCCTTTCACGTCGGGAGGACGTCCCAAGGCACTGCACAGGAAGCGTGTGACCTGAGCTGGGAGGGGAGTGTTTGGGAAGGGGTGAAACACGAAGGGGAGGTCAAAAAATTCGGGGTGGAACAAAAGGCACGGTCGAAGAGGAAAGTCTTCAAACCGGCCTTGAAAGAGGAAAGGGAAGAAACGAGACGGAGGGATTGGGGGATGGTATTCCATAGGGTGGGAGCGGAGAAACTGAAGGCCTGGCCTCCGATGGTGGGGCGGTTCGGGCGGGGGGCTTGGAGCAGGCCAAGTCCTGTTGAACGGAGGGTCAGAGTGGGCTTGTAGGGGGAAAGTAGATTGGTTAAATAGGGCGGGGCAAGGCCGTGTAAGGCCTTGAAAACGAGGACGAGGATCTTGAACTCGATCCTCTGGAGAATGGGGAGCCAGTGGAGACGGGCGAGGGTGGGGGTTATGTGGTCGCGAAGGCGGGTGCGGGATAATACACGGGCTGCAGAGTTTTGGATGGCCTGCAGCCTGTGAATGGAGGAACTGGGGAGGCCGACGAGGAGAGAGTTTCCGTAGTCCAGCCTCGAGGTGATGTACACGTGCACGAGTGTTTCGGCAGCGTGGGGGGTGAGGTAGTTGCGGAGCCTGGCAATGTTGCGCAGGTGGAAATAAGCGGTGCCGGTCAAGGCACGGATGTGGGGGAGGAAGGAGAGTTTTTGATCGAACATGATGCCGAGGTTCCTGATTGGCTTTGTGAGGTGGAGAGTACAGCCTTGGATGTTGAGGCTGGCAGTGCCCGATGTGCGGAGGCGCTGGCTTAAGCCGATCAGGAGGGCCTCGGTCTTACTCACGTTCAATTGCAGGAAGTTGTCCCTCGTCCAGGACTCAATGTCGGACAGACATGCTGTCAGAACATCGATGGTCTGGGGGTTGAGGGATGAGGCAGAAAGGTACAGCTGGGTGTCGTCCGCATACATGTGGAAATTTACCCCATGTTTACGGATGACATCGCCCAGAGGGAGCGTGTAAAGGGTGAAAAGGAGGGGGCCGAGGACAGAGCCCTGAGGGACGCCGTGAGAAACTGTGCGGGGGTTTGAGGAAAAACCGTTGGAAGAAACAAAGTGTAAACGGTGGGTCAGGTAGGAATGGAACCAGTCAAGGACTGTGCCTTGAAGGTTGAGGTGGGAGGAAAAATGTTGGAGGAGGATGGTGTGATCGACTGTGTCGAATGCAGCACACGGGTCAAGGAGGACGAGGAGGCAGAGGGAGCCCTGGTCACAGGCGGTTAGGATGTCATTTGTAACCTTAACCAGGGCAGTTTCTGTGCTGTGGATAGGGCGGAAACCTGATTGGAGGGGTTCAAGGAGTGAGTGAGTTGAAAGGAAAGAGCGGAGCTGGGAGGCAACCACTCTTTCAAGGACGGGAGGTTGGAGATGGGTCGATAGCTTGATGGTTGCGACGCATCAAGGGAGGGTTTCTTCAGGATAGGGGTGATGGTGGCTGTTTTAAGGGAGGTAGGGACGGTGCCTGAGGAGAGGGAAAGGTTGATGGTGTCAGAAATGAGCGGGGCCAAAATGCGGAACTGGGTGCGGAGGAGGTGGGTGGGGATGGGGTCCAATGAACACATGGTGGGTTTTATGGAGGTAATTATTTTTGTGACTGAAAACGGGGTGGTGGGGTTGAAAGTGTGAAATGGGGGGTGAGTAGGGGTTGAGGTAACTGATGAGGGCGTGGAGGTGGAGGAGTGGTGGGGGGAGGAAACCGCAGAGCGGATTCTCTCTATTTTGGACTCGAGGAAGTCCAGCATCTCTTCACAACGATCGTTAGAGGAGAGGATCTGCGAAGTGAGGGTGGGGGGGGGGGGGGGGGCGGAGGAGATGGTTGGTGGTGGCGAAGAGGAGGCGGTGGTTGTCCTTCGCTTCCAGGATTATCCTGGAGTAGAGGCTGATTTGGCGGTGGCTAGGGCGGAGCGGTAAAATTTGGTGCGGTCCAGCCAGATTTGCCGGTGAACCGTGAGGCCAGATTTGAGCCAGGTGCGTTCAGCTGCTCTCACTTGGCTTTTGAGGGAACGGAGGTGAGTTGTGTACCACGGTGATGATCGGGAGTGGGAGACGGTTTTGGAGGTGAGGGGGGCCAGGGTGTCGAGGGTAGTGGAGAGTTCCATAAGGCAAAGGGTTAAATAACCATTTAGACTGGCAGCACTACTCTCATTACCCATATATGCCTTTTAGTTTTTTAATATATATAAATATTTATATTTTTAGATCCTGAATATTTAACAATGCAGGCTCGAGGGGCCGAATGGCCTACTCTTGTTCCTAATTCTTATGTTCTTATCATCCAACTCATATTATTGCAAAAAAGAGAAAAAATTACTACACAATTCAGTACAGTTTACAACAGCAACCCATCTGCATTCCCATTTTT
Source organism: Hydrolagus colliei (assembly GCA_035084275.1). Lineage (NCBI taxonomy): Eukaryota > Metazoa > Chordata > Chondrichthyes > Chimaeriformes > Chimaeridae > Hydrolagus > Hydrolagus colliei. The sequence goes on from CM068768.1 coordinate 590,871, forward strand.
AAATCCTTCCACAAACTTGCTCTACCCAAACACTAACGACCTGGCTACCCCCTTTCCTCACTGCTGCTGGCCTACTTCATGTCCTCTGTCCTATTGCCCCACCATTGGCGGATAGACCTTCAACTCATCTGCTCCCGTGCTCTGGAACTGCAGCCCAACTCACTCCCTCCCTCACATCATTCAAGGTCCAGCTCAAGACCTACTTCTCTGACCTATCTATCTTTCCCCTCCCCAGTCCCCACCACAACTCCCACCATCAGCTCAGATGTCAAGCCTTGATTATTTGGGACATCCTTCCAGTGTGAAAGGTGTTATCTAAATGTAACATTTGTATTATTATTTATTAAAACTGCCATTCACATAGTGCTTACAACGTTTGAATTAATAATCCTATGGACTTTTTCCAAACTGCTGAAAGATTTCAGATATCACTTTGAATGAAAATAACGATTTCACCTTGCTTCATGACCCCATATATTTTAAAAGTCAGAACTGTGAGTCGTCAGAAAGAAACCCAAAGAATGTCAATGTTCCAATCAGAACTGCTAAACCTGTGGCTTACACCTCCATCGATGTGCAGCATTTATTAGTAATAAGCAAAAAAAAACCTAAAAGCAGATTAAAAAACAAACAAAGGGAGACAGGCTTTGAACATAGTTGCAGTGAGCAGAGATGGTACTGGTAAAGACAAGATGGGGTGGGATGAATGGCTTCCTCTGGATCTGGAAATTTTCGATGCAAATTATTTTTGCTGTTCTAGATCTGGGACTCCACCGGAATTGAACTTTCCATTCCAAAAGTAATCTATTTGTACTCTATGCATTTGGGTTCTAACATAAGAGAAATTTACATGGATGATCAGAGGTGTATCTCCTAACAGTTTTTTTAAGAAAAGGACATTTTGATATATGTCCCAAAAGTTATGTGATGAAGTTCTGCAGTACTCTATCAAACTTCTGCTATGGACTAAGAATGCACCAATGTAAATTGAGGCTATTAATATTTTATTTGAAACCTCAATTTGAAAAAGGTTGCAGTGGGTTTTGAAACATGCAAACCTCATCAGCTCACTCAGTCTTTCCATTTACCTGCAACTCCAAACACAGTCTTGAGCATTGGAATAATCACAAATCATTCCTAAAAATATCCACTGTTGGAACTGCATCAATGGACTGTACTACATTATGTTACGCTTGTTTCAGTTGAAATGGTTTCTCTCATAGCCACCAAAGGATCCACCAAAATGAAATGACCTACTTGTGCCTTTAGTTACATATTCAGTTTCTAACTAGATGCACTGCAGAATGTTCCAAAGTTTAAAAAAACTTGCGAGTCACTTTTTGCAGTTTGGACAAAGGATTTTAAAAAAGCAATAAATACAACAACAACAAAATTAGATTTATAAAGCAGCTTTCACGTCAGGAGTCCCAATGCACTGAACAGTCAGGACGGGAACCGAGCAAGGGAGAGGGGCAGGGTAGGGGGTAGGGGTGGGAAACAGTTAGGAGGGGAGGGAGAGAGTTGGGAGGGCAGCAGAAGGCACCGTCAAAGAAGAGCGTCTTGAGACCAGCTTTGAAGGAGGTGAGGCAAAGGGATTGTGCGACGGAGATCAAGAATGTGGGGGCAGAGACGCTGAAAGCCCATCCGCTGATGGTAGGGCGGGTCGGGTGGGGGACATGGAACAGGCTGGAGCCCGCTGAGTGGAGGGGGGCAGAGCGGCCAACCTTCAAGGACGATTTTCAGGAAGGTTGTAGTAATTTTTCAGGAAGGTTTGTTACATTTTCAGGAAGGATTTTGTAATTGCCTCTATCACTTCAGTATCAGCCAATAGTTAAGCCAGGGCTTGACATTAACAGGCATCCAGGCAGCCTGGACACATTAATTTTAGCGTTGGGCGCGCAAAATTGAAAAAAAAAGTTATGATCTAAAACACACTTGGGCGCCTTGAAAAAATCTGAGGGTCCAGCTAGACCATGCATATGTTTCAGTAAACCCTTTTTTAAAAATTACATTTGAGTTTTTGTGTGTATTCGGATCTGGTTTATAGATCCCGAAAATGATTCTTCCGAATTAAATCATTAATTGTGGAGTTTAAATTGTGAATCGTAGAATATATATATACTATGTACTTTATCCGACTTAATAATGAAACCTTGAAGTGTTGTTCTACAATGTAAACCTGTTTATAATAACTTGGAAATGTAGGTACAACGGGTATTTCTGTATTTTGGTGTGTTCTCACTTCTGTGGACCCAAATAGTTGCCGTGAATAAAATTTGAATTTACAGTACAGCAGTGCAGCATACACACAGACACACACTGGATAATGCACACTACGATTTCTGATTGCAAAGAGGCATGCGGGCACCCTGGACACCTTAATTTTGCGCGTCCACGATTTAAATCTGCGGGTTTAAATTTTCAAGTTTCACTCCTCCAAACAAGGGACCGCATTCATCCGCGTATTAGTGTGTATTCATCCTCTCTGCAGTTCCCGCCTATCAGCATCTTTACTACCCACGTGGTCTAGCTGCCTCGTGATCTACAGATACTGTGTGTTGTATGCGAACAGCTAACGTATACAGTAGCACTAGGACCCAGGGGCGATGTTGCAATCAACCAGCGACAGCAGTTCTCTCTTCGGATTAAGGTAAATACAATGCTTCTCTCTTCTCTATTAAACTGATTTCTTCCATCCTTCGCCTACTGAACATAGGTGTGCAAGGGGGATTTAGCAAAAAATCGTAAGTTATTTATCTGGAGACCGTAAGGGAGCATGTAAAAGCGGAAGGCTTCCGCAAAAATCAGGAGGGTTGGCAGCTCTGGGGGGGTGGGGAGGTTCATAGGGCGACAGCACGTCAGAGATATAGGGGGGGGCAAGACCGTGAATGGCCTAGAAAGTGAGGACGAGGATCTTGAATTTGATCCTCTGGGGATGGGAAGTCAATGGAGCCGGGCGAGGGTAGGAGCGATGTGGTCGTGGAGCTTAGTGTGGGTGAGGACACGAGCTGCAGAGTTCTGTGTGGTCTGCAGCTTGTGAAGGAAAGAACCAGGAAGGCCGACAAGGAGGGAGTTTCCATAGTCAAGCCTTGATGTGACAAATGCGTGAACTATCCAAAGAAGTTCATACCTTAGTTCTACACCTGACTATGCAATAATAATAATCCTTGCACTTGATATAGTGGTTTTCACATCTTCAAGACATCTCAAAGTGTTTCACAGAATATACTGCAAAGTAAATTGACTATATTTGTGGGTGAAACAATGGCAGCCAATTGTGCACAGCAGCGTCCCACAACAGTCATGGATTGAATGACCAAATAATCATTATAATTTTTTTATTGGAACTATCCCTGGAAAAGCGATCTGCCAATTGATTAACAACCAGGTTCCTACTTACTGCTGGTAAACAGAGGCATCTGGGAAACTTGCTCAACATATTGCACTACTAGGAATCGAACCCAGGTCTCTTAATACCGAGTCAAGTGCTTTAAACACTGAACTACAGGACTGTAAAGGTCTATGCCTGCCCCTAATGCCCTCGCACTTAGTATCCAGCACCGACTCCATAAACTGCTCTGAGATACAATCGTAGAATTTTTCACCACAAAAGGAGGCCATTCAAGTCTGTGCCGGCTCTTTGAAAAGAGCTATTCAAAGCCAATCCCACTCCCCAGTTCTTTCTCTCCCCATAACCACGCAAACCCATCCTCCCCAAATACCCACCCACCTCTCTTTTAAAAGTTGTTATCGAATCAGCCTCCACCACCCTTTCAGGCAATGCATTCCAGATTCAAACCACTCACTGCGTGAAAACATTTTTCCTCAGCTCCCCTCTGCTCTATTTTGTTACCTTAAGTAAGAGAGCAGACATAAATGCAGATTTGTCAAACGTTTTAGGGTTGTTCCACCCTTTGGGTAATGACTAGGGAAAAAATGCTGACAATAGCCTTACACCTTAAATATTATTAAACACTGATTGCAGTATATTGCTTTGTTAATAACCAGCTTTGATGCAATGAGCAACACATTGTTTTTCAAAATTCTTCAGTATTCATTCCTCCCAAAGAGTAAGTGTGGCCATGTGTGCCAATGCATATTCAAAACATGTTAGTGGTGCACTGCTTGCCTCCAGCATTACATCTGGCCTGTCTCTTCAGCTACTTTCCACCTGAGAGGCAACTTAAATCATTTAAATCCAAATCCAGAAATGAAAAGCTTAGCCCTCTCCCTTCTCTATCACAAATAAAGCAGAAACTGATGTTCTATTTTACTCTTCAGCTTTTATTGTTATGGATCTGCTTTCAGCATCATGGTTGTCGAGCGAAAGATTTCCAGCTAATATTGGCAACACAAGTGTTCTCTACTCAAAGCAATAAATCACACTAATTCTAAAAAAGTGTTATTATTTTAACAATCTTCCTGCTCTATGGTATATAGCATATTTCTTGACTATGGACAAGCTACATGTTGTTGGTTGGACTAACACAAAAAAATCCTTTCCTTTCAAAAGCAAGACCAGGAAGAACCTGTTCCACAGTTTGCAACTCAATATGTAGAGGTGTACTTTGTCCCTCTGCTCTCACTCTGCGGATTACACAGCAACCTGAGAGCTCATCAAATCACAAAATTAGAGGTGAAGTTTTGAATACGGAAACCTCATAACAACAAAAATACATTACATTTAAATGATAGCATCGGGAGGATGTTCCAAGGCGCTAGACAGTCAGGGACTTAGACCTGAGCAGGGGTTTGGAATCAGGAGGCGTGGAGGCCAGGGAGGGTAGGGGCAGGAAAGTGACCGAATCTGCAGTCGAAAAGCATTGCTCCCTCCCTTACCTCAGTTAAACAATACTAAATTGCTCATTTCAATCCACGACTGTTTGTCACTGCTGTGCGCAATTGGCAGCCGCATTTCACCCACAAATATAGTCAACTTACTTTGCAGTAGGGTCCAGCGATATATCGATATATCGGTTATATCCAATATAATTTTCATATCGATATGCCGATATAGACATTTTCGAAAAGTTGATATATCGGAAAAGATCGGAATGCTCGCGCACTGAACTACAAGACCCAGAATGCTCATCTCTATACACAATGCACAGACCGAGGTGCAAAGCCGCCATATTGTATTCATAGTCCTCGAATACAATATACAGGCATGCAAGGGGTGGGGGGGGGGAGGGAGACGGCGGGTGAGGGGAGAGAGACGGGAGGGGGGGAAAGAGAGGGACGGCGGCGGGGGGGGCGAGAGGGACGGCAGCGGGGGGGTGGGGGGGCGAGAGGGACGGCGGTGGGGGGGGGGGAGAGGCGGAGTGGATGTGATAATATACAGATAGATAGAGATGGGGGTGTGTGTGAGAGAGGAGAGAAACACAGAGACACAGACAGAAAAACACAGAGATGGAGAGAGTGAGTGTGAGAGACACAGATAGAGAAAGATATTTACCTCCTGAGGAGAATGCGCGCGCACCTCCGAATGCGCGCGCACCTCACGACACGCGCACATGCGCAGTATGAAAACCCCGAAAATATCGATATTTCGGTATATCTCGATATGAGCTCATCGATATATCTAAATCGGAAAATTTCCATATCGACGGACCCTACTTTGCAGTATATTCTGTAAAGCGCTTTGAGACATCTAGAAGATATGAAAAGTGCTAAATCAAATGCAAGGATTACCAACCTGACCCGCCCTACCATCGGCAGCCAGGCTTTCAGCCTCTCTGCCCTCACCCTTTGGAACTCCATTCCTAATTCCCTTCCCCTTACTTCCTTCTCTTGTCTCTCTTGCCTCCTTCAAGGCATAACTCAAGACCCTCGCTTTGGCCTTCAGCCGCCCTTCTACCCTATGCCCCCACCTCAACCCAACCCTGACCCCCCCCCCCCCACATTCAGGCCCTGACCCACCACACTCAGGACCTGATCGCCGACTGTCCAGTGCCTTGTCTGCTCAACGTTTTACATATGTAATTTTGTTGTTGTAAAACAATCAGTTAGAAAATGAAATCAACTACAATAAAAGCTTGCAGTTTTCTCTTTCCTCTTTTGGTAATATCTATTTCTACGGTTTTATGAATTCCAAAGATATTCAAGTCCAATTCAGAACCTGAAGTTCATCGCGGGCCACCCCTTTCCTTGTTGCTCAGTATGTCAGCAGTGATGTATAGCTCTGGAAACTGTTACAAGAGTAAGAACTAAATTTTGGAAACTGGAAAGAGGCAGGAGAACAAGGTACTCATTGAGTCTGTCATTAAATAGTAATACATTATTTGTAATAAAGAACAGCTGGCCTGAGACCGAGAAATTCACATGCCCACATGCCCATGCCATTCACATGCCCATGCCATTCACATGCCCATGCCATTCACATGCCCATGCCATTCACATGCCCATGCCCACATGCCCATGCCATTCACATGCCCATGCTATTTACTGGAACAGGACAACCAGTGTACTATAACAAGGCAATCCACACAAGTGTTCCTTATGCAGGTGTTTGTTAGTTCTAATGTTAGTCATCTGTTCTGATAGTTCTAATCTCTTTATGGCATCCATAAAACAAGGAGCAGAGATAAGTAACATATAGTATAGTAAAATATCTCTCATCCCCTTTAAGCACTGAAGCATCAACAGTCATTCATCGCAAACACACCACAAATATTACTTTCATAGTTCAGGTCCCTCATGCTCTTCTTAATAATAATAATAACAATCCTTGCATTTGATATAGCGCTTTACACACTGGGTTCTTTCAGATCATCAACTTATACAAGATGAGCCAAATGGCCTTCTTCCACAATTTAAATTCTACAAATGGGGCAATGGCCTAGAATAATGAAACCTCAGCCATTTAGCACAGACTATGGGGTCAATGTTAGAGCTTCCCTGGTGTGTTACATTCCACATGGTGCACCAGTTCACAGGTACTAAGGAAGAGGGTAAAAGGATAAACCTAAAAAACTTCTTAGAAACAAATGTGAGATGAAGTGAAATCAGAGAGATGGATATAATCCTTCTACAGTTTAATACTAGTATTTTCCAAATAAACCAAGACATTTCTAAATTTAGAGTGATTGTTTTGCTGCTGAAACTCATTCCTTTTTTGCTGGAAAACATGCACAGAATTTACAATCTCAAAAATTAAGACCCAAATGTTTCCATTTGATTATTGGCAGTAATTTCATAACCTAATTTAACATTCTTCCGACGTAGGTTACTAGTTAATTCCAGATATAGGCATGACTGTTTTTGTGACACGTTAAGCTTTGAACGGGATTGATACACAAGAAAAGCAAAAAGGGAGTGGAACAATGTGTTCTATATTTAGGGCAGAAGAATGCTTGGCTCAGGCAGTAATAAAGAACAAATGTGATTGGAGTTAGTAGATCTCAGTCATGTTGTAGCCAACAGCTGACACTCAGTAACCCCAAATATAATACAGTAAAAGCCTGTTTATCCGGCACCCTCAGGACCTGGCCAATGTCGGTTAAAACACGTGCCGGATATTCGGCCAAAAACACACAAAAAAAATACAGGTATATATCGGTATATATATTTTTTAAATAATACATTATGCCAGATAAATTCCGGTTAATCGAATGCGGACTTTTTTTTTTAGGTACCGGTTAAACGGAAAGTTATGGTTGATCAGGTCACGGATAAACAGGCTTTTATTGAAATAACAATCTTTTCATTTGATATGGTGCTTTTCATGTTTTCTAGACGTCCCAAAGCACTTCACAGAGTATACTGTAAAGTAAATTGTCTACATATATATAAACAATTGTATATATGTGGGCGAAACGCAGAAGCCAATTGCGCACAGCAGTGTCCCCACCAACCGTCGTGGATTGAAATTATCAATTTATTATTGTTTTTTTTAGGGATTATTATTAGGCTGCAAAGATGCTCTTTATCTGTGACTATGAAATACTATATTGAAGCCACAACAGAAACTATCAAGGAAAAATCAACTGTGCCACCAGGAATGAAAGTCAACATGTGGCAAAATACAGAGAACAAGTCATACAGCCCATTCCTGTGTTGCAGTTCACCTAATAAGCCTTGCGTTTCATATAGCACCTTATCACATTTTCGAAATTGCCCAGGAATCAAACCCAGGTCCTCTCGCTTGCAAGGTGAGCAGTCTAACCAATACACTACAGAATAATTTCCAATGTTTGTCCCAACAACTAAATTGGAAATGAATTGAAGCGACAAGCTTGTCACAATGTCACTTTCATGATTAATGCAAAACCTCAATGACTAGCTTTCTTATAGCTTTTGTTTGAAACAAAATGCTTTCAGAAATAAGAGTTGTAATCAAACGTTCTCCACCAGCACCATCATGAATAGGTCAAAATGTTGCGGGCAGAGAGACAAATAAATAAAAATAAAAAGGCGAGGTAGAAAAAGTACCGTAAATACCCGCGTATAAGGCACACTTTTTTGCACGTCGAAAGATCTCGAAAGTTGGGGGTGCGCCCTATACGCAGATACAAGAAATTTTGAGCCTCGGAAATACAGTAAACAGGAGGGGCGGCCGGCGCTGTCAGCCGGGGTTTGGTCAGTGTCCGGCGGGGGTTGGGGGGAGCGGGTGACGGGGCTTCGGCCTCGGCCGCCCGGGCAGCGGCAGCAGTAGCGGACTTCAGTGCTGAGCCTGCTGCCTGCCTTCTGCCGAACCCAGTCTGCCTCCCTCCCTCCCTGCCTGCCTCCCTCTCTCTCTCTCTCTCTCTCTCTCCCCCCCATCCCTGCCTGCCTCTCTCTCTCTCTCCCCCCCTCCCTGCCTGCCTGCCTCCCTCGCCTGCCTCTCTCCCTGCCTGCCTGCCTGCCTCTCTCCCTCTATCCCTGCCTGCCTCTCTCCCTCTATCCCTGCCTGCCTCTCTCCCTGCCTGCCTGCCTACCTCCCTGCCTCCCCCTCTCTCTCTCTCCCTCCCTCCCTGCCTCCCTCTCTGTCTCCCTCCCTCCCTCTCTCTCTCCCTCCCTCCCTCCCTGCCTGACTCCCTCTCTCTCTCCCTGGCTACCTGCCTGCCTCTCTCCCTCTCTCTCTCCCTCCCTCCCTCCCTGGTTGCCTGCCTGTCTCTCTCCCTCTCTCTCTCCCTCCCTCCCTGTCTGCCTGCCTGCCTCCCTCCCTCCCTCCCTGCCTGCCTCCCTTGCTGTCTCCCTGGCTGCCTGTCTCCCTCTCTCCCTCCCTGCCTGACTCCCTCTCTCCTTCCCTGCCCTGCCTGCCTTCCTCTCTCCCTACCTACCTGTCTCTCCTGCCTCCCTCTCTTCTGCCGGCAATGTCATCGAAAATGCTTCTGTTTTTTTTCACCAAGAAAAGGTCAAAAGTGGGGGGTGCGCCTAATACGCGAGTGCGCCTTATACGCGGGTATTTACGGTAATAGTGACACAGAAACAATGAGCAGAATGTACATATCTTTCAGAGCAATGCACAGATGATATTCGATAATTAGAATTCATATAGTGAAGTAACTATTGCTGTAGCTAAAAAAATGATAATCTGCACACTAAGGCTCAGAATAATTAACTTCTCTCAAACAATCTAATGTTTGAGAATCCAATGCTGAGTATCCAATTGTTAGTCAAAGACGAATGATAAATACTGACAAATACTACCATGAAGATACTATAACCAGCAGTTTGTGTGATGGCCTGGGTTAATCTCCGGCTGGGAGCAAGATTTTTTTATACTGTCAAGCTAACTTTTTCCCCAATATAAGGCTATATATACTCACTTGAGCTACAGAAATGTGTTACAGTGAAATAAATTGTAAGATATTTTTAACTATATTTCTATAGCAACCACTAATTTCCCCGCCTTCCAATTTAGCTCATCCCTACTCTCTCATGTCTTGCTTACATTAAATATTGTATTCATTAAGTGCTCATTCAGGTGTTGTGTTAATATTTTCTCTCCTTTCGATTAAAAGTGGAGAACATTGATTCTATCAATTATTGCCAAACAGCCACTGAGTGTTCCAAAAAGAGATCAGAAACTCAAAATAGCAATTGATATTGAGAAAACAAATTGTTATAAAAATTAGATAATATCGATAAGCATGTTTGGATTTTCATTTTATTATATTTGCAATAGAATAACTAGAGAAGTGAGGCCTCAATGTGTAGAGCGGGCAGCAACTTTAGCAAAGGACAACCTGGAGCTAACTAAATTACAACACCATTAGAAAACATAATAGGGGGATTTGATGAGAAAGAAGACTGTGTGTGTGACCTGATCAACTGTAACTTCCGTATAACCAGCACCTCAAAAAAAAGGGACCCATTCAAATAACTGGATCTTATTAGGCTCAATCGCAGTGGCGCATTTAATGCGTCAATTATCGCACAAGAATACAGTACGATTAGTTCTGAATGCCGGTAGTAGCACTTCCGTTTTTTTTTCTTAAAGCCTCACTAGTAAGTAAGTAATCCTTAAGTTTATATAGTGCTTCCCACGTCTTATCGATGTCCCAAAGAGCTTCACAGAGTTGGGGAAGGAAAGCAGGAAAATTAATTGTATATCGGATTTCCTCTCCTTCTCTCCCTTTTCTCTCTCCTTCCTTCCTTCCTTCCTTCCTTCCTTCCTTCCTTCCTTCCTTCCTTCCTTCCTTCCTTCCTTCCTTCCTTCCTTCCTTCCTTCCTTCCTTCCTTCCTTCCTTCCTTCCTTCCTTCCTTCCTTCCTTCCTTCCTTCCTTCCTTCCTTCCTTCCTTCCTTCCTTCCTTCCTTCCTTGCTTCCTTGCTTCCTTGCTTCCTTGCTTCCTTGCTTCCTTCCTTCCTTCCTTCCTTCCTTTCTTTCTTCCTTCCTTCCTGTTTTTCTTTCTTTCTTTGCCTGTGTAGCCTGACTGTATTGTGGGTTTATACACTATTTTGGTGGCTGGTGGGTAGGAGGAGATAGAGGGTGGGGGGGGGGAAGAGAGGGAAAGAGGGAGTGGGGGGAGAAAGAAAGAGGAGCGGAAGGGGGAGAGAGAGATGGGGGAGAAGAGGGGGGAGGGGGTGAGTTGATTAATTTAGATGGAAAATGAGAGGAGTGGAGGAGGGTTGGGTTTGGGGCCATTGAGATGCCAGACTGACTGAGTGTGTGTGTGAAAGAGAGAGAGGGGGAAGGAATCATCAGAGAATCATAGAATGTTACGGCACAGAAGGAGGCCATTCGGCCCATCGAGTCTGTGCCGGCTCTTTGACCGAGCAAGTCACTTTCATTAACCCCAATCACCAGCTTTCTCCCCATAACCCTGCAAACCCGTCTTCCCCAGATACCTATCTAGTTCTCTCTTAAAAGCTGCTATCGAATCTGACCTCACTACCCTTTCAGGCAGATCATTCCAAATTCGAACAACTCACTGAGTAAAAAAATTTCTTCTAATCTCCCTCTGCTTCTTTTGGTAGATATCTTAAGACTGTGACCATAGGTCACAGACACACTTACCAGCGGAAACAGCTTTTCCCTATCTAGCCTGTCCAAACCTTTCATGATCTCGAAGACCTTTATCAGGTCCCCGCGTAACCTTCTCTGCTCCAATGGGAAAAGTCCTAACTTCTCCAGTCTGTCCTCATAGCTAAGGTTCCCCATTCCTGGTATCATTCTCATGAATCTCCTCTGCACCCTTTCCAGTGCCTTAATGTCCTTCCTGAAATAAGGTGCCAAGGAACTGGACGCAGTACTCCAGCTGAGGCCTAACCAATGTTTTGTATAGATTAACCATAACCTCCCTACTCTTATACTCTATGCCCCTACTAATAAAGCTCAGTACAACAAATGCCTGTTTTACTGCCTTATCTACCTGCCCTGATACCTTTAACGATTTGCTTACTTGAACACCCAAATCTCTCTGTACGTCCACCCACCTTAAGATTGAGCTACCAAGTCTATATTGCCTCCTATCATTTTTCCTACCTAAGTGTATCACCTCACACTTATCCACATTAAAATCCATCTGCCACACCTCAGCCCATTCCACCAATCTGTGTATGTCTGCTTGCAGTTGGTTACAGTCCTCCTCACTATTTACTACCCTACCTAACTTTGTATCATCTGCAAACTTGGAAATAGTGCTCTCTATGCCCAAGTCCAGATCATTAATATATATTAGAAAGAGCAGTGGTCCCAATACTGATCCCTGGGGGACACCGCTGCACACCTCCTTCCATTTCGAGAAACACCCATTAACCACCACCCTCTGCTTTCTGTCATTCAGCCAGTTCTTAATCCAAACTGCCACTGTCCCTTTAACACCTTGGGCCTCTCATTTTTTTATTAATCTCTTATGCGGTACTGTGTCAAAAGCCTTTTTGAAATCCATGTAAATAACGTCCACCGTATTTCCCTCATCAACCCTCGCAGTCGCCTCTTCAAAAAATTCTATTAGATTTGTTAGGCAAGATTTGCCTTTGACAAATCCATGTTGGCTGTCTCTAATTACCTCGTGTTCCTCTAAGTAGAAATTTATTCTGTCCCAGATTATGGTCTCCAGTAGTTTTCCTATTACCGAAGTAAGGCTGACTGGCCTGTATTTTCCGGGTTTGTCTTTCTGCCCCTTTTTGTAGAGGGCGGTAGCATTAGCCACTCTCCAGTCTCTTGGCACCACTCCTGTGTCCAATGAAGATTGAAATATAATGGCCAGAGCCTCCGCTATTTGAACCCGTATCTCCCACAGCAACCTTGGGTGACACCCATCTGGTCCTGGTGACTTATCAATTTTGAGCCCAGTCAATCTTTTCAGAACTTCCTCTCTGTCTATAGTAATCTGATCTATTTCCTCTACCCTCTCATCCAATACTGCGGCATTTGGGGCATCCATTTCCGTTGTGAAGACAGATGCAAAGTACTCGTTCAGTACATCAGCCCTGCCATCTGCCTCCATAACAAGATTGCCGTCATTGTCTTTGATTGGCCCCACCCTACTTTTAACTAACCTTTTTTCCTTTATGTGCTTATAAAATATTTTAGGAGGGAGAGAAAGAAAGGAAAAAAAAGGAAAAAACGACAGTACCGCTTTAAGACACTACAGTCCGCCATTGTAGAAGTTTGCTTTGTGATTGTGTGCTGTGTTTAAAGATTGTAATCAATATTTATTGCTTTATTGGTAAGTATCCATAGAATATTCTGTCATTATTTAGTCTGTTATTAATATGGTATGTTTAAAAAAAAGTTAATTCTTTTTGTGTTGAGTTTTTCGCAGCTGGCTGCTCGAATACCCGGCATGCCGTTTAAACAGCATTGGCCAGGTCCCGAGGGTGCTGGATAAATGGGCTTTTACTGTACCATGACACAAGAGGGGAAGACTTCAGTGCTCAAAGTTTGAAAACTGCTGAACTGCGTGGAGTCCTGTAGCTCAGCGGTTAGCGCACTCGTCTTGCAAGCAAGAGACCTGGGTTTGATTCCAGGGCAGGGCGAAACCTTGGGCAAGTTTCGTTACTCCTCACGCCTCTGTTTACCTAGCAGTAAGTAGCAACCCGGTTGTTAGTCCTGTTGGGAATCGAATAAACCCAGGCTCTAGCCTGCGAGGCGAGCACTTCAGACACTGAGTAATAACTTGTACTGTAATTTGTAGAGATTGTAACTATAGAACTCTATCCTACAAAGAAACATTGAGATCAATTTTTTCTTAAATTCTTCCTTTGGTTACTTTTCCAACATGTGGATTTTTTTTAGTGTTTGATAAACACGGAAACCCATCACCCTGGTTAAGAGGTTAAGAGTGTTCAGGGCCTTGGGACGTTCTCCTGACATGAAAGGCGCTACACAAATGTAATTTTGTTGTTCCAAATAAGTATGGTATGCTACTTCTGTCTCTCAATACTATGAGGATTATAACAAATACAGCACCTTTAGAAGAATACTACAATGGATAGATTTAGTAAGAACCAAGTGGATCAATTTTAAACCCATCAATCTCCCTTCAACTTCATTTAATTCCAATGAATTCTGATATAATTCTAGATTAAGCCTATATTAAATGTAAATGAAATATATAGGTAGAGAGTATCTATATGATGTTTCTTATGTCAATGTTGATTTTAAAAACACAAAGCGGTTAAGGAGGATTATACACAGATAAAACTGGAGGTATATGATCAGCACCTGAGTTTGTATTTGCTGGTAGAAACCTTGTCAATTCCAGTGTGAAGAGATCTATGACATATGGTTTTATCTGAATACGAAAGTCATAAACCTTGCATTCTTTTGGCATGTATTCCAACTGCTGCTGGCATTTTGGCTGATGTAGGAGAGACTGAATGAAATAATCTGCTCTTAGTTAAACTGGAAAATTAACTCGTCTATAAATAAGCAGTTAAAAATCCCTATAATACATCAAACAATTTTATTTGGGTCGCATGGTGACATGGCTGAGGTTTTTCATGGTTGCAACAGGAAATGGCTTAGTAACCGTTTGCCATTGTCATTCCATTTCACCCCAGACTGAAGCTCATGTGTAATAATCTACGTCTGTTTGTGGGATGCTGCTGTGCGCATCTGGCTACTGCGTTTATCCCACAATGCATACAGTCAATTCACTCTACAGTATATTCTGTGAAGCGCTTTGACCATAATACCTGATAAGGTTCTATAATAATAAACCTTGAATTTCATATAGTACCTTATCACGTCTTCAAAATATCTCATATCGCTTCACAGAATATAACAACAGCTTGGATAGAGCTCTCCACACCAGAGAGCATCTCAGAGCGCTTCACAATAACAGATCTCAGGGCTGGGCCAGGGGGAGAGGGAAGAAGGTGACCAAAAACACAGTTGAAAAGAAAACTCTTTAGGCGCGACCTGAAAATAGGAAAGGAGGGGGTGAAGCGAAGGGAGTGAGGAAAGGATTTCCAGAGCGTTGGTGCTAGTGGCTGAAGGTACGGCCACCGAAGGTGAAACGGAGGATTCAGGGGACAAGGAGGAGGCCAGACCCAGTAGAGCGAAGGCAATGTATACTGTTGTGAGGAGCGAGGGGATCAGAGAGGTAGGGTGGGTGCAGATTGGAGGGCTTTGAAAACAAGAGTGAGGATCTTGAAATCGATCCTCTCTGGGACAGGGAGCCAGTGAAGTCTGGCAAGGACTGGGGTAATCGGGGAACGAAGTTTGGTTCGGGTGAGAATGCGGGTGGAATAACCTGGATTTTATGAATGGTGGCGGAGGGGAGATCAGCGAGGAGGGCATTGTAATAGTCCAGCCGAGAGATGACGGATTTTGGTAACTTTCGGGGTGAGATATTGGCGGAGACGGGCGATGTGTCGGAGATGGAAGAAAGCGGTGCTGGTGAAGGACCGGATGTGGGGGAGGAAGGATAATTGTGGGTCGAACCTGACGCCCAAGTTGCGTACAGGTTCAGAGCGTTTTAGGGACAAGTCAGGTAGGTGGAGGCGGTGGGAGCCGTGGGATTGAAGATGTCGACGAAAAACAAAGAACAATTGTAATGTTCAAACCAAAGTCGGATGTATTCACTGTAACAGCTACAGACAGATAGACTTCAGGCCATTGTCAACAAGTGATACGCACAGGTCTTTCTGCTGCCACATGGTTAGATGCACTGGCATCTCTGAGGGTCTTGTCATTGTTTAGTATGGCCTCCGTCTTGTCAACATTGAGCTGAAGGAAATTTGCTCTCATCCAGCTCCTGATGTCTGACAGATGTCGCAAAGTGAGGTGGAAAAATAGACTTGTGTGTCATCCGCATACATGTGAAAGTTACCCAATGTCTGCAGATGACATCACCAAGAGGGAGCGTGTAGATAAGGGAGAGAAGGGACCAAGGATGGATCCTTGGGGTACCCCACAGGTAACCGGGTGGAAGTGAGAGGAAAAGCTGTTAGCAGAAACATCTGGACTTGGGTGTACGGAGTACAGTTTCCAAGTTTGCAGATGACACTAAGTTAGGGAGAATAGTAAATAGTGAGGAGGATAGTAGCCATCTGCAAGAGGATATAGACAAATTGGTAAAGTGGGCAGACACATGGCAGATGACGTTTAATGCAGAGAAGTGTGAGGTGATGCATTTTGGGAGAAGAAATGAAGGGAGGCAATATAGGCTAGATAGTAAAATTTTAAATGGTGTGAAGGAAAAGAGAGACCTGGGGATTTGTGTTAGTGCCTCGTTGAAGGTGGCAGGACAGGTAGACAAGGCTGTTAAGAAGGCATATGGGATACTAGGCTTTATAAATAGGGGTATAGAGTACAAAAGTCAGGAAGTGCTGACTAACCTCTATAAGACTTTGGTGAGGCCTCAGCTGGAATACTGTGTTCAATTCTGGTCACCACACTACAGAAAGGATGTGAAGACATTGGAAAGGGTACAAAGAAGATTTACTAGGATGGTGCCAGGATTGAGGGACTTCAGCTATGAGGAGAGGCTAGATAGGCTAGGGTTATTCTCTCTGGAGCAGAGAAGATTGAGGGGAGACCTAATAGAGGTTTATAAGATCATGAGGGGTTTCGACAGGGCAAATAGAGAAAAACTATTTCCACTCGTGGGCGAATCTGTGACTCTTGGTCACAGATTTAAAATAGTTTCAAGGCAAAGTAGAAGGGAGCTGAGGAGAAATTTTTTCACTCAGCGAGTTGTTCGAATCTGGAATGCATTGCCTGAAAAGGTGGTGGAGGCTGATTCGATAACAACTTTTAAAAGGGAATTAGATCTTTATTTAGGGAGAACAGGTCTATTAGGCTATGGGGAGCGGGCAGGGCAGTGGGATTAAATCGCTCTTTTCAAAGAGCCGGCACAGACTAGATGGGCCGAATGGCCTCCTTTTGTGCCGTAAAATTCTATGAATCTATGAATCTATACTGCTGGTGGTTAGTGGGACACTGCTGTGCGCAATTGGCTGCCGCGTTTCGCCCACAAATAAACAGTTACCGTATATCTCCGCGTATAAGGCGCACTTTTTTGCACGTCGGAAGATCTCGAAAGTTGGGGGTGCGCCCTATACGCAGGTACAAGAAATTTTGAGCCTCGAAAATACAGTAAACAGGAGGGGCGGCCGGCGCGCTGGCAGCCGGGGTTTGGTCAGTGTCCGGCGGGGGTTGGGGGGAGCGGGTGACGGGGCTTCGGCCTCGGCCGCCCGGGCAGCGGCAGCAGCAGCGGACTTCAGTGCTCTGCTTGCTGCCTGCCTTCTGCCAAACCCAGTCTGCCTGCCTCACTCCCTGCCGCTCTCTCTCCCTGCCTGCCTGCCTCTCTCTCCCTGCCTGCCTGCCTCTCCCTCCCTCCCTGCCTGTCTGCCTGCCTGCCTGCTTCCCTCCCTCCCTCCCTGGCTGCGTGCCTGCCTGCCTCTCTCCCTCTCTCTCTCTCCCTGGCTGCCTGCCTGCCTCTCTCCCTCTCTCTCTCTCCCTGGCTGCGTGCCTGCCTGCCTCTCTCCCTCTCTCTCTCTCCCTGGCTGCCTGCCTGCCTCTCTCCCTCTCTCTCTCTCCCTGGCTGCCTGCCTGCCTCTCTCCCTCTCTCTCTCCCTGGCTGCCTGCCTGCCTCTCTCCCTCTCTCTCTCTCCCTGGCTGCCTGCCTGCCTCTCTCCCTCTCTCTCTCTCCCTGGCTGCCTGCCTGCCTCTCTCCCTCTCTCCCTACCTACCTGTCTCTCCTGTCTCTCCTCCCTTCTGCCGGCAATATCATTGAAAATGCTTCCGCTTTTTTTTTCACCAAGAAAAGGTCAAAAGTGGGGGGTGCGCCTTATACGCGGGTGCGCCTTATACGCGGAGATATACGGTAATTAACTTCAGAGTATGTTCTGTGAAACACTTTGAGACGTCTACAAGATGTAAAAAGCGCTATATCAAATGCAAGGATTATTATTCCTATTATAATCCTAGCATTTGATATAGCGCATTTTATGTCCTCTAGACGTTTCAAAGCGCTTCATAGGATTATTATCAGACATGTGGAGTAATGAAACTTGCCCAGGGTTACGCCCTGCCTGGAATGAAACCCAGACACTTGAAAGGCGATTGCTCTAACCGCTGAGCTACAGGTCTCTACTTTCCTCTCTCCATAGCTTTCCCGTTGCGTGTCCAGCTAGGACCAACCTACTAGTTAGTTAGTTAGTTAGTTAGTTAGTTAGTTAGTGCGTGCGTGCGTGCGTGCGTGCGTGCGTGCGTGCTTTGGCTAAAGGGTTAAAAGGAGCTGAGTGGGAAGATTCCTTGCCCCCAGTAACTGCTCTGCCCTTCCAGGTCTGCTGATAAGCCAGGCTGGGCTGTGTTGTCATTAACAACAAGAACCTGCATTTATACAGCCCCTGGTGCAGGAGAGGACACGAAGTACAGAGATCTGAATAACAACAACAACAATTTACATTTATAGAGCGCCTTTCACGTCGGGAGGACGTCCCAAGGCGCTGCAATTCCTTCTTTCTCTCTTTTCCTTTATAAAAGTTATCAAATAACCACACTGTAAAATAAAAAAAATTGGATTTCATAAGGTACATTTGTGAAATAAGAAAATAAAGTGACCAACTTATTTGAAAAATACAGTAAGCACAGAATATTATTAAGGGTGATCTTAAAAAGGATTGATTACCTTGTGGAAATTCAAGTTTATTGTAGTACAAATTGAAAGACATGCAGTTTGAAGTCAATCCTTTAACCAGACTTTCTACTTCAAGAAATTTTTGAATACACATAATTGTGCAATAAAAAATACAAAATTATACATTCATGTTTTATATGTACAGTATTTCCCATTTTCCATGAACCTGCATGCTCTCAGCTACAGAACACATCATTGTGTTTCCTCTTGATATATATTATAATGGGGTAAAAGTACAGTAGAGTATTATGAGATATGATGGAAAGACAGGAAGGATGTTAATTGTAAAGCACTGAATGTTCTGTAAGGAGACATGATACAAATATAATTTTGTGTTGTATCTAATGTCTGGTAGGGTCCGGAGATATATCGATATATCGCTAAAACCCGATATAATTTTCATATCGATACGCCGATATAGGCATTTCAAAAATATCGATATATCGAAAAATCGATATGTCGAGGGAAAAAATCGGAATTCGAGCACACTGAACTACAAGACCCAGAATGCTCATCTCTATACACAATGCACAGACCGAGGTGCAAAGCCGCCATATTGTATTCATAGTCCTTGATTACAATATACAGGTATGCAAGGGGTGGCGGGGTGAGAGAGACGGCTGGGGGGGGGGGGGGGGGGAGGGGGAGAGAGACGGCTGGGGGGGGGTGAAGGGGAGAGAGACGGCTGGTGGGGGGAGGGGGAGAGAGATGGCTGGGGGGGGAGGGGGAGAGAGACGGCGGGGGGGGGAGGGGGAGAGAGATGGCTGGGGGGGAGGGGGAGAGAGACGGCGGGGGGGGGAGAGAGACGGCGGGGGGGTGGGAGGAGAGAGACGGCGGGGGGGGGGAGGGGGAGAGAGACGGCGGGGGGGGGAGGGGGAGAGAGACGGCTGGGGGAGGGAGGGGGAGAGAGACGGCTGGGGGGTGGGGAGGGAGAGAGAGAGACGGCAGGGGGGGGGGGGCGGAGGGGGAAAGAGACGGCTGGGGGGGGTGTGGGGGGGAGAGAGACGACGGGGGGGTGGGAGAGAGGGATGGCGGCGGGGGGGAGGAGGAGAGAGGGACGGCAGCGGAGGGGGAGAGAGACGGCGGGGGGGTGGGAGGAGAGACGGGGTGGATGTGATAATATACAGATAGATTGAGATGGGGGGGATGTGAGAGAGGAGAGAGACACAGAGACACAGACAGAAAAACACAGAGATGGAGAGAGTGAGTGTGAGAGACACAGAGAGAGAAAGATATTTACCTCCTGAGGAGATAGGCTCCGAATGCGCGCGCACCCGGAACGCGCGAGCATGCGAAGTACGAAAAACCCGAAAATATCAATATTTTGGTATATCTCGATATGAGCCCATCGATATATCTAAATCTGAAAATTTCCATATCGACGGACCCTAGTGTCCGGCGATATATCGATATACCGGTATAATTTTTCATATCGATATATGGAAATTTGCATATATCGGTATATCGAAAAATTCGGTATAAAAAAAAATCGGTACATCACAAAACATTGGTATACAGTGTCCGTCAATATATCGGTTATATCGGTATAATGCGAACTTTTTCAACTTACCTCGTCACCAGCATTGCAAACCGCCTGGGCCTGGAGCACAGATTGCGCGCACACCTCTCTCCCTCCCAGTGAACATCCCCCCCAGTCATGGTTGGTGGTTGGGAGGACGCAGTGCGAATGGTGGCAATAATACCAACTGTTACTGCAGTCTGTCAGGAAGGCAAACGCGTCTCTTACCAACCCCATCCTTGGCAATGTAGTCCTGCTGCTGCGGATAGTGACCGGAGCGGCGGATTGGGAGAGAGTGGAAGAGAGGCCTCCAGCGTTTCTGCCCCCGACCTCTGGAACTCAATCCACGAATCCCTCGCCCCGCCCTCTTTTTACTACAAGGCCCGTCTTAAGACCTTTCTCTTTTATTGTACTTTGGTCATTCTCCCACCCCCATCCTCTTTGCCTACCACTCATCTGGACTCCAAACCCCAGCACAGGTGCAAACTTTTTAAAGACTGTGTCCGGCCTTGGGACTTCCTCAAGTAGAAGTGAAATTTGTTGTTATTTGTTGTTGCTGTTGTAATTTTCTTGTTGTTATTGTTGAATATTTCTTGATTTTGGCATAATTCAACAAATATTCAAAACTATTTATTTTGTCGGCTGACCATAAAGGTTGGTCAACACTAGTATAGATGCAATCAAGAGGAAGTTAGACCTTTACTAATTGGGTGGGTGTTCTAAAACAATGAGATCAAATCTTATTGATCTTTGAAGCTTCAGATACAAATTACAGTGTAAGATAATTATGCTCAGAACCAATGAAAAGTGGTCTTTTGAAACACAGTCAAGAGCAGCATTGAGCTCTCAAACCCAACAAACAAACAACATCGCAGTCATGACAAATGCTTCATAACTTTGATATCGCTACAAAACTACCCCTCTGGAAGGTGCAAATTACAAGATGTTGATTGTTACAGCTTCAGGAATACGCTCCACACTCAAAGATAATCAGTGCCTGCTTACCTGAGCGAAGGATCCTCCAAATACAATGGAAAGTGTCAAAGTCCGCAAACAGCTGAGTACAGATCCTCATGAAGCACACAGTGTAATCTGGTAGAAAATAAAGAGGTTTAACAGAGTGAGCCAAAGCCAACACTACAGAAAGGTAACGGTTTAACATCGGCAACAGAACAATATACAGTAGAAGCTCATTTATCCGTGACTCGATGAACCGGCACTTCCATATAACCGGCACGCCAACAAAAAGTCCCCATTTGATAAACCGGAACTTATCCGGAACAATAGCGGTGCAGCATTTGTAAATGCATAAATAATAGCAGTATATTGGTAATTATTGTTAAAACTACTCTCTTGCACTTTTTACCTTTGCTGGTAGATGCTGCGCTTGAAGCCATGATGCTGCAGTTGAGGTTTACCATAGAATCATAGAATGTTACGGCACAGAAGGAGGCCATTTGGCCATTTCTCCCCATAACCCTGTAAACCCGTCTTCCCCAGATACCTATCTAGTTCTCTCTTAAAAGCTGCTATCGAATCGGACCTCACTACCCTTTCAGGCAGATCATTCCAAATTCAAACAACTCGCTGAGTAAAAACATTTCTTCTAACCTCCCCTCTGCTTCTTTTGGAAGATATCTTAAGACTGTGACCACGGGTCACAGACACACCTACCAGCGGAAACAGCTTTTCCCTATCTAGCCTGTCGAAACCTTTCATGATCTTGAAGACCTCTATCAGGTCCCCGCGTAACCATCTCTGCTCCAATGGGAAAAGTCCTAACTTCTCCAGTCTGTCCTCATAGCTAAGGTTCCCCATTCCTGGTATCATTCTCGTGAATCTCCTCTGCACCCTTTCCAGCGCCTTAATGTCCTTCCTGAAATAAGGTGCCCAGAACTGGACGCAGTACTCCAGCTGAGGCCTAACCAGTGTTTTGTATAGATTAACCATAACCTCCCTACTCTTATACTCTATGCCCCTACTAATAAAGCTCAGAACAACAAATGCCTGTTTTACTGCCTTATCTACCTGCCCTGATACCTTTAATGATTCGCTTACTTGAACACCCAAATCTCTCTGTATGTTCACCCCCCTTAAGATTGAGCTACCAAGTCTATATTGCCTCCTATCATTTTTCCTACCTAAGTGTATCACCCCACACTTATCCACATTGAAATCCATCTGCCACACCTCAGCCCATTCCACCAATCTGTGTATGTCTGCTTGCAGTTGGTTACAGTCCTCCTCACTATTTACTACCCTACCTAACTTTGTATCATCTGCAAACTTGGAAATAGTGCTCTCTATGCCCAAGTCCAGATCATTAATATATATTAGAAAGAGCAGTGGTCCCAATACCGATCCCTGGGGGACACCGCTGCACACCTCCTTCCATTTCGAGAAACACCCATTAACCACCACCCTCTGCTTTCTGTCACTCAGCCAGTTCTTAATCCAAACTGCCACTGTCCCTTTAACACCTTGGGCCTCTCATTTTTTTATTAATCTCTTATGCGGTACTGTGTCAAAAGCCTTTTTGAAATCCATGTAAATAACGTCCACCGCATTTCCCTCATCAACTCTCGCAGTCGCCTCCAGCAATTCTATAGTCCAGCAATTCTTTTTAAAATGGAGCATGCCAAGCTCTTGACCCGCATGGCATCCTCCATTTAAAAAAGAATTGGTGGACTATAAACCTCAACCAGTAAAGGCTTCTTTTTGAAACTATTTTAATTCTGTGACCATGAATCACTAATACACTCACCAGTGGAAACAGTATTTCCCGTTTACTCTGTTGAATCCCCTCATGATCCTGAAAACCTCTATTATGTCTCCTCTCAACCTTCTCTGCTCTAATGAGAATAAACCTAGCCTCTCTAACTTCTCCTCATAACTGAAGTCCCTCATTCCTGGCACCATCCTGGTAAATCTCCTCTGCACCCTCTCCAATGCCTTAACATCCTTTCTATAGTGCGGTGACCAGAATTGAACACAGTACTCCAGCTGAGGCCTAACCAAAGTTTTATAGAGGTTAGTCAGCACTTCCTGACTTTTGTACTCTATACCCCTATTTATAAAGCCTAGTATCTCATATGCTTTTTTTAACAGCCTTGTTTCCCTGTCCTGCCACCTTCAAATAATCACTTACACAAACCCCCAGGTCTCTGTTCCTTCACACCCCTTAAAATTGTACTATATGAGGGGAGGCCTATATTGCCTCCCCTCATTTCTCCTCCCAAAATGCATCACCTCACATTTCTCTACATAAAATTTAATCTGCCATTGTCTGTCCATTTTACCATTCTATAACTTCTTGCAGATGGCTACTCCTCTTCACTATTTATTATTTTTCCTAACTTTGTGTCATCTGCAAACTTGGAAATGGTACTGTACTCTCTATACCCAAATCCAGATCATTAATATATATTAAAAAGAGCAGTGGTCCCAATACCGATCTCTGGGGGACACCACTGTATACTTTCCTAGTCAGAAAAACAGCCGTTCACCACAACTCTCTGCTTTCTGTCTCTCAGCCAGTTGTGGATCCATGCTGCCACTGTCCCTTTTACGCCGTGGGCCTCTACTTTCCTAATAAGCCTCTCTCAAATGACTTTTGAAAGTTCATGTAAATTATATCAACTGCACTATCCTCATCCACCTATTCCGTTAACTCATCAAAAAATTCTATCAGATCTGTAGTGCAAGATTTGCCTTTAACAAATCCATGCTGGCTGTCCTTTATTAGCCTATATCTTTCTAAGTGAAGATCTATCTTGTCCCTGATTATAGACTCTAGAAGTTTGCCCACTACTGACGTTAGACTGACTGGCCTGTAGTTCCCAGGTTTGTCCTTCTGCCCCTTTTTATACAGGGGAGTAACATTAGCAACCCTCCAGTCCTCTGGCACCAATCCTGTGTCCAAGGAAGATTGAAAGATTGTGGCCAGAGTCTCTGCTATTTGCTCCCGTACTTCCCTTAGTAACCTAGGATGCATCCCATCCAGACCGGGCGACTTATCTACCTTGAGCGCCATCAACCTTTTTAGTACTTCCTCTCTGTTTATATTAATCCTATCAATTTCTTCTACCCTCTCCTCCAGTACTGTAGCATTGGCTGCATCCTCTTCTCTAGTGAAGACAGAGGCAAAGTACTCATTCAGTACATCAGCCATACCCTCTGCCTCCACAATAAGATTTCCTTCTTGGTCGGTCCCTAATTCACCCCATCCTACCTTTTATTCTTGATATGCTTGTAAAATACCTTAAGGTTCCCTTTCATGTTATCTGCTAATTGTTTCTCATACAGTCTTTTTGCCTCTCTAATATCCTTTTTCAGTTCTCTCCTGCACTTCCTATACTCTGTTTGGTTGTCTTCTGTATTTTGGGCATGACATTTGTCATAAGCCATCTTTTTTGTTTTATTTTAGTCCCAATTTCCTTAGTCATCCGGGAGGTTTGGATGCCCTACTTTTTAACCTTTGTGGGAATGTATTTGTTCTTGCACAAACTATTTCCTCCTTGAAGACTTCCCACCTTCCTTAGTTGTTTTACCTGCCAATCTTTCTTTCCAGTTGAAAAGTAGGGGGCCAAGGACAGAGCCATGGGGGACACCATAGCTGACAGTGTAGGGGCTGGAAGAGAAACTATTGGTGGCGATAAAATGGAGACGATGAGAAAGGTAAGAATCGAAGCAGGCCAGGGCAAGTCTGCGGAGATTGAGCTGGGAGGAGAGGCCGTGTTGGAGGATGGAGTGGTCAACAGTGTTGAAGGCAGCAGAGAGGTCGAGGAGAACCACAACAACAACTTTGATTTATATAGCACCCTCCACACCGGACAGCGTCTCAGAACAAGGAGGCAGAGAGAACCCTGATTGCAGGTGTTTAGAATGTCGTTAGAGACTTTGACCAGGGCTGTCTCCGTACTATGGACAGCACCGAAGCCAGATTGTAGGAGCTCAAAGAGGGAATAGTGAGAGAGAAATAGAGAAGCTGGGAAGCAACGTCTCGTTCCAGGGCCTTGGAGAGAAATGGGAGGTTGGAGCTGGGTTCAGTGAAGGTTTTTCCAGATAGTGGTGATGACAGCAGTTTTTAGAGGGGTGGGGACGATGCCGATGGATAGGGACAGGTTGCTGATTTCAGTTAGGAGGGTAGCTAGGAGACGGAGCTGGGAGATGAAGAGAGAGGTGGGGATGGGGTCGAGGGAGCAGGTAGTGGGTTTCATTTTGCGGAGGAGAGCAGAGAGGGTGGGAGGAGAGATAAGGTCGAAGGTACAGTATGTAGTGGTGGGTGGGAGAGAGGTGGATCCTGGTGGAAAGGTGGTGGAGGATGGTGTAGCGGTGGCTCAATGGATCCCCTCAATTTTTGATTCAAGGGAGTCCAGCATCTCCTCGCAGTTGGGAGGATAGGATGGGTGAGGCATGGGAGGGTGACGGTTTGTTGACTATGTATTTGTGGGCAAAATGCAGCTGCCAATTGTGCACAATAGTGTTCCACAAACAGCAATGGATTGAAGTGACCATTTTTTTTTCGAGGGATTATCATCAGGCGAGTGAGTAAAGAAACTTGCCCAAGGTTTCACCCTGACCAAGAATCAAACTCGGATCTCACACTTGCAAGGCGAGTGCTCTAACCACTGAGGTACAGAATTCCAGGTAACTTGGGTTTTACTTTCTCTCAATTTTTGTGCTACAGTTGCAGTTTTCCTCATTGCTTTTCCTGCTTTTTCCCTTATTGCTTTTATTTTTCCTCATTTTTGCAAATTATTTTTATTATGTCGTCACTGGCCTGTTTCTGCAGCTTCACCATGTGTTGGTAGCCGAGCAGGAGATATCACAGGGTGACAAGTTCCCGACCAGAGTTTGGGATGGAATACCAAGGGGAATAACTAACTGTACATTAAGCAACTTAAGATTTTTTCACTCTGTAGATTCTCAGCGGCACTCGAGCATTTCAGCCTGTTTGAGGTTTTGCACGACCCTCAGAGAGCTACATTATCACTTTAAAAGTGGGTAGAAAAAAAAGAAGACCCTGTGTTTCGACTGCAGTTTTGTTATTATTTTCCAGCAAAACCATTCAGGGAGCGCACACATTTTCCCATCTTTAGCTTTCCCAACTCTATTATTATTATTCTTGTCCAGCTCAGATAGTTCGAGACTGTTCTACCCAGTAAGTGGCTGCCAAGAGTTTGCCCAAGTGTGTCCCAGGTTGACTTCCACTGTGCTTTTCTCTTCCTTCCAGCCAGGAAGCATCTTGTCCTTTCTTAATTACAAAGTTCTTTTGGCCTTGAATCCACATCCTGTGGTACAATAGGGCAAGTACAGCAACATGTGCACATTGACCCACTGCTGCAAAGTCACCTCTGAAAACTTCTGAATTCCACTTTTAACAGACGATCTTTCATCAGCATTTCTTCTTTACAATTCCATTTCTCTACCGGTATTCATTTTATCCTCAAGTGCAACTCACAAAATACAAAAACACCCCTCCCTCTCCACGCCCCAATATACAACCCACACTGTCAAATCAATCAGTGGACATAAGCTTCACTCCATAAACGTTTGTCTACTATGTCCTGTATACTTTCACGGTAAATCATATGCTTTGGCTATGCTTAGTCAAGGTGATCATCGCTACATAAAATGCAAGGATTTTTATTTCTATTACTTGAGTATATACTGTACTGTACTATACTGACAGTACATGTGTGCAAGTCAGGGCCCTGGCAGAGGTACAGGTGCTTGGGTGGTAAGGTTTATGGCACTGAAGCAGATTGTTGGCTGACTTTGCAGGAGAGGCACAGGCAGCAGGTGACGTGGGCTGGGTTATGCTAACTACAAGTATATAACATGATATTTGAAGGACAAGTTTTCATTCCCCAACAACTGAAGTTTCTTTTCAAAAGGGACTCAATTTCAGATTGTAAAACCATAACATAGACCTCAGTAGTATCCAAATAATGAATCATATTTAGTTGCTCTAAATTGCTCTAAAAAGGTCAATTAGAATTTTTTGAATATTGAATTTTCTTTTCTTTTTGTATCTAATATATTACCATCAAGCTACTTTAGCAAGTGTCAATGGTGCACAGATAATAAAAGGTACATAAAGAATTCCTTATTCATTGTTATGAAAGCTCAAACACCCTTACAGCTGTGTGGAAGGTAACTGTGCATAAATCGGCTGTTGTAATTTTGTGTAGACATGACTCTCCCCGCGCTAAGCTGGGTGAGCAGGTCATCCCCTATCCTTGCCTAGTTTAACTGTCTCCCCATCCCCTGTTACATATTTGTTTTAACAACATAATTGGCAATTGAATATAGATGTGCAAATATAAAAGGATTCTGGGAAGAGTGACTTGCAGATTTGAAAGAGAGTGCAAGGTTGTTCTTAAAGCGGGTGTTCAGTAAAGTTTGAATTGAAGGACTGAAATTGTGTTTTGTGGATTCAATAACGTCACATCACCCAGAAGTCTTGCGACCTATTAAAACCTCACCTTACCTATCATCTCCCTTCGCTCTGCAAGCACTTGCCAGCTTCATGTCCTAATGCATTATCAGTAGTCGAGTCTTCAGCCTTTCTGCCCCCGCTCTCCAGAACTCCAAACCAGAGACCCTCCGAGAGGCCCACTCTTGCCTCCTCCGAGGCTCATCTAAAGACCTTCCTTTTAATTTCCCCTAAAGCCCATATCCCCCCACCCCTTGCCCTCCACCCATATCCAATGCCAACCCTCAGCTCGGGTACAAACCCCTCAATGTCAAGCACCTTGGGAGTGTCCTCCAAATATGAAAGGCACTGTAACAAATGCAATTTATTGCTGTTATTTACGATACATCCTGCAAAACACTTTGAAACAACAGGAAAGGTGCCGTGACAAACTCAATCATTTTTATACAACTGGATGGATCCCTTTTTTGGAATCTTTGGGGGAAGGTAATAACTAGGCTAATGTACTGCTAGACCAAGTTGCAGCCACTTGCCTCCGCCCTGTCTGTCTGTCTGTCTCCTGCTTAGCTGAAATGACTCACAGTTTTGAATCTATATTAAGTCTCGCCTGGAAACTGGTAACGCACTGTATGTGGGCAAGAATATCACTGCCAGAGTCTGCACGTACAGCCCACCCACACTCAAAAGTGGCCTTGTCAGGTTGCATGAGTGCAACTCAGAGACTACATTTAAAAAAAAATGTATTTATTTGATAGATTTGGGTGATTTTGCAAGCTTCCCAGATAATCGCTTAAGTGGGCATTACTTTTAACTAATTTTCAACTGAGTCGCTATTCAGTCGCTGTGTCTATTTACCATCTAACAAAGGTTAGACATTAGGAGCTAAAATGCTAGAAGGACTCCCTCCTGCCTTACAATTTCAGTCCTTCAATTCATACCTGTATGAATGCACATCATTGTTAAGCATTCTCAGAAAATTCGGGACTCAGAACAGCCTTCAGAAAGGTAAAGGTAGTACTGTATATTGTGTTATATTAACTAGTTACGATACATTAGTATTCACAGATACAGCCCTAATTTTGTGCAATTACTGTACTTTAGTACTAACACTCTAGACAAATTCACCCAGTACCAACACTGGCGTTTATAGCAACTGAGTGTCGGGGGATTATAACATGTTTTAGTCAAGATGCCCAAATTTAATGAGTGTTCTGAGCATTGGGGAAATTGTAATTCAATAAATACTGTACATCAGAGGATTACAACAAAAGCAAGTTTTTTTTACAATGAGATAGTATTCCATTGCTACTGACATATTTATTTTAGAGTTGTCAAAACGACCTACGAATACAACAAAGGGAAAAAAAGAACCAACATTAAAACACTTCTGAATTTCACCAACACAGACACCACACACAGCATGGATCACGCTTCCATGTCTAACGAGAACAGTCACAAATAAAGAGTAAAATAAATAGAAGAACGGAGAACCGCGGGGTTTATTTTTATGACATGGGCCCCTCTCTCTCTCTCTCTCCGTTCTCTGTCTGTTTGTTTTATTGTTTATGTTCCTTCCAGATCCAACAGAGGAACAGTGTGTTTATCCCAGACATTGTGAAATCCACTTCCAGGCCAAAGAATACACGGCTCCTGCCATTTTAAAACCTGCCAGCACTGATTCACCACCAAGTTCAATAACCCTTCAATGTGACTGTCACTGAGTTCAAAGCTCTTACCATCCAGTTCTGTACACTGAACACAACTGTACATGTCAGCCTACACGTACATTGCCACTCTACGTATAAACTGCAGGGCTTTCCAAACAGGCTCAAAATCTACTGTCACCAGCTCTACCAGCAGAACAGAATCATTCATTCTACACCACAATTTTTAAAAACTCTATAATTAAAAACAAAGAGCAAATTATAATACTATTGTGCTTACTGTACTCTAAAGCTGGAAGCAGC
Organism: Hydrolagus colliei; assembly: GCA_035084275.1. Lineage (NCBI taxonomy): Eukaryota > Metazoa > Chordata > Chondrichthyes > Chimaeriformes > Chimaeridae > Hydrolagus > Hydrolagus colliei. Next base: position 620,320 of record CM068768.1, read on the forward strand.
GTGTAAAAATGTAGTAGGCAGGAGGTATTCCGCATGCACTAACAAAGCAGTGAGTGAGTACACACTGGAATAAATGACCTGGATTCTCAGACTCCGTGCAGTACAGCCCTGTAGCTCAGTGGTTACACCACTCGCCTCGTAAGCAAGAGACCTGGGTTCGATTCCTGGGTAGGAAGAAGCCTTGGGCAAGTTTCCTTACTCCACATGCCTGATAATAATCCCTCAAGTAAAACAAACAATAATAAATTGGTAATTTCAATCCACGACTGTTTATGGTACACTGCTGTGCTGCCATGTTTCGCCCACAAATATACAGTAAATTCACTTTACAGTAGATTCTGTGAAAAGCTTTCAGATGTCTATAGGATGTGAAAAGCACTATATCCATTGCAAGGATTATTATTATTATTGTTAGTTACAGATGACACGAGTACAGGGGCCATCTTGCAATCTTAGGAAAGTCCCAAGAACTTTGAGAACATCACGTTACACAGACCTGGGCTGATCAACTTGTAACATTCAATATAAATAAATGTAACTCCCAGCAGGTAGAAAGTAAAATTCTGAGTCATGTACTCAATAAATGGGAAAGCCAAGTGTTGAAGGTATGTTTAGTAGGTTTGTCTCTCACAGTTTTATGGAATTCTTTACCCCAGAAGGCTGTGGATGCTCAGTCAATGAACACGTTAAAGACTAAGATCGACAGTTCTTTTTAAAAGATAAAGGGATGAAGGGATATGGGTTTAGGGCGGGTAAATGGAATTTGGTTTGGGACGTCCTCCCGACATGAAAGGAACTCTATAAATGTAATTTTGTTGTTGGAGGATAGAAGATTAGCCATGATCTTATTAAATGGCAGGGCAGGTTCATGGAGTTGAATGGCCAACTCTTCTCCTCCTTGCATTCTTATGTTTCCAAATGGTGTGAGGCACCAATAATATCTGGATGTTCGTTCACATCACCAAATCAGTTGAGTTCAGCTCCCCACATGTTTTGCTCAAGCTGTACAGTACCTTGGTCAGGACACATCGGCTACTGGGCACAGATCTGCTCATTGTGATTGATATAAAGAGGGCAAAGTCAATCCTTTAGAGGTGCCATAGAGCAACGAGGCTTCTCACCAGTGTTCCAGATGGTTGAGCTGTGCAATGCTTTGCATACTAGGTAAGGTTCTTCGCCTTCTAAACAGACACCTCAAAGGAGAGGGATACAATACAAACTCCAAAATACAGGTATCCCGCCCCAACCGCAGCCTCTCCAACCACGAAATGCACACATCCGCGTTTTGCTAAATGCAACAACCCTCGCAAACCGCATTTTGTGCGTCCGCGATTTACATCCACGGTTTAAATTTTCAAGTTTCACTCCTCCAAACAAGGGACCGTATTCATCCGCATATTGGTGTGTATTCATCCGCTCTGCGGTTTCCGCCTATCAGCATCTTTACTACCCCACGTGGTCTAGCTGCACTCGTGGATCTACAGATACTGTGTGTGTGCGAACAGCTAACGTATAGCACTAGGACCCAGTTGCTATGTTGCAATCAACCAGCGATAATGCTTCTCTCTTAGGATTAAGGTAAATTTCCATTGATTTCTCTCTCTCTCTGTCTCTCTCTCACCACACCACCTACTGCACCCCCCACCCACCCTCCGTGTCACCCCCCTCCCCACTCTCGTGTCAGAGTGGGCTATTGCCGGGTTATTGAGGTTTTACTGTATCAGATTTTAATGGACTTCTTTGGATGAAAAACATTCTCTTAATTAATCATCAAGAGGGATATCAAGAGAGCTAGATGTCAGTCAGCATCAATATTTGTGATCACAAAGGACAACAATCAAATAATTTAGTTGAAGTTTCATTAACATAACCTGGTTATGTTATCCAGCTCATCCATAACTCCCCCGCTGTCCGCTTTCTCTCCATCTCTCACCCACTCCTTCCCCAAAGCGCTTGAAGACCTTTCTCTTCGACCGACTGGGCTTACGGTCACCTTATCCCGGCTCAGCCTCAGGCTCTGCCATCATGAAGCACTCTGAGACGCCGCCCGGCATGGAGGGCACTATATAAATGCAAGCTGTTGTTGTTACTCAAAGGTAACTATGCAACATACGCTGCATCCACCTCACAGACACCTGACAGGTTTGCATAAGTGAAAAACTCCCGTATTTTAGTTATCTAAATAACATGTAACAGAACCTTGCCACTGCTGTGGAGATATAATTCAATTTAAGTGCATTTAACACAGCATGTGAATGTTTTGGTTCCTATGGAAGGAACCATGCATGAAACAGACAGCCACATTACACACTGAGTTTAGCGAAACTCGCATAGTCCTCACCAACCAAGTGCCAGTTGAAATAATTGCACAACAACAGTCATTCAGCCCAGGATTATGCATATGTAGCCAACAAAATTATGGATATGGAAAGCATCATAAATAAATAACGGTTCCAATCTGTCATCTCAGCTAAATAAGGGATGCGGAAAGTCTGAAAGGATGAAAAATGTGAGTAAAAATCAAACTGGGAGAAAATAAGTGATTTTTTTTGTTTGTTTGGTCAGCTGGGTGTCTGACATGGAAATCCCAGGGATAGATTGTCAGAATGGAATGTGCTCCCTCTCCCTGGAGGGATGTATCCTGCTTACTTGGGGACCCCAGAGTGTGCGTTGGGGTAACTGCTAGAGTCTAACCAATAAATCCTGCATAGCTTGCCATTAATATCACTGTCTGGCAAGCTTCCCCGCTGCTTGTCCAGATATACATTAGAATATACAGCACAGAAACAGATATTATATATTACAGCCCAGAAACAGGCCATTCGGCTCAACTGGTCAATGCCGGCATTTATGCTGCTCATGAGCCTCCTCCTGCCCCTCCTCAACTAAACCGACAAGATTTACCTTCTGTTGCTCTCTCCCTCATGTACCTATCTGGCTTGCCCTGAAATACATCTATACTATTTGCCTCAACAACTCCTTGTGGAGCTTCTGTAGCTCAGTGATTAGAGCATTGCTTTAAAAGCGTGAGACGTGTGTTTGAATCCAGGCAGGTCAAGGCAAAACCTTGGGCAAGTTTCCTTACTCTACAAATCCTAATAATAATCCGTCCAAAAAATGCACAATGAAAAAATTGGTCATTTCAACTCACTGAAATGACTGTTTGTGGGGGGACGCTGCTGTGCGCAATTGGCTGCCGAGTTTCACCCACAAATATATAGTCAATTCACTTTATAATGTATTCTGTGACGCGCTTTGAGACGTCGATAAGATGTGATAAGCACTATATCAAATGCAAGGATTATTATTATTATTACTAAGTTCCACATTTCTATTACTCTCTGCGTAAATAAATTTATTTTAATTTCCCTATTTGATCTATTTGTGATTATTTAATATTGATGGCCCCTGCTCACAAGAGGAAACATCTTCCCTATGTCTACACCATAAAAAATGGGCATCTGCCCTCTGCATGGCAGGAAGAAAATAAGTGAAAATAGATGAGGGAAAAAATAAATGGGGGGGAAACAAAATCCTTAAATAAAATGCCAGCAATGAATAACAGGGCCTGATTTAATACAGTACCTACATTCTAGCCGCACAGAAAGAGGGTGCACTGGCTTTTTAAAAAAAAACACAGACCTGCCAACAGCCAACAAGTACTCTGGAGAGGTCATTAAATGTTGAAAATCATGTTTAATGTGGGTGTAAGCAAGTTATTTAACTTAAACTATGATTGCCAGACTGGAAGACATAAGTACATAATTGGCAAGCCTCAAGCAAGTTCACAGATCTGAAGGAATTATTTTCCCTACAGAGATGTAGATAAGTTATCTGAGCTATCACAACAGGTAACACCTTGTTGATTTACCCCTTTATGTAAAAAAAGACACATTTCAAACATGAGCCTGGAGCATTCAGTGGTTGAAGTGCCTCTCACACCAAACCCTGCACAATATTTAATTACATTTTGTGTTTTTGACCCGGTCTTTTAGTACCGTGTTGTAGGGTCCGGCGATATATCCATATATCGCTAAAACCCGATATAATTTTCATATCGATACGCCGATATAGGCATTTCGAAAATATCGATATATCGACTTTTCGATATATCGAGGTAAAAAAATCGGAATGCGCACACTGAACTACAAGACCCAGAATGCTCATCTCTATACACAATACACAGACCGAGGTGCAAAGCCGCCATATTGTATTCATAGTCCTCGAATACAATATACAGGTATACAAGGAGTGGGAGGAGGGGGAGAGAGATGGCTGGGGGGAGGGGAGGGGGAGAGAGACGGCTGGGGATGGTGGGGGGGGAAGAGAGACGGCGGGGGGGTGGGAGAGAGGGACAGCGGTAGGGGGCGGGGGGGGAGAGAGGAATGGCGGCGGGGAGGGGGGTGGTGGGGGGGAGAGGGGGGGTGGATTTCAAGGTCCTTGAAAAAGTGGTTGCCTCCCAGCGCCGCTCTTTCCTTTCAACTCACTCACTTTTTGAACCCCTCCAATCAGGTTTCCGCCCTGGGAGGGTTCAACAGGACTTGGCCTGCTCCAAGCCCCCCATCCGAACCGCCCCACCATCGGAGGCCGTGCCTTCAGTTTCTCCGCTCCCACCCTATGGAATGCCATCCCTCAATCCCTCCATTTCGTTTCTTCCCTTTCCTCTTTCAAGGCCGGTTTGAAGACTTTCCTCTTCGATCGTGCCTTTTATTCCACCCCGAACTCTTTTACCTCCCCTTCGTGTTTCACCCCTTCCCAAACACTCCCCTCTCAGCTCGGGTCACACGCCTCCTGTGCAGCGCCTTGGGACGTCCTCCCGACGTGAAAGGCGCTCTATAAGTGTAATTTGTTGTTGTTTTTGTTGTTGTTGGATGTGATAATATACAGATAAATAGAGATGGGGGGGATGTGAGAGACGAGAGAGACACAGAGACACAGACAGAAAAACACAGAGATGGAGAGAGTGAGTGTGAGAGACACAGAGAGAGAAAGATATTTACCTCCTGAGGAGATAGGCCCCGAATGCACGTGCACCCGAATGCGCGCGCATGCACAGTACGAAAAACCCGAAAATATCGATATTTCGGTATATCTCGATTTGAGCCCGTCGATGTATCTAAATCGGAAAACTTCCATATCGACGGACCCTATCGTGTTGTCACCAAGTAAGATTTCAGCGCTTGTTAATTTTAGTTTCTATAACCTGATTTAAGCAAGGAAATTATTTCAGGTTTTATGATTGAAGCTCGATGAACTGAGGTATCTTTTGATAAGATGCCCTAACGTCTAAGTGGATAAAGGTATGGCAGGTTTGCAGGTTCCATGCTGTTGTAGCCATCCTCAGACAGGAATGCAGTTAAAGAGCTACAATTGGGCTGTGTGCCCTGGACACAATAAGATCCCGAACAGTACAACAACAACTTTGATTTATATAGTGCCCTCCACGCTTGGACGGCGTCTCAGAGCACTTCACAATAACGGATCCCAGGACCGAGCCAGGGGGAGGAAGGTGACCAAAGGCACGGTCGAAGAGAAAGGTCTTTAATTGTGACCTGAAACTGGGAAGAGAGGGGGCGAGGTGAAGGGAGTGAGGAAGGGAGTTCCAGAGCCTCAGGGCGTAGTGGCTGAAGGTACGGCCGCCGAGGGTGGAGCGGAGGATTCGGGGGAACATAGGGGAGGCCAGACCCAGTGGAGCAAAGGCAACGGGTGCTGGTTTGGGGAGAGAGATCAGAGAGGTAGTGGGGTGCAGGAGTGGAGGCACTTGAAAACAAGGGTGAGGATCTTGAAGACGATCCTCTCAGGAACAGGGAGCCAGTGAAGTCTGACAAGGACTAATGGGGTAATGGGGGACCGAAGCTTGGTGCGGGTGAGAATGTGGGTGGCAGAGTTTTGAATTTCCTGGATTTCGTGGATTGCGGTGGCAGGGAGACCTGCGAGGAGGGCGTTGCAATAGTCCAGCCGAGAGGTGACAAAGGTATGGACCAGGGTTTCAGTGGCTTTTGGGGTGAGATATTGGCAGAGACGGGCGATCCATCGGAGGTGGTAGAAGGCGGTGCTGGTGAGGGACCAAATCTGGGGGAGGAAGGACAGTTGGGGGTCGAACCTGACGCCTAGGTTGCACACAGGTTCAGAGAGTTTTAAGGGCAGGCACTATCCAGACATCCACACGCAAGTGCAGACATCAGGTGAAGGAACAACCACATTGCTCCCAGGTCCTGAAGTTGATCATGTGAAACTCTAATACAGGAAAAGCAATAGGAGGAAAAAGTCAAACATCTTTAGGTGAAGAGGAGGGCAGAAAATTGCCAGTGGAAAAATAAATTATTTTATCTTCAATCCATGACTGTTTGGGGACGCGGCTATGCTCAATTGGCTGCCATGTTTCGCCCACAAATATGCAATCAATTTACTTTACAGTATATTCTGTGAGGCGCTTTGAGACATCTAGAAGATATGAATGCAAGGTTGTCATTATTATTATTCCTTATGATACTCTAAAATACGAATTTTTAATCTACCGGATTATAATCACAACATGACGAACACAAAATTTACAATGATTTTCCAATAAAATTGGTACCATTCCAAAAGGACCATTTATTCCGATGCTCAAGCAAGGTCCATAAATTTTTGTCAAAAAGAAACAAATAGATATTTAAAAAAGACTATTAAAGGGTATGGAGCAACAAGCAGGAGAGTACAATTAGATTAGCTGGCTCATGGGCAGAAATAAGCAACAACAACTTTGATTTATATAGTGCCCTCCATGCGTCTCAGAGCGCTTCAAATTTAATGGAACAAATGAAACTGACCAGAGTTACACATAAAAGGGGAAAAATATTTGGTAGTCAGGCCTGATCTTGGCGTTCACTCACTTATAGAACACCTATTCAGCTCACTTCAGAAGGAAACTTTTAAACAGAATATTAGTGATAACATAGATAGAACGATATGCTGTGAAAGCATCCCATTTTATGGTACTGTCTGAACAAGAATTGATCTGCTTGCATATACACTACACAAACTGCCAACTTCTAATAATAATAATCAATATCCTTGCATTTGATATAGCGCCTAATCAAGCTGTTGAGATGTCTCAAAGCGCTTCACAGAATATACTGTAAAGCGAAGTATATTATATGGTCAAAGTTTGGAAATCTATTTTATGTCGTGAAGCTCTTGCCGTTCCCGCTCCAATGCTTCCAATATTGAATATTATAAATAAATCTGTCAGCAGAACTGTTGCAGAACTGTTGCCAATTTCCTTACTCTTTTCTGTTGAATGAGCTGACAGGCTGATATCTAAATCGCCAATGATCTTTAGTCAGTCTGCAGGAGAGGTTTTACCCCAAGGATACGTTAACACTAACCTCTGACAGCCTAGAATTAGTTATAGGCAATATTAACACAGTTGGATTTCTCTAACAACGTGCTTGGTCTCCCGCTCCCTCCCCTTACCCAGCTCTACTTCAGTCTCTCATCACCTACTGTAATGCATTGTCCCAGAAGGCCATATATAGAATGGTTAGTGATATCTAAATGGAAATACCAATCCCTAGAATCATGAAATGCCATTGTTTTAATTTTCTTTTGGCTTCTTGTTTTAATAATGTTCCCAGACAGCAACCCAATGGTGTCTGTTAAGAGACACAAACCTGCTGCTCTATAGAGTGAAAGGAAATTTCCACACAGCAGCCCTTTATATAAAATCAGATGATGTCCCGATGCTGTGGAAGGAGAGACAAACAATTATTGGGAAAAGCAAACTGTATGTTTTGATGGAACTAAAGTTGGGTTCAACATTGGTAAGAACAGGACCCAGCCTCAGGTACCAGTTGCTTTCCTTGTCCTCTGGGACAAACAAAAGGCACGGGGTGAGGGAGGGTCCAAACAATACAGTAAAAACACTTAAACCTATAGGTGTTGATGGGCCAGGATCAATAGAATTGACAATGAATAAACGATACAGTGTGTTTAACTCAAAACTACAGTTCCATTCTGCATGTCTCAGATACAGAAATACAAGTAGACCCGTCTTAACGTTGTCAACGTTGTTTGGTTATTACGTTGCTGATACATAAGGGAACATACAGTATATCCATGACGTTCGCTATTAGGTCTATCGCCAGAGGATGGAAACAAACTACAGCAAAAGCCCGTTTATCCGGGACCCTCGGGACCTGGCCAATGCCGGTTAAGGCGCTTGCCGGATTTTCGGCCAAAAACGCAAAAAAACAACAAAAAAAATTTCAATGCGTTTTTCCGGATAAATTCCGGTTAATCGAATGCAGACCTCTTTTTGCAATGCCGGTTATACAGCAGTTACGGTTGATCAGGTGCCGGATAAACGGGCTTTTACTGTATTGTAGTTTGGGTAGTTTAGGCTACTGTTTGGTATTCTGACGCAGCGTCCATCCTCAGTCTTAATGTCGCCATCTTAAGTTTGTGTACAGTGTGAGATCGGTAATTTTTTTAAATTATAATTTATTTGTGCAATCCTCTAAACAAGAGTCAAAAACGCTGAGGAAGTGACAGTGGTCTGGTCTGGTAGTAAAAAAAAACTATCTTACACTCAAAATTATTACACTCCAAATGAAATTAGATGTTTTAACCTGTTTTGATTCTGTGAGTGTTATTTTATTTAAATTAATAAATTTTATATTTTACATGTATGAATGTACAGTAAAAACACGTTTATCCGGCACCCTCAGGACCTGGCCAATGCCAGTTAAACGGCATGCCGGATATTCGGGCGGCAAGTTGTTGAAAACCCAACAGAATTTTTTTTTACTTGTTTTTAAACATACCATATTAATAATAGACTAAATAATAACAGAATATTGTATGGATACTTACCAATAAAGCAATAAATATCAATTACAGTCTATAAACACAGCACATAATCACAAAGCAAACTTCTATAATGATAGACGGCAGCGGCTTAAAGTGGCACTGTCGGTTTTTCCTTTTTTTTCTCTCTCCCTCCTTCCCTCTCTCTCTTTCACATACTGACATCTCAATGGCTCTTTCAGTCAGTCTGACATCTCAATGGCTCCCAAGGTAACCTCCTCTCATTTTCCATCTAATTAATCAACTCACCCCCTCTCCCCCAAGGGAGGGAGGGAGGGAGGGAGGGAGGGAGATAGATAGAGAGATGAGAGATAGAGAGGAAGAAAAGAGAGGGAGAGAGAGAAAAGGGAGGGAGAGGAAAAACCGACAGTGCGGCTTTAAGAGGAAAAACCTGAAGTGCCACTACCGGCAGCATTCAGAATTAATCGTACTGTACTCTCGTGTGACAATCGACTCATTAAATGCATTTCAACTTTTTTTTAGAAAATTATGACGAAAAATGTCCAAAAGAATCTAACTCCAGTTTGTACATTCATTCTTGTGGGAAAAATGTGTTTGCTTAACTTTGTTTCGCTTAATGTCGCAGCTTTCAAGAACACAACTACAACGTTAAGCAAGGACTAATTATAAATTGTAGCCGAGCTGGGAAGAGGGGTGGGGAGCAGGAGACCAAAGACACTGTGAGCTAATAATAATCCTTGCATTTGATATAGCGCTTTCGAAGTCTTCTAGATGTCTCAAAGTGTTTACAGAAAGTGAATTCACTATATATTTGTGTGTGAAATGCGCCAGCCCACAGTAGCGCTTTGGGACGTCTTCCCGACGTGAAAGGCGCTATAGAAGTGCAATTGTGTTGTTGTTATTTTGTTGTTGTAGTATCGCACAAACAGTCATGGATTGAAATGACCACTTTATTATTTATTTGGAGGGCAGAAAGCAAGAAATTGGGATTGAAAGATTTGTTCAGGTGCAGATGAGATATGATCTAATTATATGGCTCAAGGGGCTGAAAGGCCTACTCCTGTTCCTATGTTCCTAGCACCTCTTGTGGCAAAATAGTGATAGAGGTCATATTTCCCTGATACTGAGCAACAGAACACGGGTTACCCGATACCACAGTAGCCCATAATAATCCTTGCGTTTGATATCTATAATATATAATTATACACTGTATATACAGTAAAAGCCTGTTTATCCGGCACCCACGGGACCTGACCAATGCTGGTTAAAGTGCCTGCCGGATATTTGAGTGGCCAGCTATCAAAAACCCACCCCCAAAAAATTTAAGTTCTTTTAACACACACCATACACACCAGACTAAATAATAACAGATAATAACAGAATATTGTATTGGTACTTATTGTTAAAACTACTCTCTTGTTATTCTCACCTTTACTGGTTGAGGTTTATAGTCCAGCGATTCTTTTTAAAATGGAGGATGCCGTGCGGGTGAAAAAAATGACAGCACGACTTCAAAGCCTTACTAGCGACAAGCCAATAACCCTAGACTCTACTAGCGGCAAACCGAAATGCTGCATCTGCGCGACAATGACTCACAAATGCTCTACCACTATTGTTTTGGATAAGTTTTCAGGTTTATCAAATGGGGACTTTTTTTTTGCGTGCCAGTTATACGAAAATGCCAGTTCATCGAGTCACAGATAAATGGGCTTCTACTGTATATATATTTGTCATGCCATTGAAGTGCCTCAAAATGATTCACAGGAATTATTGTAATGTGCGTTTGTGAGGAATTAAATATCATAACTGTAACTAATAATAGTTTGAGTTCTCTGCATTTACAATCTTGTAAAAGATACACACTGGCTATATTAATTAACATAACATAAGAAGCGCTAGACGAAATATCACCAAAGTCCATATAGTTCACCTTCCTGGAGATAGCATGCATATATGTCCCAAATTACCTATGTTATATCCTAAAAGAAAACTATCTAATCTGTGTTTGAAAGAATCAATACTTCCTGCTTCAACTGTCTCCCTAGGGAGCCTGTTCCACAGGTTTACTATTCGCTCACTGAAATAGTGTTTGCGTAGATTTGTTTTGAATTTGCCTCACTTCAATCGCAGGCCATGTTCTCTGGTTTTACTATTCTGGACAAGTTGAAACAGCCTGTCATGATCTATATTGTCTAAATAATTAACTGCAAATGATTTCACAATAAATACATGCTGACTAAGTCACTAAGTCACACCTGTTTATATCAGAGTGGGCACATACAGTAGAAGCCGTGACCCGATCAACCATAACTTCCGTTATAACTGGCACCGCAAAAAAAAGGTCCACATTCGTAAACCGGAATTTATCCATAAAAATGCATTTTTTGGGTGTTTTGTGTTGCGTATTGTCCGGCAATATATCAATATATTGGTTATATCGGTATAATTTTTTTATATCGATTTGCCAATGTTGGAAATTTGAATATATCAGTATATCGAAAAATTCTGTATCAAAAAAAATATCGGTATATCGTGTCCGGTGATATATCGATATATCAGTTATATCAGTATAATACAAAACTTTTTCAACTTACCTTGTCGCCGGCATTGCAAACCTCCTGGGCCTAGAGCACACATATCGAATACGCGCACACATCCAAATGCGCGCACATACACAGGATAAAAAAAACCCGGCGATATCGATATATCGGTATATATTGATATGAGCCCACCAATATATCGATATCGGAAAATATCCATATCGACGGACACTAGTGTTGCGTCAGTATTTTGGAACGCTGCTACTAGGTGCCTGATGGTGGCGCTAGCGCAGAATGCTGCCAGTACTGTAAAGCAATAGACTCTCCGGAGTGACTCTTGGAGAGGAAGCAGAGGGTGAGTTGATTAATTTAGATTTAATTTAGCCACAAAACAGTAAAACACACACCCACCCTGAGCAAAGCTTGCAGATCAATTCATTGGCTTTTATTTTAATTTTAAAAATTCATCCCTGCAATGTTCGTTTTGCAGAGTGCAGTGTTTCAAGTTAGTGCACACACACACACACATCGCAAGGCTTTTTGGAAAGGAAGTTAACTGAACTGAGCGGCCGCCGCTCACTCTCTGCTTTCTCAATAACGCGAGCTTTCCTCTCTTCTGCCCTCAATGAGAACAGTGTCATTCAGACGTGTAACATTTGTAACATTTGACATGTAACAACGTTACATGTCATTCAGACGTGTAACGTTTAAGGATCTCTCTGAACTGCCTGGTCGCTGTGTGTAAAATAATTATAATTATTATTTATATATTACATTATCATATAAATAATTATTTAGTCTATTATTAATATGCTATGTTTTAAAAAAAGATTTTTTTGTGTGTGTTGGGTTTTCTGCCGAATATCCGGCAGGCACGTTAACCAGCACTGGCCAGGTCCCCAGGGTGCCCGATAAACGGGCTTCTACTGTATTAACTTTAATCTTACTAAGTGCCAGCATTTAATAATGATTTCAAAGAAATCAGTAAACAAATGTAAAGTTCGCAATATACTTCTGGGAAAGGTGGAATCAAACATGTTGTCCCTGTTGAATTTAGGAATATGAAACAAGGAAAGCGAACCCTCATGTTTTCATGTTCATTTAAGGAAGACGATATTGGATTAAAGTCAAGTTGAGGAAAACATTGTTCCACTGAGGACAATCTGCCTCTCGTGTCTTTTAGCAAAATTTGAAAATGCAATTTAAAATATTGGACTATAATTACTAAATACTATAGTGGCATCTAGTGACAGAACATCAATACAGCACCAACCTTTGCTTTCATTTTATTGACCCAAGTTTCCAATTTGGATACAACTGATCTTTGCTCAAATGTCCAACTGGAATGTCAACAGTCTATCGAACCTTTGGAGATATGGTCAGTTATATGCCCATGTAGTGATTCACAGTTGTAATCTCAGCGTTCAAAAGACAGGAAATGCTGCTTAAGTTTAACTATGGCAGTTTATGGCACCATCCCACTTAATTAATTACTGTCGTAATCTAACTTTACTGTAAGGCATTATATTCCTGAAGTTAACCCTATGTGTGGAGTCCTGTAGCTCTGTGGTTAGAGCACTAGCCTTACAAGCAAGAGACCTGGGTTCAATCCAGACAAGGAAAATTTTCGTGGGCAACCTTGGGCTAGTTTTCTTACTCCATATACCTAATAATCCAAGCCATCCTGATTGGCTCATGCTAACGCCTTCCCACCTCAGGCACAACAAGAACAACAAAAATGACACTTATATAGCACCTTTCATGTCAGGAGGATGTCCCAAGGCGCTGGACAGTCACTGGGTCAGACCCGAGCTGGGGACAGTAGGGGGGAGGGAAAGGTGTGATTAGGAGTTGCCGATGGGACCATCGAAGAGGAGAGTCTTGAGGCAGGACTTGAAGGAGGCCAGGGAGGGGGTGAGGCGGAGGGACTGCGGGATGGAGTACCAGAGTTGGACGCAGAGTGGCTGAAGGCTTTGCGGGTGACGTAGTGGCAGAGTTGGACAATATTGCAGAGATGAGGAAAGGTAGAGCGAGTCATTGCTTGGATGTAGGGGACAGTTGAGGGTCGAACAAGACACCTAGGTTCCTGACTCCCTTGGTGAGGTCGAGTGAGCAACCATGGAGGTTGATGCAGCCAGCGCCTGATGCATGAAGGCGCTGATAGTAGCCAATCAGTTGACATTCAACTGTAGAAAGTTAACTCTCATCCAGGACTTGATGTCTGACAAGTAGTCCTGGCACTGGCAGCATCAACATCCATGATTGTACATTCCACCTCACCAAGCCTGTCAGGAAAACTAGGTGTCTTGTTCGATTCTCAACTCTCTTTCCTCCCCCACATCCAAATCATGATCTGCTCTGCCTTCCCTCACCTCCACCACATAGCCCGACTCAGCCGTCTCTCATTCATGCTTTCATCACATCCAGGCACAATCATGCCGATGCCCTGCTTGTCAGCCTTCCCAACTCCTCCCTGCATAGGCTGCAGATCAACTAGAACTTTGCAGCCTATTTCCTCTCCCGCACCAAGATCCGTGACCCGAACTCCCCCATTCTCGCCCGACTCCATTGGCTCCCCATCACCCAGAGAATTTAATTCAAGATCCTGGTCATCACCTTTAAAGCCCTCCATGGCTTTGCCACAGCCTAACTCTGCGACCTCCTAACCCCTACCAGCCTGTCTGCTCCCTCCACTCAGTGGGCTCCGACCGGTTCCATGTCTCCCGACCCACCCGCTCCACCATCGGCAGGCGAGCCTTCAGCCACCCTGCCCCCAACCTCTGGAATTCCATCCCGCAATCCCTCTGCCTCGCCCCTTCCCTAGACTCCTTCAAGTCCCACCTCAAGACCCTCCTCTTCAACAATCCCATCAGTCAGCCCCCTGCTCCCCTCCTTTCCCTCCATCCTCCCTGATCCCGACCCCAGCTTGGGTCTGAAACACTGACTGTTCAGCGCCTTGGGATGTCCTCCCAATGTGAAAGGCGCTATACACATGTAATTTTGTTGTTGTTGCAGATCAGTGGTTAGAGCACTCGCCTCACAAGTGAGAGAATCTGGGTTTGATTCCCAGGCAGGGCGAAATGTTGGGACAAATTTCCTAACTCCATTCACCTCCTTTTCCCAGCAATAAGTAGGAACTCAGTTCATCGTTTGCTGGATCGCTTTTCTGTGGGTAATAATCCCTACAAATATAATTATTTAGTCACTCAATCCATGACTATCTACGTGCAGGACTTCTGCGTGCAATTTTCTACCACGTTTCGCCCACAAAATATACATTAATTCACTTTACAGTATATTCTGAGAAGCACTTTGTATCATCTCAAAGATATAAGATCCTACGTCAAATGCAAGGATTACAAATGTTATTATTACTCTACTTTGCAGGCATGAAACACTCGACAATCAAGACTAGTGAGCAATGTTGCATATATAATGAAAGCCATAATGATGATTCTCTCCAGAGAGATCATGTCCATAAAATGGACAGAACATCTCAACCATGTCATTGAGTTCTTTCAATTGTGAAGAACTTACACTGCAAAGTTTATCACATTTGTGAAGGTGATAAACATTCGGGAAGGTGGTGAATCCAGCATTTTGGGTCTAACTAGTCTTATAATAAAAACAAGCAGACCTTTCAAGCACAGACATTCTAACCTTGGATAACATTGGAATCAGGAATACAAAGGTATTGAAGAGATGAAACGCATTTTCATTTGGTGCAACTGGCTGCTAGACTAAAGCTGAATATAGAAATGAGATATAATGGCTAATTCAGAGTCAATGGTAAGATCTTCCGCCTAAATGATTCATGCGTTTTTTTACTGCTCACTGAGTTTCTCACAGAATGCAGTAAAAGGTTATTCGGAATGCTGCTGCAAAAGCTCACTGATCCAAAAACATCCTTCACATAGCTTTCCTGGGGATAGTGACAAAAATAGCCTGACATATCCTTCAAAAGGATAGAAGCAATGCAGGCTACATCTTCCAGTCAAATTGAACTAAAGTTTTTTTTAAATTTATATAAACTCTCCTAAATAGGGATTTTTTTTCTATTAAAACCTTTTTGGAAACTATAATATGATTAAGTATGAACAGCCAATGTGATAACAGTAAATAATAATCCTTACACTAATATAGTGGCTTTCATAACAGGAGTTCTTAAAGACCTTCAGGGAATATATTGTAAAATGTAGACTGTGTAGTCTTAAGGCAAACATGGCAATCAATTTGCACAATGTAAAGGAGGGAAAGATGCACTGCTTGTCTCTGTTCAACTTAACATTAAAATTACTGAGGAACCAATTCTAACCATGTTTGAGCAAATGCTGAATGCAACGGTGTTGAGCAAGTGCTCAACTTAAATAACAAGATATTTAATGCATGGTGAGCTAATGTTCCTCTTTATTTTCCACAGAGGATTACTTGAGCTCCGCATCTCACACACACACTGACGAAGCAACTACGCTGAGCTAGCTCGCTCAATGTTGCCCATCAACTGCAATTTAGGCAAAAATAAAATCAACAGAAATGAATATAACCAAAGTCTGCTGAAGACATCCACTTGGTGTTGGTGGGTGCAAGATCAACTTGTTCTTGTTCCTGTATAGTTAGATAGCACATAAATTGGTACATACATACTGTAGGTACACTGTAGTGCCTGGTGATATATCGGTTATATCGGTATAATTTTTCATATCGATATGCCCAAATCAGAAATTTAAATATATTGGTATATTGAAAAATTCAGTATAAAAAAAATCGGTATATCGCAAATATCAGTATATCGTGTCTGCCGATTTATCGGTATTATCGGTATAATGCAAACTTTTTCAACTTACCTTGTCGCCGGTATTGCAACCTCCTGGGCCTAGAGCACAGAATGCAAGCGCACCCTCGAATGCGAGCGCACCCCTGAATGTGCGCGCATGCGCAGGATAAAAAACTCCCGCAATATCGATATATCGGTATATCGATATGGGCCAACCGATATATCGATATCGGAAAATTTCCATATCAACAGACCCTAGTACACTGTAGTGAATTGACTTTTGTGGGAATCTGGTGGGTGCAATTAGCTGATGGACTTCGTCCACAGTAAATACACTTTACAGTATATTCTGTGAAGCACTTTGAGGTGTCGAGAAGACATGAAAAGCGCTACATCAAATGCAAGAATTATTACACTGAAGTGCTGTACCCCAATACAATGCTGTATTGATTCCTGTTGATAGAAAGGGAGAAACGCTCTGTTGGACTGTTTGGATCAGTCTTCAGTGTCTGATGCTGGTTCCTGAATGGAGCCAATTGTCAAGGCTATTTCTGCAGATTATAGCAAGTATCCACAGTTATCAGATAGCATCTCAGTTATTAATAATTAGCCTACAAAAACAAATTCAAATCTAATGGACCATAGAAATCAATATGGTCAAACTGCATAAAATTACTATTAACAACTTGCAAAAGTTACTTTAATTCCAATCTGCCTTTCATATTTGGGAAGGCAAGTCTTCAATTGCTCACCATTTTTTAAAAAAGATCAAGAGGTTTTTTTCCTCTGCAGAGCAATCATTGACAAGTAAAGAATAAGAGTGACTGGTAACCATTAAGACAGAGTTTTGTTAAAATCATTTATAAAGAGCGACCATAGTGATTTATCAGCTTTAAAACCTGATTTTTTTTATCTGTCCGGCGCAAAACTAGCAGCTGCTCATAAGGCCAACGCTAATAGATTGCAGATTGCAAAATGACCAGTCCTCAGAATTAACGGGCAGATTTCAACAAAAACAGTATGATTATAATTCATTCAGCTATTTTTCAAATAATAGGCTTTACTGTTGTCACTTTGAGTAAAGTGTAATGGTAACTGTGAATTTTCTGCAAAGCCAGACTGGAGGTATGTTTCTCCCTAGTGTTTCAATAAAGCATAATGATGCCCATGTACAATGTTCATACTACTGTACATCCAACTTCAGCTTCAGCTGTGAAATTTAATTATGGTTTTGTACTTCCAAACATTTGTCTGGAGCATGTTTTATGTTACACAATGCAATGGTGAAGTAATCACCAGTGTTAGTGGGACCAGTGCTGGATGAACAAGTAATGGTGACTTTAACACATAACACATAATAATAATAATAATCCTTGCATTTGATATAGCACCATACCACATCTTCTAGACGTCTCAAAGCGCTTCACAGGATATACTATAAAGTGAATTGACTGTATAATTGTGGTTTCTTTTCAGTTCATATCATTGATTGCATCGCCAACAATTCCAGCTGTAGGCAAATAAAGCTGTAGGACCACTTTGCACCTCCAGCAAGATAAACTTCTTTATTGGTCAATCCCATGTCCACCTTCATTTCCTCACACAATCGCTCCCACTAAATAGTGCTGACAGCGAAGAGGGAACTGGCACAAGTCTGTTCCATATGCTACAACATCATATGTACAGAGACAGCCTATAATCTCCAATGCAATGATGTACTGTCCACAGTTGGAGCCTTAATCAAACCTACCACAGAGTACTGTAGTTAGCAAATAATAATAATCTTTGCATCTGATATAGCGCTTATCACGTCTTCTAAGAATTTTGTTGTTATTGTTGTAGACGTCTCAAGGTGCTTCACAGAATATACTGTAAAGTGAATTGACTATATATTTGTGGGCAAAACATGGCAGCCAATTGCGCACAGCAGCGTCCCACAAACAGTCATGAAAAATTATCAATTTGTTATTGTTTTATTTGAAGGCTTATTATCAGGCTTGTGGAGTTAGAAAATTTTCCCAAGATTTCACCCTGACCTGCCTATAATTGAACCCAGCTCTCTCGTTTGTGAGGCGAGTGCTCTAACCACTGAGTTACAGGAATCCACAGCAAAGGTCACACGGCAGCCCGATGATGAAGGGGGAGCTCCCGTAGCACAGTGGATAGAGCACTCACCTTACAAGCGTGAGACCTGTGTTCGAATCCAGGCAGGTCAAGGCGAAACCTTGGGCAAGTTTCCTTATTCCACATGCCTAATAATAATCCATCCAAAAAAAACACATTAATAAAAAAAATTGGTAATTTCAATCCACGACTGTTTGTGGGACACTGCTGTGCGCAATTGGCTGCCACATTTCGCCCACAGGTTTGCAGTCAATTCATTTTACAGTATATTCTGTGAAGTGCTTTGAGAGGTCGATAAGGTGTCAAAAGCACTGTTATCAAATGCAAGGATTATTATTATTATTATATTTATGTGACATCTACTTCACTGCAGCACTGTTTGTTGTGAGTTCCAGCAGCAAATGGGGGAAGTGATACCTAGAGCAAGATGATGTGACACAGCAGACAGACACACAGGATTGAAACTCACAGTCAGAGGAGAGGGTAGAGGAATTGGATATGGTAGGATAACTAGAGAGGAAATACAGTAAAAGCCCGTTTATCCGGCACCTGGCCAATGGCGGTTAAGGCACTTGCCGGATATTCAGGTGGCCAGCTGCCGAAAATCCAACACAAACATTTTTTACTTTTTTAAAAAAAACATACCACATTAATAATAGACTAAATAACAGAATAGTGTATTAATACTAGGGTCTGGCGATATATCAATATATCAGATATATCGATATAATTTTTCATATCGATATGCTGATATCGGAATTAAAAAATATATCAATATATCAAAAAATTCAATATGAAAAAATATATCGGTATATCATAAATATCGGTATATCATTTCCGGCGATTTATCGGTATTTTCGGTATAATGCGATCTTTTCCAGCTTGCCTAGTCGCCGGCATTGCAACCTCCTGGGCCTAGAGTACGGAATGCGCGCGCACCCCCGAATGTGTGCGCATGCGCAGTATAAAAAAACCCGGAAATGTCGCTATATCGGTATATATCTATGAGCCCACCGCTATATCGATATCCGAAAATTTCCATATCGACGGACCCTAATGAATACTTACCAATAAAACAATAAATATTGATTACAGTCTATAAACACAGCACACAATCACAAAGCAAACTTCTACAATGATAGACGGTAGTGGCTTAAAGCAGCACTGTCGTTTTTTTCTTTTTTTCTCTCTCCCTCCTTCCCTTCTCTCTCTTTCACACACATACTCAGTCAGTCCGGCATCTCAATGGCTCCAAACCAAACCCCCTTCCACTCCTCTCATTTTCCATCTAAATTAATCAACTCGCCCCCATCTCTCTCCCCCACTTCTCTCTCCCCCTCCCACTCCTTTCTCCCCACCCCCCCTTTCCCTCTCTTCCTGCCTCTTTCTCCTTCTCCCAAGACAGTATATACAGGTACCCTGCCCCAACCGTGGCCTAGTCAATCGTGAAACTCACGCATCCACGGTTTGCTAAAAGCCACAACCCTTGCAAACCATGGCTTATAACCCTTGCTTATCCATAGGTTTTAACATTAACACTAGCGTTGAGCACTAGGACTCAGTTGCATCAATCAGCCTCGATGTCACTTCGCACTATCGTTTAGCACTAGGACCCAGTTGCGATGTTGCAATCAACCAGCGACAATGCTTCTCTCTTAGGATTAAGGTAAATAACATGAATTTATTGTCACTTCTCCGCAAGAGAACATTTAATTATCTTGCATTATATGATGCATTATAAATGTTGTAAAAATAATGAAGGTGTTGAATTCTGGAAAAAAAAACCAGCTGTTTTGTAATGACTGAACAATGGACTGCAAACAAAGCCTGCAATCATGTGGACTACAACAACAACATCACGAGGTGTTGCGACATTTCAAATTATAACAGAAATGTATTCATTGTGTTTAATGGTTTAAACATTTTGAAGGTAAATTGACGATTAAAAATAAATGGAAGAGCTTCCTTCAATTTGGAAGAAAATGTTAATTTGCAAAAGTAACACTTTTTTGTGTGTAAATCATCAAAACTGATTACATTTTCAATATTGTTCCTTCTCTTAGTGTAATGAGCTATTTCAGACACTGGATGTTCCTTGCAATTCAAATGGCTTCAAATAGATATCACCGGGAAAATATGAATGGGAAAAGATTGGAAATTATATTTCAAATAATGCTGACGGAATGGAATTTGGGAAAGTTTATTTTTGCACAGAAATAAATCAGAAAATGCAAGGTGATTTTAATGCTGTGCTTTGTACATTTTCTCTATAAGTTTTGGAGTAAAAAATAAAGGAGAAAAAAAGTTATTTGAAAATGTTAGGCCTATGTTTGATGGAGTTGGCTTGGAAAAGATGATCGAAGTTGTTTCCACTAAAGCATGCAGAGGCAGAGAGTAACGACTGGACAGAAAACTAAACAAACTTACACTAGGGACATTACAAAGGTGTAACTTAGGTGTCAATTTGTGGATTGCTTTTAAGGGGATAATAATTCCTTCAACAAAAATTGGTCACTCAATTCACAATTGTTTGTGGGACAGTGCTGTGTGCAATTGGCTGCCATGTTTCACCCACAAAATATACAATCAATTCACTTTACAGTATATTCTGTGAAGTGATTTGAGATGTCTAAAATATGTAATAAGGCTCTATATTGAATGAGAGGATTATTATTATTATTATTAAGCAAAGCCCCATATCCTGAAGGATATTGTAAAGGATATTATAAAATGACAATGCTTCGAAGGATTAAAAAGGTTCAACACAGTCCTACTGAAAACCTTGTTGTCAGTTTTATTTGTTACATCAAACTTTCAGCATACAGCCTTGAAGGTGGAAGGGTGGGTGGGGGGGCAGTGACGAGAAGCCAATCAGGGAAGGGGACGGTGGGGCATAGCTGACCACCCTGGGGGAGGATGGAAACCATTGGATAGGGGTCAGTATCACATGCCCGCAGTTTAGAACATTCTCCCTACTCCCAGCTCCGGCCAAGACCTTCCACCCAGCATATTGTCCAAGCCTGCAGCCAAACTGTTCCTCCAGCAATGATTCCTCCAATCTTCAAGGAGTTCAGTGGCTTCTACTCCCTAAATCCCTGCTCCACCTAATGCACGTGGAATCAAACCATGATCTACGGCATACTATGGGCTACTTGTGAGACGCTGCTGTGCGTAATTGGCGGCTGTGTTTCACCCACAAAATATAGTCAATCCACTATAGCCTGTGAAGCGTTTTGAAATTGCAGTGAAATCCCCAATATCTGAAGTTTCTCAAATAAGATCTTCTTCAGAATCCACTGAAGAACTTAAAACCAGTTTCCATACAAAAACAACTGTTCCTCAGCTCTGCCACATTATAACAACATATAAAATAAAATAGAAAAATAAAAATTCAGTCTACAAGCAACACTTCCCTTTAGTCTGATTGACACTTTACAAACTTGTGTACTGAATCACTACTGAGTTCATAGCCAGTGGAAGATCTTGGAGATACTAATGTTTGTGGCATAGGAAAGAGTTAACACAATCCTGTAAAGTCTTTCGAACCTTCAGGTGAATTCAATCCTCATTCTATTACTCTCTCAATCTGTCTTGTTGCCTTCGGGTGAAGGATTAGACATCCTCTCCGAGCCAGCTAAGTGGGGACCACAGCCCAATGTTTTAAACTGAGATTGTGGCTAAGCGAATGTGATGGGTATTGATTTGACTTCAATCACTGCATTCCTCACAAACAAAGTAAAGTAAACCGAATCCATTAAGAGCAACTTTAAACAAACAGTCTCCCAAAGATGTCCCCCTTAAACAAACTGAAGCAATGATGCACCGACGAAGAAAAAAAAACTCCACAGTATTGCTTACACTCCAGCTCTATGTAAGAAACCATTCAGTTTGGAATGATCTAAATTCTCTTTTATGTCATTTACTCACCATTACCTTGATTAAGTTCACAAGTGACTGGCATTAAATTACCATCCAACGCAAAGGGCAATGTTATGTCTCATTTATACTCTTGAGCTCTTTCAAACCAACAACTTGGATTTATAAAAGCGCCCTCCTCGCCAGACTGCGTCTCAGAGCACTAAACAGGCAACTGAATCACTGATAAACAAATTCAATGTAATAAATAAATTCAATGTACTGTAGTATAATACTATCTGAGAGAGATTACAAAACAGCAATCTATCAAGGTGTTCAGGAGCTTGTGTGCAGAGTAATGGCCACCTGAGGATAATCATGAGGTAGAAATGTAATCCAAACGGCGAGGTTTAGCAGAGTACCACCTATGAGAAAGTGTAAACATGCCATCACTCCTAAAGCCCAAACCCCAGTTAGCTGGACAAGCATCAAAACATTTATTACAATAATCCTTATACAGTAAAAGGCCATTTACCTATGACCCAATCAACTGTAACTTCCGTATAATTGGCACTTCAAAAAAAAGGTCCACTTTTGATTAATCGGAATTTATCCGGCACAATGCATTATTTTTATTATTTAAATTTTTTTGTGTGTTTTCGGCCGAATATCCGGCACATTCTTTAACTGGCATTGGCCATGTCCCGAGGGTGCCGGATAAACAGGCTTTTACTGTATCTGATATAGCACCTTATCACATCGTTGAGATGTCCCAATGTGAAAGGCGCTAAATAAGTGCAATTTTGTTGTTTTGTTGTCTCAAAGCACTTCACAGGATACAGCAAACTGGATTGACTATATTGTGGACAAAGCACGGCAGTCAGTCACACACAGTAATTTCCCACAAACAGCCATGAAGTGAGTGACTAATTTTATTTTGGGGATTGCCAGTGCCTTGTGACATTCTCCTGACGTGAAAGGCACTATAGAAGTGTAATTTTGTTGTTGACCAGGGCACTAGGGGAGAGAAACTCTCTCTCTTTTCAAATAGCGCCGCAGGAGTATTAACATCAACCTAAACAGGCAGACAGGGACCTCGGTTTAACGTCTCATCCAAAGGACGGCACCTCCGACATTGCAACACTTCCCAGCACTGCATTGAAACGTCATCTTTGAGATTATGTGATTCCAAGTCCTGACAAATGATGTTTATGAATGATATTCCATGGCAATCGGTACAGTTACCATTGATTCTACTGCCAATAAAAGCCACACACTCTACAGCCACCTGAGTGCTGCAACTGTGCTTTGGAGATATCGAAAATTATTTATTGAAATGATACGTACCTCACCCAATTGCCCAATTAAGGTTACCCGGCGATAGTGAGTGGGAAGGTTCCAGATTTTATCTCTGATCTGTACTGAGTTAATAGATCTAAACTAGGGCATCACCATCACATGATGAGCTTCTTCTGTTCCATAAATACATTTCTATCATCAGGAGCAGTCCCACTGGCTTCAGCATGCTGCGCTAACTAAGAATGGTGTAATTCAACTCGAAGGTTCCCTTTCTGATAATTATCCAGAGATTGCTGCAGGAGATTCCACCAGTGGATGTCGGATGAGAATAGTAACAGGTTTGATTAGAATGCCTCCAAGCTTCATCAGTGACAATGGAGTACATATTCTGATAGTGACAATCCAAATCGCATTTATATATCTGAGTGAAGTATAGGAAGGTGCCTGACACTTAGGCAAATGCACCCTAGTGAAAAGAATCATAGAATCATAGAATTTTACGGCACAAAAGGAGGCCATTTGGCCCATCTAGTCTGTGTCGGCTCTTTGAAAAGAGCAACTCAATCTCACCGCCCAGCTCTCTCCCCATAACCTAACAGACCTGTTCTCCCTAAATAAATATCTAATTCTCTTTTAAAAGCTGCTATCGAATCAGCCTCCACCACCTTTTCAGGAAATACATTCCAGAATCGAACAACCCGCTGAGTGAAACATTTTCTCCTCAGCTCTCCTCTGCTTCATTTTGAAACTATTTTAAATCTGTGACCACAACTCACAGACTCGCCCACCAGTGGAAACAGTTTTTCCTTATTCACCCTGTCGAATCCCCTCACGATTTTATAAAACTCTATTAGGTCTCCTCTCAACCTTCTCTGTTCCAAAGAGAATAAACCCAGCCTATTTAGCCTTTCCCTATAACTGAAGTCCCTCAATCCTGGTACCATTCTAGTAAACCTTCTTTGCACCCTTTCCAATGCCTTAACATTCTTTCTGTAGTGTGGTGACCAGAATTGGACACAGTACTCCAGCTGAGGCCTAACCAAAGTTTTATAGAGGTTAGTCAGCACTTCCTGACTTTTGTACTCTATTTGTACCACATTTATAAAGCCTAATATCGCATATGCCATCTTAACGGTTTTGTCTGCCACCTTTAAAGAGTCACTAACACAAATCCCCAGGTCTCTCTGTTCCCTCACACCCCTTAAAATTATACTATCGAGCCTATATTGCCTCCCCTCATTTCTTCTCCCAAAATGTATCACCTCACACTTCTCTGCATTAAACTTCATCTGCCATGTGTCTGCCCACTTTACCATTTTTTATCTATATCTTCTTGCAAATCCTCCTCACTATTTACTATTCTCCCTAAGTTAATATTATCTGCAAACTTGGAAACTATGCTCCCTACACCCAAGTCCAGATCGTTAATATATATTAAAAAGAGCAGTGGTCCCAATCCCTATCCCTGGGGACGCCACTGCACACTTCCCTCCAGTCTGAAAAACAGCCGTTTTTGTCCCGCAGCCAGTTGTGGATCCACGCTGCCACTGTCCCTTTAACACCGTGAGCCTCTACTTTCCTAATAAGCCTCTCCTGTGGCACTTTGTCAAATGCCTTTTGAAAGTCCGTAAACTACATCAACTACGCTACCTTCGTCCACCATTCCGTTACCTCATTGAAAAATTCTATCAGATTTGTAAGGCAACATTGCCTTCAACAAATCCATGCTGGCTGTCCTTTATTAACCTATATCTTTCCAAGTGAAGATCTATCTTCTCTCCGATTATAGACTCTAGAAGTTTGCCCACTACCAACGTAATGGGCAAACTGACTGGCCTGTAGTTCCCAGGTTTGTCCTTCTGCCCCTTTTTATACAGGGGAGTAACATTAGCAACCCTCCAGTCCTCTGGCATCACCCCTGTGTCCAAGGAAGACTGAAAGATTGTGGCCAGAGTCTCTGCTATTTGCTCCTATACTTCATTTAGTAACCTAGGATGCATCCCATCCGGACCGGGTGACTTATCTACTTTAAGCGCCGTCAACATTTTTAGTACTTCCTCTCTGTTGATACTAATCCTATCCATTTCTTCTACCCTTTCATCCAATACTGTAGCATTGGTTGCATCCTCTTCTCTCGTGAAGACAAATAACTAATTCAGTACATCAGCCTTGCCCTCTGCCTCCACAACAAGATTTCCTCCTTGGCTCCTAATTGGCCCCTCCCTATCCTTGACCAATCTTTTACTCTTGATATGTTTGTAAAATACCTTAGAGTTCCCTTTAATGTTACCTGTTTATTGTTTCTCATGCAGTCTTTTTGTCCCTCTAATTTCCCTTTTCAGTTCTCTCCTGCTCTTCCTATATTCTGCTTGGTTGACCTCTGTATCTTGGGCCTGACACTTGTCATAAGCCTTCTTTCTTTGCTTTATTTTAACCCCAATTGCCCTAGTCATCCAGGGAGGTGTGGATGCCCTGCATTTTATCTTTATTGGAATGTTTTTGACCTGTGCTGAACTATCTCTTCCTTGAAGACTGCCCACTGCTCGTTAGCTGTTTTACCTGCCAATCATTCTTTCCAGTCTACCTCGGCTAGGTCGCATTTTAACTCACTGAAATTAGCCTTCTTCCAATTGAGTGTCTTTACTGTTGAGTGTTCCGGAAAGGAAGAGTTTTGAAGAGACAAATTGGTGAGGAACACTGGATAAAATAACACACTACACTGGTGATGTTGCCTACAGAATTCATCAAGAGCAAAGCAGTAATAAAATAATAATAATCCTTGCATTTGATGTACTGCGTTATCACATCTTCTAGACATGTCAAAGGGCTTCACAGAATAAACTGTAAAGTGAATTGATTATATTTATGGGCGAAACGCTGCAGCAAATTCCGCACAGCAGCATCCCCACAAACAGTTGTGGATTGAAAAGACCGATTTTAAAAAAATTCAAGGGATTATTATCAGGCTTGTGGAATAAGGAAACTTGTCTAAAGTTTCGCTCTGATTGGGAATTGAACCCAGGTCTCCCGCTTGCAAATTGAGTGCACTAAATTTAAGCCACAGAACTCCACCTGCGCTACAAGATATTCCCAACAATTGAAAACTAAAGCAGATATCCACTTACAAGTACCAGCCAATTCATTTGTAGTGTCAGTAACTCACATCTGTCTGACTATGGCAGGCCTTTTATGGGTTTTTCTGCTCAACTTGTGTGCAAAGGGAGCTAACAAGAGCTGGACATCAGTCATGCTTGCTGCTGGTAATAGGAATAGAATAGATGAGGTGAAGGGCTTTGGAAGTGGCAAAACAGAACATGCATTATTTGAGCAAGTATTATTGGTTAGAAGGTATTAACATCTGACCTGCACGTTTCAGTAATATCACTGCAGGAGAGGTGGGTTTACAAGACCATTCATTATTCTTGCTAAAAGGTGAAGCCATTTTGCTTTCAAAAACATATTTTTCTGATGAGCATTGCACTGGCAGATTATTTTTGCTGTTCTCTCTCTTCAAGGTGTCAAATGAGATAAAGTAAGACAAGTCCTAAGTGCCAATGAGGGAATAAAATAAATTGCACTACACTGCCACTCTGAATTTATCCACAAGAGACTGATTATATGTCAAAAGTGATGCACGAAAAAGTACCAGCTCACATAGCTTGAAAAGCACCTTGGCTCGTTTAGGGTAAAGTACTAGATTAACAGTACTGAAATTAATCAGCATGAAAGCTAAACAAAAAAAAGTCACAATGATTTATTTCAGCCTCTCTAAGTCATGGTTGAAGAATCCAATAGTCCAGAACTCCACATAACCCAAATGACCCCTTACATCCAGCTGTTGAATCGCACTAAACACAACAAAAACAATTTACATTATTTGTATAGCGCCTTTCACGTGGGGTAGTGTCCAGAAGCATCCCAAACACATATTAAACAGGAGTTGAATTGTTTAAATAACAGATTAGCATTGCAGACCAATTCACTGTCTGATGCCTTCGTTTTCCTTGAGGATTATATTGATTTTGTTGAAGCACAGCTAATGGATTGTAACATCACCAGATTGATAACAATAATAATAATCCTTGCGTTTGTTATATCACATCTTTGAGACATCTCAAAGTGCTTCACAGATTATACTGTATTGACTGTGTATTTTTGGGGCGAAGCAGGGCAGCAAATTGCGCACAGGAATTTCCCACAAATAGTCATGGATTGAGTAACCAAATTATTATTTTATTTTTGTGGGGAGAGATTATTATCCTCAGAAAGCGATGTGCCAATTGACTAACAACCGAGTTTCTATATACTGCCAGGTAAACAGAGGGGAGTGGAGTAAGGAAACTTGCCTCGCGTATCGCCCGCCCGGGAATCGAACCCGGGTCCTCTCACTTGGCAGGTGAGTGCTATAACCACTACACAACTCTAGGATGTGTGTCTATCCTATGATGAGTTACAATTCGCATAATTGCCACCAGGAAGAAACGTTGCATAAAGGGCAGGAGAGGGCACAAATGGAGAGTTCCTTCTGGGCTCTTGTCCATTTCCATGCTTTGTTGAGGAGACATGGGAACAACAATAACAAATTGCACTTATTAGCGACTTTCACATCGGGAGGATATTCAGAGGCACCCAGGGAATTAAGACATTCACAGCTGCTGAGTGGCAGTGGAGAACAAAGGGAACGTCACCACAGAAATAACAGAAATAAACAGGCAACAATCTATGAATTATCCGTTAATCTACTACTGCCACCTACACACTACCTCAAAAGGCGACCAACAAAACAACTGCGGCAAATGAACATAAAAACGTTTTCTTTTAAATGAAGAATTCCCTGGCTGGTACACATTATACATGGTAAATATTGTAAGTGAATTTAATGGAATGTACCTCAGTGGGGGAAGGGTGATAGCTAATGAACATAAACCATTCATCTAAAGATGTCATCTGAATCCAATAACGGTAATTCACTTACTGCCATCCATCAGAGGCTATTTATCTCAGTTTGCACACCAAACACAGGGGCTGCTGGTCCTGGACAATCTATGGAATGGACTAGTTTGTTCACTCGAGAACCTGGAGCAGTGAGTTGATCTCTCAAACAGTTCTGGGGGGAAATACTTTTAATTCTGATTAATAGTCGCAATCACTTGCAAATCATTCAATTGTCCAATCGCGATTATTCTGTTACCAAAATAGAAAGCAAAGCCTTCACAGCTGCAAAATAATCATGCACACCTAACACAACACATACTGAACTGCTGGCCAAACTAAGATGGCAGATGATCAAATCAAATTGGGATCTGAATCTTACTCGTGGAGTCCTGTAGCTCAGTGGTTAGAGTACACGCCTCGCAAGCAAGAGACCTTGGTTTGATTCCCAGCAGGTCAGGGCAAAACCTTAGGCAAGTTTCCTTACTCCACACACCTGATAATAATCCTTCGAAAAAAGAATAATCAATTGGTCATTTCAATCCACGACTGTTTATGGGGATGCTGCTGTGTGCAATTGACTGCCGTGTTTCGCCCAGAAAATATAGTCAATCCACTTTACAGTATATTCTGTGAAGCACTTTGAAAAACCTAGAAGACGTGACGAGGCGGTATATCAAATGCAAGATTATTATTAGTCAGGCTACCAGGTAACAATGCTGACAGATTGATTGTTATTCATTCACATGGAAGGCTTAGTATGGTTAGAATGGTAAGATTTACAACATCACCAGCAGAACCCAAGTTGAAAGTACTGGGAAACCCACACCATAACATCTTTATTGCTGTGTAATTAGTCAGCCCTGGTTGGAATGAATTGATCTCTCTTTTTACCTTCCCTTCCAAAAAACATTACAAAAAACTTGGTGCATGGAAGCTGTGACTCTCAGCAAGCAGGAGACCGAGGAATGAACGCCAGCCAGACTTGTTACTTTAAAAGAATCACATTGATTCCAAAACGTTCAGCTGAAGATCAACTATAAAACTGTGACCATGCTGCTTGAGATTTTACAGGCTGAGGTCACACCAGTTCAAAGTGCCGTGTGTACAGTACAGCGAGTACAGGATTGGTACAACTTGAATCTAGAGACCAACCGAAACACATTCTGCAAATACATGGTTGAAATTCAATCTCAGAAATAAAAATGTCTCCATTCATAGTAGCTTTGTAGACACCCACTTTAAGCAACTGGAGTTCACCATACATTAAAGCAAGCTTTTTTAAAACCAATACCACAGTTGTAACTGGGATACTGTAAAGATGAGTAAATGGCCATTTTACTTTTTGAACAAAAGTAAACTAAATCCAGAAGTGATTATCATAATTCCAGTCAAATTGACAATTATCCTCATCTTGAAGGGATTTGAATCTGCTATTGTTAGCAGGATTCATGAGAGCTGAGCTTTTCCACAGCATGGCAAAGTGGCCATTATTATTCACGTGTAATATGAAAATAGGCATTCCTGCTCTCCTATCCCCTCCCCTGACCCCTCCCCTTGCCATCTTTCCCCCTTTTACCCTAATCCCACTTTCTTGACTGTGGGACAATGCTGTGCGCAATTTGGCTGCCGCGTTTCGCTCACAAATATAGTCAATTTTCCTACTCTTCTTCATCCTTCCCCCACCCCTCCCTCCCTGCTCTTGTCCCTACCTGACTGTGCAGCGCCTTGGGACGTCTACTCGGCGTGAAAGGCGCTATATAAACGTAAGTTTTGATTGATTGATTGATTGATCGATCGATTGATTGATTATGCTTGTCAGCATCTTGAAGAGTCGCTCTTCACTCAAGAGCCTGTTCCGGTTCCAAAGCCTTGTCCCAATATGTACACATTCCACTTATTCTAAAATAATCAGGATCAGGAAATCCGTTTTACTTTCCCACCCCCAATAATAATAATAGCAATCCTTGCATTTGATATGGAGCCTTATCGTGCCTGATGCAACAACAAAATTACACTTGTATAATTACACCCTTCACATCAGGCGGATGGCCCAAGGCGAGACGTCTCAAAGCACTTCACAGAATATACTGAAAAGTGAATTGACTATATTTTGTGGGCGAAACGTGGCAGCCAATTGCGCAAAGCCCTCAAACAATCTCTCAAACAATCATGAACCTAATGACTAAATATTAATCTTTTTTTTAAGGAATTATTAACCCCGATCCATCAGTAGGATAACAACTAGGTTCCTTCTTACTGCAAGGTAAACAGAGAGAGATATAGTAAGGAAACTTGCCCATTCGGGATTCCCTGCCGGGAATCGAACCCAGGCCTCTCACTCGTGAGGCAAATGCTCTAACCACTGAAGTACAGGAGTCCAGTCAATGAGTCAAAGTGCAGCACCCTCACTGATTGACAGCTCAGCTGAAACTAAACTAGTTTAGTGAACTTGAGCATTTTCCAATATGTATGTTTCAGCCACTCACTGGATAAACACTGGACACAACCTTCTGCTTCAATAGCTTTATGTACATGGAGGAGCTTCAACAACAACAAAATTACATGTGTTTAGCACCTTTCACATCGGAGGACGTTTCAAGGTGCTGGACAGTCAATGTTTTGGACCTGAGCTGGCGTTGGGATCGGGGAGGGTGAAGGGGGCTGACCAATGGCACAGTCAAAGAGGATGGTCTGGAGGTGGACTTGAAGGAGGCTAGGGAAGGCAAGGTGGAGAGATTGATTCAAGTTAATGAGTTTCAAAGAGAATGGCACTGCTACACAGGTATCAGAGCAAAACTCTGATTTTAAAGTTATCGAGCACGCAGCTAAAATATTAATATAAAATGTATTGTTATTTTCTGCAGTACTAATTTCCCACCCCTAGAGAGCGATGACATGTTGTGAGCAGTGCAGTGGTTTCCACAAGGAGCACCCTCACCCCCTAGTGGTTTGTTTTATACTGAATCACCAACTGCAGCCACATTATCATGGAAAAGAGAAAACTGCTCAGAAACA